>JAQOTA010000006.1:0-341397 GCA_029532415.1 Marasmius tenuissimus | reverse complement strand
GAACCTCCTGCTTGCGTGCGCGAGAGACACTCATTGCAAAGATAATGCAATGAATTCAGTGCAACACCCAGAATGAGGTCTCTAGCTCAGACACATGTGGTGCTTCACAGGGACCATGTAAATGCGGGACGACAGTAGGAACATATGAAGCACGAGAAAAATAGGCCTCGAGGGTGGTGAGTCCTCAGGCCTCAACTATCGTCTTGATGTGCGCCCTTGCCTTGGTCAATCAGTATCAGCAATGGAGAAGGGCTTATCCCGAAGTTGATTGAGCCGGAGAATCCCAACTGTCGATGCACCATCTAGAAATGGAGTTGAAAGCCCGTCGATTCCCAGTTGATGTGGCTGAAAACGGGAAATGCCGATGCACATTGAACGATGATCTGAAGTTTGATCTATGTACTCACTGTGATTGCACGTTTTGGGAGCCCTAAACATTGACTTCGACGCGTTATGACCCTGAACATGGGAGCAAAATTTGAGATAATCGACCATCTCAACCGATTGAATGACTTGGCTACACATGCAGACCTACCTTTACCTTACCGAAGGCGAGGATGGATGTTCTTAGGTGCTAATAGGTGTTATGTGAAGCACTCTTAATCCGTAGACCATGGAAAGCCTTATCCTTCTCTAAGCAATAAGTAGCACAGATGCTTTCTTCTTCTTCTGGGGTCGGACAAAGCGTCCCGAAGCCATGGAGAATGGACCTCAATCGTTTCTCCGAGTGGCAAGTGCAAAGCCAATCCAACTTGCTTAGCCTCGAAGCGTATGATGATGGGCGCCGGGTAGAGTGTCTGAGTAAAGATTATTAAAGATCATTTGTGGATTGTTCCGATAATTTACCTGTGGTCATCGAGATACTGAGGGTTGAGGAGTAAGATAACAGCAGGAAAATGGTAGTGGCTGTCGAGTTTGAATTGGCGATGCTCGGATGCCTTGGATGCCGGGCCCCGAGCACCGACATGAGGCGGGGCGTCAAACCTGCCCTAAATTCAAACTGGGCCGGCACGCCGCTTCCATTAGCCGCACAAACACAAGAAAATTAAAAACTGGCATTTCCGATTACTCTACATCTTGAACTCGTACCACAACCATCTGTCTGTTCAGGTAATTTTTTTCCGCCATCCTAGTATATAAACCTCACTAACTTCCTTCCCAGTCCTTCAGCGAACAGCCGTTCAGCTCTTCTCTCGTCCATCGCAACTCGCATCCAAGCAGAAATTGCATAGGGGTTTCCCAACCTTTGCATGTTCTCAAACCAACTTTGCAGCTCACACAACTCGCATCGTGGTTCTAAGCACAACTGTGCTGACTTTCTTCGTAGATTCTAATAGTCTCTCTGCTCTCACCCGCTTCTAATCTTCATCATGGCCCCTAACACTATCGGTGACTCTGGCTACAACACGCCCGACTCTCAGCTAGAAGGTGTTCTTCCCGTTCACCCCACCGCTGCCCGTCGTCCGTACAACATTGTGGTGCAGTCCGAGAACACCTCCTACACCGACGAATTCATCACTTCAAAGTTCCAAAATCGTGGTGCCAACGTTACTGTCACCGACGGGCAGTTCGTCATCAATCCTACTTCTCAATCCTACGAATTCCAAACCAAGAGGAATGTCTCGAAGACTGGGTAAGTTTTCGAGTTCTGATTCCCCTTATCACGATTTCTCTTACACACGTTCATAGATTGATGATGATCGGCCTCGGAGGGAATAACGGTACCACGTTGACCGCCACCATCCTCGCTAACCGTCACAACATTATCTGGCATACCAAGGGTGGTGTTCAACAACCCAACTACATTGGCTCCCTCCTCCGCGCATCCACCGTTCGTATTGGGAATGACCCCTCTACGGGCAAGGAAATTCACGTTCCTGTCTCCGATGTCCTCCCCATGGTTCACCCCAACGATCTCGCTATTGGCGGTTGGGATATCTCTGGAATGTCGATGGACAAGGCGATGCAGCGTGCTCAGGTTCTCGACTTTGACCTACAACGCCAGGTAGCTTCCCACATGGCATTGATGGGCAAGCCTCTCCCTTCCGTCTACTACCCCGACTTCATCGCTGCCAACCAGGAAGCACGCGCCGACAACGTGATCCCAGGCACAGACAAGCAAGCCCACCTCGAGCACATCCGGGCGGACATCCGCAAGTTCAAGAAAGACAATGAACTTGACCGCGTTGTCGTATTCTGGACTGCGAACACCGAACGCTACAGCGACATCATCTCTGGTGTCAACGATACCGCCGACAACATCCTCAGCGCTATCAGAACTTCTCACTCTGAAGTTTCCCCTTCTACCTTGTTTGCTGTCGCCGCCATTCTCGAGGGCGAGCCCTTCGTCAACGGCGCTCCCCAGAACACCTTCGTGCCCGGTGTCATTGATCTCGCTGAGCGTCACCGTTCGTTCATCGGTGGCGACGATCTCAAGTCCGGTCAGACCAAGTTGAAGTCGGTCTTCGCCGAGTTCCTCGTCAATGCTGGTATCAAACCCCTCTCTATTGCTTCCTACAACCATCTCGGCAACAACGACGGCCACAATTTGTCCGCCGAGAGGCAATTCAAGAGCAAGGAGATCAGTAAGAGCAGTGTCGTCGACGACATGGTCGATGCCAACAGGTTGCTCTTCAAGGCTCCCGAGGTTGGGCCCAAGGGCGTTCCTGTCGGCAAGGGCGAGCACCCCGACCACATTGTCGTCATCAAATACGTTCCCGCCGTCGGCGATTCGAAGAGAGCTATCGACGAGTACTATTCGGAGATCTTCTGTGGTGGCAGGTCGACTATCAACATCTTCAACGAGTGCGAGGTGAGTTATTCGCATTTCGATATACCGTTCCTTCTCTAACATGGCTTTGGTTAGGATTCCCTACTCGCCACTCCTTTGATCCTCGACCTCACTATCCTCACCGAGCTCTTGACTCGTGTGCAGTACCGCAAGGGTAGCGAGGAGTTCGCGCCTCTTTACCCAGTTCTTTCGTTGTTGTCCTACATGCTCAAGGCTCCCCTGGTCAAGCCCGGTACGTGTCCCCCCCGAGTTCGCGATATTTGCTAGTCGCTAACTCCATATCCTTCAGGCCATGAGGTCGTCAACAGTCTCAACAGACAGCGCAACGCGCTTGAATCCTTCTTGAAGGCTTGCATTGGTCTCGAGGGTAACAGCGACTTGCTGCTTGATAGCAGGATCTGGTAAAGAATCTCGTGGGTATAGGGAGCGTTCAACCGTTCCGCCGCCGCCCTCCATACACGGATTTTGAAGTTTCGTCTCTCTTCCTTACACGAATAATCGTAATACGAAAGTCTATCTGATTGTCCTTTGTATACATTGTCTTGAAAACATCTTCTTTTGAACCATACCTACGGTACTGCCGAACCAAAGTCCAACACTGATGGGTCGACTTTTCCTTGAGGGATGTTTCTCCATCGCAATGCCAGGCAGGCGAGCGTCGTTCGGGGAGCTGAGATCGTCGACAGCGTACTGAGGGAGTGGTCGACAGGCGTAGTGAGGGAGCGATCGACTGGTTATTCGATGAGATTCTGCAAGCCTGGGTCACTCCAATGGAGTTTGTCGGTCGCGCGTCGAGGCGATAGGTAAAAACACATCTTGGCAACCATCGATACAAATTCTTCGGGAGCGGGGTGCAGACGATCTATCCAAATATCCTCTACCAGAATAGATACCGATGGGGCAGGGATAACTCGAACTAGCATAGAACTACGGAATAATCCAAAGCATCCGCTTGAGCCAGAGTCTCAGAGACTGATTTATCCAATGGTTGTGCATCAGAATCAAGGAAGATATGCGAATATGAATTTATACGCACGCCAATACTTCACAAAACCTGGTTTGGCCCTGCTAGTCAATGTGGTCGTACTCTCCTTTGGTGCCAGTGCGAGTGAAGACACGGAAGAGAGTGAGCATCGCGAAGGTGAGGAAGAGGCTTTGGGCTTCGAGTCTGAGCATCCAAATGCTTCTATCCTGTCGCACTGTGGGGATCTCCTGGAAGAGAAAAACCAGGTGAATCGACGGGGCATTGGTCAAGGGAGAAAAAACGCGACTCACCATGTATCAACTCTAGATATCCATGCTCAAGCGCATATTGTGTTCCATTCAGGTTGTAGTTCCTCGCGCAAAGATGATCCCGCACAGAGGTGTACCGCTTCTCTTCCCAGTACGAACTAATCCATTCCTCCACCCTCGGCAATCCCAAATTGATGCCAGTCCTCTGCAATGGTATCCCTCCCTTGCGGATTGCGAGACTAGTAAAATAAGCTTTGTGGGAATGGATGACGGACACAAGACATGTTGTCGATGAATTCGACATGTAGAGGCGGGACAAAGAGATGTGCCATCGGTGTATGGGTCATGGGGTCATTGAGGAAAGTGTACTTGATGCGGAATCCAACTCGATCAATATAAACTGGAGGATGGAACGATCAGACGGATGAAGGCAGGAATATGTGCAGGGATACTTACTAACATCCTCCACATTATCAGAATCATTGTAGAAGTGGAGAGATCGGCAGAGATAGCTACATTGAATTTGTTTGCGCCGGTTATTATCTAGGATCTGCAGGCCGAACTCAAGGTCCACTTGGACGTCACCGGTCTTGTGGAATGCCAGGTCGATTCGCCATGGAACTAAACAAGTCAGTAATAGAAGGATGGAGTTGAGATGTGGATATACCTGAGCTGGAATAACTGGCTCTGACGTCAGGCTCGAGGCTCTTACAATACCACTGGGGAGAAGGGGCGGAAGGAAAGTGACCAAGGGTTCCGGGTCGGCGCCGGCGGTTGACAACGGTCCCAAATGACAAAAGACCATCTTGGGCGAAATTTGACAGGTCGATGTTCCACCTCAATCCCCGTAAGTAACGCAATCAGGGACAAAACATCGCCCCAGTTTTCCTCGACGCAGGCGACGATTTCATTGGCGTTGAGTTGTGAATTGGTCGGAGGTCTTTCTCATTCGGTGGTTCAAGACAGGCAGAAGCCGGGTCATAAAGCCAACCCAAAGTTTTGAGGTTGAACGACCAGTCCTGCCGACGACGCGTAACCTGCTTGCTATTATTAGCTACTCAGTGCTAAAAAAACTGGCTCACCGGAAACACCAGAGTCTCGTCGTCGCGCAAAAATTGGACTGCAATATTCTGGCAACATTCATCAGCTGGGACAGGAGCTTGACGGCTGGATATACAAACATATAATTCAGGTATTCTGATACAATCCAGTCCCAGTCTTTCTTCCGATGCCGACCAATGATTTCACGGCCATTCGCCAGTTCTACAGCCCTTTCAGCGTCCGCAATCAGAGCTCCTGACGAGAAAGAAACCTACCGTCGTGGACTATCAATTTCATCACACTTGACTTGGCCACCGCGAATACTTGAATCAGCAGCGCCGACCTGCAACTTCCCATTATAGCCATTAATGGTTGAACAGCCCGCAGTCTCACCGCCAGCGCACAGCTACCTCGAGGAAATTCTTCGCTATCTAAGGTGCATCAACAAAGCACCATCAACCCCCATCAACCCTGTCCAGATATAGTCACTCACCTCCTCAAATTCGTCCCGATCATGCTCATCGACTGGCTCAAGAGTAATGACCGTGAATGTTCCCGGACATCTATGTATCTCAGCGGTTTGTACCATCTTCTTTACTTTTGCTACCTTCAACCCTGGTGGCGACGTTTCGGATGCCAATGTCCAATTTTGTGGCTTGACAACGATCGACAGAACCTTAAACCAGAGAAGGTGTCGAAATATTATATCGCCGTCAATCACCTCTCTAATGGTCTTTTCGTGCTGAAGGAGAGGTCCAGTAAGTAGTGCGACTGCAACGATATGGACTGACACTTACCACAGTAATCAAATCTCTTCCATCTAGATTGTGGTAATGGTTCGTGATCGCATTTCCAGCCACGGCCTGAAAGTGAGCATTGGCTCCTATCGCCATGCCTTGGGCGTTGGAAAAGTCAATGGACATGTCTTCAGCGTCGCTTCATCGGCAGAAAAAAGGTACGGTATGGGGTCTCAAATAAACCTGCTCTTTATAACTCGCCTTATGTCCTGCACTGCACAAGGCGATATTCCTTCCGTACTCCCATGACTTGTCACTTTAAGCGCCGTTGCAGGTATACCATCATGGGAGTCTATAGCATCGGTAGTACCGTGGGCCGCCCGACACAGTGGGGATAGGCAGACGGATATCAATGAAATGAAGTGTACATTGGGGTTGATCTGCCAGTAAGTAGAAGGACATATCATTCAACGTTTACCCCACGGGGTATAGTGATCATGCCCTGGCCAGTAGAGCTAACAAGTCTTAATCAGTGCAATTCTCGGCGTGAACGAGCTCACACGCTCACCTCTAATACCCCATTCTCAGAGCCATCTGCACCGTAGGAAGTGCGGAATCCGTGTGTTGCTGTCACCTACATACTCTGCACATGTCCTCAGCGGTTGCCAGGAACCAGTTGATAGGACTGTCGTTTCCCTGCCCTCGCCCATATCATATCCCCATCCTTTCCAAATATTCCGACCGCCACCGCCCTGTAGCTGACCAACGCAATTGCTATCACTCCTGGCATATGGCCCATCAGAGCTCTCCGTCTCCACATCCATCTCCACGTCTCGTTGTTGTCAGAGTCCATTTTGTAGAGCGAGCTGGGTGTGGCATCTTCGAAGCCTTCAAAGTATAAATTTTGAACGCGTACGAGAGCCTTCTGAGACCGAAGAGATTCCAGGTATCCCCTTCGTCTTGATCTAGTTGCAGTACTAATAGATCGTCGAGTGGTTAACTACTAGTGTGATGACTGCTGGTGAATGCGATAGTGTAATGTCAATTTGGGGAGGCCGTGACATCGTCAAAATCATTTCAATCATGTGGTTCCTGGTTGGCAGCAGAGTCGTTCCAGAGTGTTGCTGAGCATGTGGATATGGATAGTGGTGGTTTCGGTAAGAGTTAGGGATACGGGCGCCTATCATCTTCACGCGCCTTGACCACGACGACGATGACCAGTGAGCTTCACAACTCAGAAAAACGGTAATATTGCGTTTCAGTGTCACCACCGATACCCTACTCTCAGTTTCGACGGACCTCAATACTAGAGTGGAGCGTTCAGACAATAGTTGTGCGGGGGATGTTGATGCTCAGTGTTGATGAGGGTCACACCCGAAAGGACCGTACGATCGTCAAACCCAGACCACCAACAGGCCAACAACAGGCCAACAACAACGGGCTCTCCGCATGAAGTACTCGAACCGTTCGAACCCTTCAAAGTTCGGGACGATAGTGCTGCTCTGGGAGCAAGTCACGCACCGCTCACGGCTCCTGAGCAGGCTCAGCCTCACCCAGCCAGCCAGTGTTCAAGAACTCACGTCTGGTATTTGTATAAATTATTTTATTACTTGCTTTTCTCATTCGGTGCTACTGAGAGTGCCCAAGTCAAAACACCGAGTTTGAACAAAACACTACCGAAAACCGGCCGCTCCGGTCTACCTCAGCATCAGTAAAGCGCGACTGGAGATCAAGAAGCCGCTTTGACCCATGGTACAGCTTTGTAATTTGCGAATGCCAAGAGGAACAGGCAGAAACCGTGTCAACCGAGTCCGACAACCTTTCAAAACCTTTCAAAACCCTCCCAATGTCGCCCTCCGTACAAGAATCGTCGACCCTTTCCTTCCCCATAGATGTCTGATAAGCGCTGGGCCATCGTGATAGGAAATTCTGTCGGGTCATCCTGTGTTCAACAGTGTGTTAAATCGTTCCTATATTCCTCGGCTATAATCTACCTTTAGTTGAGGAATATTCCCCATCTCGATGTCTGGTTGACGAGCGTTGTTTGGAGTATCGAAGCTTGCGATTGTCGTCCTCCGATGGCGGACTGGCAGAGGCTGATGATTCAAGTTGTCGTTAGAGCCATTCAATAACCACTGAAAATTACTGCGGCGGGAGAACCTACCATACTGCAACGATTATGGTGGTAATGGTGACCGTGATGGCTTTCCCGAAGACTCTGGAACTCAAGTTCAGTATTGCTGCATGTTTTGTAAGCCAGAAAGGACATACCAAGACCGCTGTATTTCTCTTGCTAGTGGCGTCACTCGAGGAAGAGATTGTGGGATCGTCAATGAACAACATTGCTTTGGGCTCCAGCTCTAGGGAGGTGTGCGTCGGTCGGGCATTGAGTCTGAGTGGATAAGTCAGAATAAATTGGACGCTAACGATGTGAATTACTTACGAAGCTAACAACGAGTTCGTGTAGAGCTTCGAAATGGCGAAGTCCCAGATGAAGAAGCTGGAACATGATTCATAAACAAGTCTGCAGGACCTTTGAAAACGAGATGAGCTCACTATGGTCCCGTCTAGAATGGTCGCAAGACGTCAGAATACAGATACTATCTTGACAGAATCGGAACCCTCAACGCACGTGCACGGACAGAAATACGACAAGGTCGCTGATAGTTGCAAGCGCTGTTATCGTTCCAGACTCGATCGAAACTAGCAAAGATTAGCAGTGAGTTTCGTTCGAGACCATGACCATGTTGATAACTTACGCTTTAATACTCGAGAGACCTGAGTATCCATAATATTGCTACCGCTAGCACGGTGACTTAAAGCCCTCTTGACCTGGAAACGGACCGTTGAGTCTAGAAACGTCACTACCGTATCAGTACGAGTCCGAAGCACTCACATAGACGAATATGATGCAAAGAGTGATTGTAACGTCCGTAATCGACGAGGAGATGAGCCACAAACAACTGGCATCTCGGATCGTCGTGGTAGGCTGTCGAAAGTTTGTCTCGACTACGTTGATGACACCAGAAGCAAGCCAGACAGCGCCGACTGGATTGGCGCGGATTTAGCCTGCTAATGTTCATCTATCACGAGAAACTCCACCTACCAGTAGAGACGATAGACATTGCCGTTATTATTAGTCGCGGAATAACCGATCCCATAAGGATTCCGATTCTCCATGCCATGAATAGTTGTACCGCTGTCGATACAAAAGTCTAGTACGTGGGTCATAATCAGAGTAGTGTTCGTAATGGTATGAATCGAGCCCTACTCACCGTGGTAATGGCATCTGGGAAAGGTGTCGGTGATGACCGTTAATCAGATCCTCGAGGAGCAGTACCACCGAAGGGGCCAACATACCAGCAGGGAGTACTACAGAGATAGAATGTGATCTGGTGAGTCTCCAAACCCGATCCTCGACTGTTATAGTCACTCACGTCGCGGAGAGTCCGCAAAGATTGTTCCTACAGGATTGGAGGTGAATCATGACTATTGATATCACCAGGTGAAGGGACTGTGGATTC
This sequence comes from Marasmius tenuissimus, assembly GCA_029532415.1. NCBI lineage: Eukaryota > Fungi > Basidiomycota > Agaricomycetes > Agaricales > Marasmiaceae > Marasmius > Marasmius tenuissimus. The sequence goes on along the minus strand of JAQOTA010000006.1, from coordinate 332,071 downwards.
ATACCATAATGGGTGACAAGAGGCTCGTAGACAGTTAAGATGTCGCATACCGTATTCGCCAGCTCAGCGACCATGAGATAAACCACCTGGGTAAATATCGATGATGAGCAGGCCTGAGCTTTGCTTCAGTGGGGGTTCGCACTCACGAGGCATTTAAACCACCATCGATCCCTATGCGATCAAGCTCAGTCGCACTCCGTCTGCCCACAAAATTCGCGACCCACCTCGAGTAGTTGTGAAAATAGGATATAACCTAGATCGCAGATGAGAATCGAATGAGGACAAGCTTGGGATCTTTGAAATCTGACCTGAATTGATAAAGTCTACACCCGGGCGGTCATTTAGTAGGTTCAGCACACGACCAGTGCTCTGATACTTACGCCTAGTAGAGCTACGTCAAGTAGCATTCCAAAGAACATGGGGACAAATCTGAGAACACACTATATCGTCAGGCAATACCAGGGAAAGTAGGAAGGACTACTCACAAATCTCGAGGTCCAGGCATGACGGTCAAACGAGGCGAAACAAACGAGGAAGTGTTAGTTTAATAGCCTCTCCCTCTCCGTTTTTCCGCGACTATAACCCATCGAGGAATAAGCCATAGCGAAGCGAGTAATGGCGTCTGGCAATCACAGAATGCCGGACCTCGAGACACGTCAAATATTCAGCCACCAACGAACCAGCAAGTTGTGCCTGCCGTTGCAAGACGGAGCGGTGCCTCGCTCAAGATAGTGTTATCGATGGCGTTGATGTCCTGATGAAGCGCATGAACGGAATAGATGGCTTGGAGGCCTGCCTGGATGAGGTACAATTGAAGAAGCCCCCTTGATGGCAAACAGCTTTGACAAAGGAACATGGAGGGGAGCAGTGCAGAGGGAGGAAATCACGCCTCCTTCTCGCGTATCTGAGTAAACACACGGCATCACTGTATGGTATCGGGATACAGTGCAGCGACAATCGTGACAACATACACTCGTTGGGAGGGCCCACCCGCCACCCTCATCAGATTCCATGGTGCAGCAAGTTGGACAGACTTTCTTCACCTAAAATGGCATGATGTGTTCACTTAGCTTGATCGTTGACTGCATCTACCATCACTATCTCTTACGATGTTAGGTTACAACGTCTGATACGAGAGACAGAAGAGGGAAGGTACACACAAGATCTCCTACTATAGGCAGGTCAACACATGCACTGTCCGAGTTCCGCGGTGAAGACACGCGTCATAAAGATCAAGAAAGTCGGAATACACGATCCGTGTCAACAGTGACTGTCAAGGAAGAGGCATACACCTCTGACTGACAAATAAGAGCGTCGGGCGACTTCGACTCAGGATGACGGGCACATGCGAGGCTGGCCTGTCGGTTACTCCCGCAAGTTATAAGCCGCAGATCTCGCCGCCGTCCGGACATCCTGACGAATGTCGATCACAGGTGGTTCTGCAGCGCCGTCCAGAGCTTCAGCTACCAACCGCCCCCCTTCCTGTAGCCCTGATATTCGATGATCGTCGTCGGTACCAGGGTCAGGCCAGCTTCCTGGACATACTAACACTGCCCAGTGCCAGCTTTGAAGACACAGGTTTCCCTCTACGGCAAGTCCACCTCGAGAGCGTATGCTGTTCCGAGCTTATACCTCCGCCACCCTCGTCAAGACGGGAAAATTGAAAGGAATCGGTAGCAACACCACGGTTTATTGGGTGAGGTAGGCATGAATACGTGCGTCGGTTCGAAAATGGACGACACTGTTGGTGGTATAGATGAATAAGCTAGATATTTGGGGGAAACGCAATTCGACTGATGCTTACGGGGAAGGAAAGCGACTTGAGGTGTTTTCAATGGGCTCTTCTGGTGTCTTTGATAGCAGATAGCTCGCAGAGGCTACATGTTGATCTAGTCGTCGAGCGGCCAGCGAAAGTAGTAAGACTAAAAAAAAAGGCACATTGGAAACGGATCGAGAGAGAAGGCCCGGAACATACCCTTGAATTTACGGACCACCTGAACCTCCTTCCCTCCGTGTACTCTCCAAACAAGCGATCTTGCCATAGCAGATGGTCAACGCAAAAACGTCCGACAAAAGGTTTGGATATTGATGCACAGCCAGCAGGACTGAGATCAACACCAGCGCTCTGTTGAACCCAATTAGGGCGGCAATGAGCAAGTTCCTCGAAGACATGAAGCAAATCGGCATTCCTGTACATGGGTCTTTTCTTTCCCTTCGCTTGAACAGACCAACTTTTCCTGTCGAGTCTTGGCCTCGTAACGCATTACGGCAATAGCGTGAGCTCCGCTTCGATAGTCTATATTCAACTGTTGACGAGAGGTGTCGAAGAATGGATAGTTCGAGCCTTCGGTGGGTATTGGCATCGATGGATTCAGAAAAAGGGTGCGTTCTCTGTCCATGGTAGATAATAATTTTCGCGTGATATCGGGAGGAAACAGCTGCAATCCTGAAGGATAGAGTCAGGTTTCAGGACAATCGAAGACGAACGAACCAGCATACGTGTTCCACGTATCCACTCATTTCCTCCGTTCTGTCCTCTGTCGTCCACCTTTCCCCCTCCGCCGGTTCATTTGTCTCGGTACCCATGGTGATGCTACCCGGGTGACGCGTCCTAACCAAGGCCAGCCGAACTGAACGCGTCTTTTCATCTTTTGAGTAGGCTCAATATTTCGCCCGCTGTCCAATGGGGGAGTTGATCAACGATATCGATGCGTACCGTCTCTGCGAATGGCCTCTGTGAACTTGATTTCCTCTTGCCGAAAAGGTGGGGACCAGTTAGTTTTATTTTGCTAGCAAGTTGCAAGGGGCAGTAAGCGTGTGCCATATCCAGATCGCAAAGTGAAGTACCTCCAGAGTAGCAACTTAGACAAAGTCATCAATTTGAATGGAGCTAATTGTAGTTTCGGTGAGAGTTTAAATAAGCACGGGCACCAAAAATCTCCGCGCGCCTCCACCGCGACGACCACCATGATCATGACTCTCAACACAGACTGACCCTCAGAACGGATCGATACGCACTCACTACCCTAAAGCAGCAACCTCAAGGTGATATGGGGCCAATACTCTTCTGTGCATCCGGTAAGCAGTGTCTATGGGACAGCTTTTGAGCGTGGAGGAAAGACTTCAGGAAACGGCTGTGCAGTGTGAAGCGTATTTAGGACAGTAAACTTGGTATGCCCTCGCATTTTGAATCCTACTCGACGTGTTCAAATCTGGAACTGGATATTCGTGAAAAAGTAAGCCCCAAACTATATAGCCGCGCCGTTGCTAAAAAGCACTATATAGTAATTCTTGAACTCTTCAGGACTATATAGGCGCTGCAAAAGAAATCACGTACAACCACGGGGTAAATAGCTGTGTGAGCTGTCAGATCTGAAAGTTGCCAGGCTCAGGCCCGCCGAAACACGACACCATTCCTCTCACCGGACAACCGACCTGGCGCAAGATGGCTCAACTCTTGAGTAAGTTTTTCATCACCAAGTCCACTCATCAATTAGCTCTCATTCTCTTGATAAGGCAGACAATTAAAGATGCGTCCGGGACCCTCAACATCACCCCTCAAATTTGAGGTCAACTCAGGTAGCGACGGCCAGCCGCCAACTCCCCCCAAGTTTCTCCCGTGGTCTATGTTCAACTCGTAGCTAGCCCTACTACATGTACCTGTCTACATACTAAATCCAAGTCCAACACGGCAGTGAAGCCTCAAATGATAATCTTCAATAGCAGAACCTTTACATCGGACTCCCTGAGACCAGTCACCATTGTTGACGCGCAAGAGACGCGACATACCCCGAATCCGGCGGGTCGGAAATCATAGATGCGACGTCGCTGTGCAATATGTTCCTGCCGTTCTGATTGGTCAAATATTTCTTGATTCCTGCCAAACCCTCGGTAAAGAGGCAACTATACAGAGCTATATAGTGCCATATAGTGCTATATAGTAATCAATTGGTACTATAAAGCTCTCTGTTAACTATTTGACTATTTGACTAACCGTTACTCTCAAGAACTATATAGTCAACATGCAAGTTCCAGATGTTACTGAGAAGCCATCCTAGTAAAGCGCTCACCCGGAGTCTCACAGGGTATTCAATGGTAATTCCGCTGTGCTAAAAGGCCCAAATTGATCTCGACTGTATTCACCCGTAAGTACCTCCTGGGCACCTATTAGTTTTCAGGTCGGTATGCATTCACTGGCTTTGTACCCGGGGTCCCACTGAATAAGTAACTTCCGTCTGTTCCCCAGTCCCTCCAACCCGGCCTGGGGCACGACGTCTGGCTCAGCTCACACCTGATCCTCACGAATAGTCTACGACTATCCCTCCAATGCACCTTTTGCCACCAGAAATATGGCGATATCACGTCTCGGTGCCAGAGTTCGTTGGCCTACTCTCAACTCTCGTGCACATCGCGTAACCAAGCCGTGCCTCGATTGGAGAACGGAGTGTTCAGAATGATTCGGATTTCAGACGATAGAGGCGAGGGGGATGAGGGCCGGGCTCGAAAGGACTGTACCACGGGGAAACTATAACCATCAACCTCGACCTCTCTGCACAGACACCGACTCCTTCGAACTCAAGACGGTGGTAGTTCATTGTAAACGTATCACACGGCCTTTGTCGAACACCCAAACACATCAGGAGGATGCATATCCCACCAACCTTCCCCCGCCGTGGAGACGGTGGATAATAGAGGCACTGGAGATGGTCCACCTTCGGACTCTACGGTACGAAGAGCAAGGGAACGCGCCGCCAGAATCGATATCGGTGCTGAACCGGTAGTTGAACTTGAAATGCAGCAGTTGTGCTGACGACTTTGGTGTTTCCACTCAAGACTACATATCCGGCGCTCCATTTGACATTTGCCCGTTTTTACTCGCCGGATACGTTTTCATTTCGACGACCTCCTCAAAACTGGCATTTCACCACCGTTCACTCTTCACTGTGATGATTGTCGCAACGAAGTTGTCCTCGAAGCCACGCCTCGATGTCAGGTCCATTCTTGTAAGGCATTCAGGTCGGCCTTCCCTCGTCGGCCAGCATCGCAGCCTCTGTGGGCAGGGGAGAACCCGCTTGGGGTGTCCTCTCGGGACATTGCTCTCCACGACTTCCAAGGTCTTGCCCAAGGGCGCTCCTGTCGGAAAGGGCGAGCACCCCAACCATCCTCGTCATCAAGTACACTCTGGCAACTGGCGATTCGGGGAAAGTCTTCTGTGGATGCCGGTCGACCATCAAGGTGCGAGGCGAGTCGTCAACTTAGGGGTGCTCGATCCTTCTTTGACGTTGCTCGGTTAGGTTTCCCTACTCGCTACTCCTCTGATCCTCGACTTTATCATCCTCACTGGGCTTCTCATGTGCAGTACCGCGAGCATCATAAGGAGTCTGTGCCTCTTTACCCGACCCTCTCGCTGTTGTCGCGAATGCTCAAGCCCCCGTAGTACGCGTTCTTACGAATTCAGGATATTTGCCAATCGCTAACTTCCCATCCTCCAGGGCATGGGGTTGTCAACAGCCTCAATAGACAATCGAATCCTTCTCGAAGGCTTGCATCTGTCTCGAGGGTGACAATAACTTGCTACGTGACAGCAGGATCTGGTCAAACTTTCTGGGTATAGAGAGTGTTTGACCGTTCCGCCGCCCTCTGCCGCGGACTCTAAACTAGAGATGTGATGGTCATAGTTCTCAAAATGCATTTCTCGGACAATGTACTACTGAGTCGAACCCGACGACTGTCCGCTGAGTATACACTTCGCTTGTCGGGTGGACGAGCGTGGTTCCTTCGTGTAGTATCCGTCAAGACCAAGTGGAGGGAGAGCAGAGCGTCATGGTCTGTTTGAAGACGCAGCAACGAGGGGGGCGGGGTGATTTGCATGGTCAACAGGACTAGTTTTCAAGGACTCTGTGACGGTAATGAGTTTGAGTCTCAGACGGTTCCATTCTGGAGAAGAGAAGACGTGTGGGTGTATGGTCGACATCTTCGTGAGAGAAACCAAAGCTGACGGCACTGGTCAGATACCCGAATGAAGGGACAAAGCACAGGAACGCGCTCTCGAAAAGACTCCGGTGTATCCGAGACCGTTCATCATTGGATTGCGAAAGAAGGTGAATGGTGGGAAGGTACAACGTGTAGGAGTGAGTAGTCGGTATCTTTGCAGAGTCTACCGACGGGATTCGGCCTTCATCCCAAGCTAGACGATAGCATTTGTCCAACTGGGTTGAAAAATGACCTGCAGGCAACCAGTTGCCGGTGACGCCAAAAAACCTCGAAGCACCTTCCCGATTCCCCTTGATAGCTGTTTCCCGGTGCCAGCGTGTTCTCCAGCAGCATTCTGGAGATCTTGCGACCTATAGAGACGTGGATAGCTAAAACAAGATGAAGATTGTCGTGATGGTTTCGGTCAGAGTCGCGCATAGGCGCTAAAGCGCAGATCCAATAATGGACCGCCAGGCACCCACTGTCCGGTTCATCTCAAAAGCAACATGTCTATCGAAGATTCAAAACGCTGTATCGACAAGCACAAGACCGTTACACCCTAGGATACGACCTTGTAAAAAATATCACAATGTTGCTTGAATACAGTGTATACGGTGCATAATCTACGTACAGGCTTTATGGGAACGAGAGAAAAGGGTGGAGTTGATAGCAGGTATTTAGAAGGCTACGCACCGAGGTGAGAGCTTGATTTCCTTCTCCCCGTTGGTCTCATACATCAACCAGCGTGCAAAACTCCAAGCGCCAGCCGCCCATTCCGATTCCCGTTGCCTGAGGTGGTTCAACACCCGTGGCCTGCATGATTTCGAGTAGCGTGGTCAAAGTGTCTGCCGCAGCGCCAAGTATGAGGCGTGTATCAAAAAGGTTTAGTGAACTGTGGAACGAACGAACGGGGGAAAGCCGAACAGGGAGGCGTTGTCGGGATCTGCGGTTGCCAGTAGTAGAACCTTCTTCACTCCCGAATCGTCACTCGCAACCGCGAATGACGTTAATTTGATGCAGATGGTGGAGGTAACGGATCCTGAGGCTCGCAGTCGCAAGTCGAACTCCTAAACCCATCTTTCCTCCATCCGACCTTGACCCGGATCTCCCAAGCAGGAAAGTCCTCGACGACTGACTTTCCACGCTAACTCTTGACTTGTGGATACCGACAAAGATGACGAAGAAGACACCTTTCAACTCATGCTCACAGGCGTGGGTGTCGGTATTTGTATGGAGGTTTGTGATGGGGCGTTGCGGGGTCGAGATAGCCAGATGAAAGGGATTGGTTTCGTCTTTGGATTCTGCGGTGCACAAGAACGAGTCAATTCTCGAAAAACCTCAAGTTGTCGTATCGGCGTCAAGGGGGAATATTCCGTCACTATGGGGGTACCGGCCAGGATTTGAGCTGGACCTTGGAGGTCAAAACGAGGTGTTTCAGACTCTAGAGATCGTATGCAATAGATGCGAGACTGAGGTCCGTGGTTGGGTCTGGCAGAGAAAGATATCGTGATAGGAACGATGAGGACGTGGAACGAGTTGGGGTGCACTAGAAAGTAGCTAAAGAGAACGGTTGGCATCACCACCATGAAAAGGCCAAAACTCGAGACATATCAATAGCTTCAACCCTTTCCTAGACGCTTTTCCCCCGCCCTACTCTGCCTCTGCCTCCACTTCTGCCCCACATCTACCTCCAAGACGTCTTTCGTCCGACCGTCCAATTCTTGTCCAACAAGAGCGACCTTGGAGGGCACAGAGGTCGAAAATGCTACTCGGTCGCCGCTCTTCGCAGACGGTGATGTAGCTGGACGAATTGGACTCGACTGAGAGGTGGTTGATGCGATCCCAGCCCTGGTGGTTTGCCGTCTGAGGGTCACAGAGCTTGAACTTCAGCGGTGTTGGTTGTACTCGCAGGGGAACACCCCTTTGGTCCGCCTGGAGCTCAACATGAAGAATCCCCCACATCTGCTTCTGCCAACGGCCCAATCCCGTCGATCCTCTTCACCCTCATCCTCCGAGCCAGTGTCCAGCAAGTTGGTGTGTCATCCTCAAGGTCTTCAAGATATAGGCCTGAAATACGCAAGAGAATCGTCCAAGGTCAAAAGTTCGAATCTGGTGCGGGTATCGTCTCCGTCGGATGTACTGAAGAATCGTCTGTTTTTTATTCCTGACTGTTACTGCGGTCGCGATCGTCAATTCCTAATTGGTACCAGAGCCATTATAGAGTAGTGATTGGTGTTGATGAGTAGGAGGATAGACAAGCGACGGATAGTGGTCATCGTAGTTTCAGTGAGAGTTTGAGCACGGGCGCCAATTCTCTCCGTACGCCTTCACAAGGGGCCGGAAACCGCTCACAGTAACGCATGTCGACAGGGACAACGCACTGTACTGAGAACCGATGACCAGCAGATGTCGAATGAAGACGCTACGTGAGCATGAACGATCGAACCATTCATGCAAAGTCCACCCAAGGCGTTCGGCCGTCTGTCGAGGTGTAGCGGTTCAACTGGAAATCCGAGGTGTCCTGCGGAAAAAGTAGAGATCAGCCTCAGGCAGCAGAAGACAATGAACGAGTTGAGCAAAGAGCGAGATCATTTAAACGAACAAAAAAAATCAAGACGAAACATACCACTGGATTCGCCAGCAGCGATCAAAACATTCTCTGAACCTCTCTTCTCTTCTCTTCTTTCTGTCTTTGAGTTGCAGTATGTTCTCTCCGCGATTGCCCCAAGAATCGACGCGTGAATGATCGCATTTGCCGCGAAGGTGCAGAGCTTGGAGGATCGAGACTACAAGAGGCGCTATCAGCTCGCAGCTTCATGCATATAGCGAAGCGAATCACATACGTTAAAACCAATTTCCTTTGATAATCGCAGCTGGTAGTACGAGGTTTTTTCCACGATTCGTTCCCATCCCTGCTTGCCAGAAGTCAGATACATGCGAATAGACAGGCTGAGGAGACCATCACTCACGGGTGACCTTCATGAGCCCTTCTAATGACCGCTAAATCACCACGCAGGCTGGCCTTTGATATTCCAAAACAATCTTTGCGAGTTCGTGCGGAAGATGGAAGATCGGGAAAGCAAAAATGACGATATGGCTGTCGGTAGTGGTGGTTTCTGGTCACAGTTGAGGACGGGCGCTTAGACGACCGCCCCGATTCGCCTCCACCATGACTCGTCGTCTCTATGGTTCATCTGGGGAAACACCTCCATTGGAGGTCTAAGGGACCGAGTTGGGGCGCGTAGAATAAGCGAGCTCGAATCTACAACGTCGATACTCGAACAAGGTGTGGTTACATACAGAGGCAAGAGGGTATAGATCGATGTGATGTGAATAGCAAAATTCGTGCCGAGGTGAGTGCTTCCTTTCTCTTTCTGTCGTGTTTCTAACAGCTCACAACAACCGATACCCGTGTGGGGAATCTCTGCTCCTGCGATCCGAAGAGGGCGTCTTTCCCTTCAGCGCACGAAGCTCTCCGGTATCAAAAGTTGAGGGAGAAAAATCGATGTTCATACTCTGTGCATGATTTTGGTAGATAGGATATTCGTCGTAGCAAAGATGGTATTCAAGTGGAGGTTGTATGGGGAGAGGTAGGGGGTTATATGAGGGAAAGTAAAGCAGACGAGGCAAAGATGCGTTGTCGAGCGAGAGTACAAACATCGATATTGGCATTGGGTTGGCAACCGTGTGTCGTGGAATCATGATAAATACGTATGTATATGATGGGTTGAACTCGTCTCTTCTCTGTCTGATAGTGGTGTGTACCCAAGAACTTGAATCCTCGAGAATTTCAAGGCGGTGCCAGAGGGCACTTCCCATGACGATGAAGGGTGGGATCCAGGAGTTTATAGCAGACTCGGAGGTGCGGAACATTTTCGACTTGAGGTTTAGAACTGGAATCTACACGGCGAATGTGACAAATGTGAGACTGGGTGGGTACGGTCGAGATAGAGCCTGGGCACGAGACAGCTGCCGAGCTAGAGGTTGGGTGAGACGAAGGACGTAACGAAGATGGCCGTGGTCTTGACTGACTGGGGGAGGTGGGGTGATGGTAGGAATGCGGGATGAGACGTCCATAGCGGTCCTGAAGATGGTTGAAGAATCGGCGATTGGCATCACCCTCGAGACTGAAACTCGAGACACACCGATGTTTAGAAGATTCGATAGCGTTGATGTCAGATCGTAAGTAAATGCGTAGCCTGTCGGGAGGTTTGACAAAAAGACGCTTCCAGTAGTGACGTTAAAGGGCAGGTCGGGGTCGATAGTCGTGTTCTGTCGCCGCATATCCTTCTCGTAGATGGCTGGCGCGGGCTGCATGTCGCTGGCCATAAGATGATCCGTTGTTTTTCTCCAAGCAACATCTCGGAGTTGGTAAAGGGAGTGGGATGCTAGCTGGTTCATACGGCCTTTCAAGATTCTCCGCATCCATGCCACAGTCTCGTTCATCTTCCTCGCCCTCAGCCTCCCAATCATTGTCAAAATCCACCTTGCAGAGCGAGCTGGCTGCTGAGCGTGGCATCTTCGTAGCCTCCAGGGTATAGAAAGGCATAGATTTTGAGTGCGTACGAGGGCCTTCTGAGATCGAAGAGATCCCATTTATTGTCTTCGTCGTGATCTAGTAGTAGCACTAGAGATCGTCGGGTGGTTGACCGGTTAACTGTTAGCGCGATGACTGGTGAGTGTGAGAACATGATGTCAACTTGGGGAGCCCGTGATATTGTCAAAGTCGTTTCGGTGATTTCTTCGTTGGTACGAGAGTCGTTCTAGAGGGTTGCTGAGCATGTGGATGTGGATAGAGAAGTCGCTGAATAGAGCCAACGGGGTTTCGGTGAGAGTTGGGGGTACGGGCGCCTATCATCTCCGCGCGCCTTGACCACAACGACGATGATCTTCGGCTCTCGACAAAAACTCAGAGCGGGTTGTTGCTCAGGGGCAGCGAACTCGTGATGACATTGCGGGTATCTTATGTGCATCTACTCACTGGTAAGTAGGCCATAACATACGGTTTTTTGGTGGGCTCACTAAAGCTCTGGTGCAGAAATTTCGGGAATCGCAATGGCCCGTACACCCTCACTAAGAGGAGCGAAGGGTCCAAGAACGGCTGTGAAATGTGAATAGAGACTGGACCCGGTATGTTCTCGCGATTTGAAGTTCACTCGACGTATATTTTGACAAGCAGAGCCATTCTTAACACGCAGCAGTTAGTGAACTCTTGGCTCTCCCTAACATTCTCGGAAAATCACACAAAGGACCCCATGTCTGCGTTCACAAGCCAAGTTACGGCGTTGTCCCGTCTGGACCACTGCAACCCGACGTCTTACTCGCATCCCGGCCTGCACCTTATCCTGATGAGTACTACTATGCGAACACCTACTCAGTGCACCTCTCGCCACTTGGAAAGACGGCGACATCCCGTTTCAGTGCCGCCACTGATACCCTACTCTCAAAACCAACCAACCCGTACCTCGATGCTGGAGTAGAGCATTCAGACGATAGCGGTGCTGTAATTGAAGCCTACGCCCAAAAGGATTGTGCAATCTGAAGGGCAACAAACTCGGGCCATCAACCGTGGGCTCTCCGCGTCCATTACTCCAATCGCTCGAACCCTTTAAAGTTCGACATCGGGACTCGGGACGAAGTGCTACTTTCAGAGCGAACCGCAAAGACCACGTGTCGTCAAAACCCACTCTAGGAAAATGCTAGCCCATCGGCCCTGCGTTGCTGACTAGCCGTAAACGTCCTGGATCTGACGTTCAGATCAAGACTGTCGGAAGAAGCTATGCTTCAATCTTGATTAGAGTGTTTCGCTGGTGGATCATTGCGACGCTGGGATGAGGACTGGCTCTCGGCGGATATTTCAGAAACTCGGAGTCAAGGTATTCCCCTGCCCTACAACGGTTCAGATATTCGAGCGAAGATCAGAAGATGACGCTCTAGTTGAGCCAAAACGGTGGTTCTCCTTCCCGAGTTAGCCCAAGTCCCTCTGATATCCAGACCACGACGCCAACCTGTTTTTAATGAAGTGCTTCGTGCTCATGTATGTGATGGAAGAACGGAGACCTAAGGATATAGGACATAATGGATGCGATTTCGAAGTTCAGGTGGTTTCCGTCAGAGGCGCTAAGACAGATTTGCTCACTCGCGACTGGGAGCCACACATGACGGCGGCACCGTTCCTCGGCTCTTAAGTAGGTTCAGCCTCCCTACTAACCGCACCCAGCCGGCCAATGTTTGAGGACTTACGCTTAGCATTTGTATAAATCGAGAAGATACGTATCTAGAGCCATAATCGGTACCAATGAGAATGTCCAAGTCAAAACACCGAGTTTAAACAAAATACCGAAAATTAAACTGTCCGCTACGGTTTACCTCAACATCAGTAAAGCGCGACTGGAAATTAAGAAGCCGCTTTGACCCATGGTACGGCTTTGACTCGTATATTTGAATGCCAAGTCGAGAGGAACGGGCAAGGAGCGTCTGACAATGTTTCAGAACCTTTCAAAACCCTCCCAATGTCGCCCTCCGTACAAGAATTGTCGACCCTTTCCTTCCCCATAAATGTCTGATAAGCGCTGGGCCATCGTGATAGGAAATTCTGTCCGATCGTCCTGTGTGTAACAGCGTGTTAGGTCGTTTCTGCATTGCTTGGCTATAATCTACCTTTAGTTGAGGAATATTCCCCATCTCGATGTCTGGTTGACGAACGTTGTTTGGAGTATCGAAGCTTGCGATTGTCGTCCTCTGATGGTGAACTGGCAGAGGCTGATGATTCAAGTCGTCGTTAGGGTCATTTGATAACCACTGAGAAATGACCGCGGCGGGAGAACCTACCATACTGCAACGGTTATGGTGGTGATGGTGACCGTGATGGCTTTCCCGAAGACTCTGGATCTCAAGTTCAGTATTGCTGCATGTTTTGCAAGACGAAAGGACATACCAAGACCGCTGTATTTCTCTTGCTAGTGGCACCACTCGAGGAGGAGATGGTAGGATCGTCAATGAACAACATTGCTTTGGGCTCCAGCTCCAAGGAGGTGTGCGTCGGCCGGGCATTGAGTCTGAGTAGGTAGGTCAGAACGAATTGTGCACCACCGAAGTGAATTCCTTACGAAGCTAACAACGAGTTCGTGTAGAGCTTAGAAAGGGCGAAGTCCCAGATAAAAAAGCTGGAACGTGAAATCCATAGATCAATTCCCAGAACCTTGGAAAACGAGACGAGCTCACTATGGTCCCGTCTAGAATAGACGCAAAGTGTCAAAAAACGGCAATCTCGACCCAGAAGAGGACCCTCAACGCACGTGGACGGACAGAAATACGACGAGGACACCGATAGTTGCAAGCGCTGTTATCGTTCCAGACTCGATCGAAACTAGCGAAGATTAGCGGTGAGTAGAGTCCGGAACCATGACTGGATTGAGAACTTACGCCTCAATACTCGAGAGACCTGAGTATCCATGATGCTGCTACCACTGGCACGGTGGCTTAGAGCCCTCTTGACCTGGAAACAGACCATCGAGTTTAGAAGCACTACCGAATCAGTACGGGTCCGACTGGGAGGCACTCACGTAGACGAAGATGATGCAAAAAGTGATTGTAACGTCCGTAATCGACGAGGAGATGAGCCACAAATAAGAGCCATCTCGGATCGTCGTGCTCTGTCGAAAGTTCGTCCCGACTACGTTGACGACACCAGAAGCAAGCCATATAGCGCCGACTGGATTGACGCGGAATTCAGCCTGCTAATGTTCAACTATCAAGAAAAAGGAACCCAACATACCAGTAGAGACGATAGACATTGCTGTGATTATTAGTCGCGGGATAACTGATCCCATAAGGATTCCGATTCTCCATGCCATGAATAGTTGTACCGCTGTCGATACCAAAGTCTAGTACGTTGCCCATAGTCAGACGTGCTCGTAGCGGTACGAAGCGAGTTGTGCTCACCGTAGTAATGGCATCTGGGAAAGGTGTCGGTGATGATTGTTAATCAGATCCTCGAGGAGCAGTACCACCGAAGGGGCCAACATACCAGCAGGGAGTACTACATAGATAGAAAGTGATCTGGTGAGTCTCCAAACCCGATCCTCGACTATTATAGTCACTCACGTCGTGGAGAGCCCGGAAAGATCGTTCCTACAGAATTGGCGATGAATCATGATTATTGATATCACCAGGTGAAGGGACCGTGGATTCATACCGTAATGGGCGACAAGAGGCTCGTAGACAGTTAAGACGTCGCATAGTGTGTTCGCCAGCTCAGCGACCATGAGATAAACCACCTGGTTAGATACCAATAGTGAGCAGGCCTGAGCTTTGCTTCAGTGGGGGTTCGTACTCACGAGGCATTTAAACCACCATCGATCCCTATGCGATCGAGCTCAGTCGCACTCGGGCTGCCCACAAAATTTGCGACCCACCCTGAGTAATTGTGAAAATAGGATACAACCTAGGTCGCAGGTGAGAAATGAGGACGAGCTTGGGATCTTTGAATTCTGACCTGAATAGATAAAGTCTGCACGCGAGCAATCATTCAGTGCGTTCAGCACACGGCCAGTGATCTAAAACTTACGCCTAGTAGAACTACGTCAAGTAGCATTCCAATGAACATGGGGACAAATCTGAGAACACAGTTTATCGTCAGCCAATACCACGGAAAGTAGGAAGGACCACTCACAAATCTCGAGGTCCAGGCATAACGGTCAGACGGGGCGAAACAAACAAAGCCCAAGGGTTAGTTTAATAACCGCTCTCTCTCCGTTTTTCCGCAACTATTGCCCATCGAGGAATGAGCCATAGCGAAGCGAGTAATGGCGTCTGGCAATCACAGGATGCCGAACCTGGATGCACATCAAACATTCAGCCACAAACGAAACTAGCAAGTTGTGCCTGCCGGCTGCCGCCGCAACACAGAGCGGTGCCTCGTTCAAGATAGTTTATCAATGGCGTTGATCCCCCTGATGGAGCGCGTATACGGAATAGATGGCCTGGCCTGCCTGGATGAGGTACGATCGAAGAAGCTCCTCGATGGCAAACAGCTTTGACAAAGGAACGTAGAGGGGAGCAGTGCAGAAGGATGACTACAGTCACTCCGCGGGAGGAAATCGCGCCTTGTTCTCGTAGATCCAAGCCAGCACACGGGATCACTGTATGGTATCGAGTGCAGCGACAGTCGTGACAGCATACACTCGTTGGGAGGGCCCACCCGCCACCCTCATCAGATTCCGTGGTGCAGCAAGTCGGACAGACTTTCTTCGCCTAAAATGGCATGATGTGTTCACTTAGCTTGATCTTTAACTGCATCTATCATTACTATCTCTTACGATGGTAGGTTACAACGTCTGATACGAGAGACAGAAGAGGGAAGGTACACACAAGATCTCCTACTATAGGCAGGTCAACACATGCATCCGAGTTCCGCGGTGAAGACACGCGTCATAAGAATCAAGAAAGTCGAAATACACGATGCGTGTCAACAGTGACTGTCAAGGGAGAGGCATACGCCTCTCCGACTGACAAATGAGAGTGTCAATCAGGATGACGGGCAGATACGAGGCTCTGTGTGCGCGAGGCTGGCCTGTTGGATACCCCTACAAGTTATAAGCCGCAGATCTCGCCATCGTCCGGACATCCCGACCAACGACGATCACCGGTGGTTCTGCGGTACCATACAAAGCTTCAGCTGCCAGGCGTCCTCCATCCTGTGGCCCTGGTATTCAATGATCGACGGTACTAGGGTCGGCCCAGCTTCCCAGCTTCTCAGCCGTACTAATACTGCCCAGTGCCGACTTTGAAGACATAGGTTTCCCTGCTCTATGGCAAGTCCACCTCGAGAGTATACGCTGTTCCAAAGCTTATAATCACGCCAAGCCGAGAAAATCGAAAGAAATCGGTAGCAGTGTTGCGGTTCGTTGGGTGAGGTAGGTACGAGTGCATGCGTCGGTGGGACCCCGTTGGTGGGAAGGATGAATAAGCTCAATACTCGGGAGGAACGGAATTTGACTATTGAGTACGGAGAACGAAAGCGACTTGAGGTGTATTCAATGTTCTCTTCTGGTGTCTTTGAGTACCGGTAGCTCGTGGAAGCTACATATTGATCTAGTGTCGGTCGGCCAGCGAAAGCAAGACCGAAAAAGCCAGAAAGATTTTCGCGTGCTACCAGGAGAAAACAGCTGCAAACCTGTAGAAGAGTGGTTAGCTTTCAAGGCAACCGGAGACGAACGTGCACTGTACGTGTCCCGCTTTGTCTACTCATCTCCTCCGTTGCCCATATTTCCCATCCGCTGGTGCTACCGTGACGCTGCCTGTGTGGTCCAAGCACGATAACCTTCAATAACTCGCCCGCTGTTCGATGAGGGGGAGTTGATCGCAATGATGCCGTCTCTGCGGATAGCCTCCATGAAATCAACTTTCTCTTGCCGAAAAAGTTCATGACCAGTCGGTTTTGTTTGTTAGCAAGTTGTAAGTGGTAGTGAGCATGTTTTGTCTCTAGATAACGAAGTAAAACACGTACCCCCAGAGTAGCAAGTAGTAAGAAGCTGGATAGACGACCCATCGTGGTTTTGGTGAGAGTTTGGGATTGGGCGCCAAAAATCTCCTCGCGCTTCGACTGCGACCACCATGACTCTCAACACAGACTGAGACTCAGAACGGATCGCCACCCCAGGTAAAGCAGCGACCTCAAAATGAATCATGATATGGGATTGATATTCTTCGTTAAGCGGCGACTATCGACAGCTCTTAGCGTGCTCACCAAAACACAAGGGCTTCAGAAAACGGCTGTGAAGCGTATTTGGGGTAGTAAACTCGGTATGGCCTCGCGTTTTGAAGCCCATTCGACGTGCTACTGAGAAGCCATCCTAGTAAAGCGCTCATCCGGAATCTCAGGGGGTATTTAACGGAAAACCCACTGCTAAAAGGCCCAGATCAATCTCGACTTTAATCACTCTGATAGGGAATGAACTGCTGATACCCCATTTCCTCGCATCTAGCTCTATCAGCGACTCTCCGCACGGAGAGTCAGAAATCAGTGCTCCTCTTCCTCGTCCCCCAACCTCCCAAACGGGACCCAGTACGCGCTAACAAGCCACGCCATATCGTTGTCCTTTCTAGACTGACCGTAGCTGCGGCTCAGCCTGCACCCGATCCTCACGGATACCACACAAACACCTACTCGGTGCATCCTTCACCACCTAGAAAGACGGTGACGGTGATTTCGCGTCTCGATGCCATCACAACTCTACCCAGTAGTAGCCAACTTCCAACTCCAACCAACCCATACTACTTCGACGCTGGGGTCGAGCGTTCAGACAATAGTGGTGCTAGCCGTACTATTGGAAGGGCAACGAACCCAGACCATCAATTGTGGTCTCTCCGCATGAAGTACTACAACAATTCAAACCTTTTGAATTCCAGCATCCGGACTCAGGACGAAATTGCAGTCTTCCGAGCGAACCGCACGTTCCGCTTCCTGTCAAAACTCACTCCAGGAGAGTGTTAGCTTGCCGCCGAACAGTCGTTATTTAGCTCGAACGTTCAACTCAAGAGTACACCATCGTTCAGTGTCGATCCGGATCTGCGGTCACTGGAGTAGATGGTTTGAAGGCAGATGAAGACTTCAACCCTCGTGCTCGCCTTTCTTCCCTTCTCGATACTGCTCTTTCACCAGCTGACGCTCACTTTCATCGTAGGCTAATATCATCCTCTCGCATCCAGATCCGTCAACGGTGGCCCCTCCGCAAAGGCATCAGTCAACTTCTACGCAGCTCCCCTTCTTTGTCCTCCAGTTATGTGGAGACTCACATTCGTCATTCTCATTCTAATGTTCTCAAATCCACCCCCTCAAAATGGCCCCGTGTCTGCATTGACAAGCCAATTAATAGTGTCGTCCCTTCCGGACTGCCTATAGCCACAACTCGACGCCTCGCTCAGCCTACACCTAATTATCATGAGCACCATACGATTACCTGCTCGATGCACCTGTCGCCTACCAAAATGCCGGCGATATCGTGTCTCAGTCTCCCCCCTGGGTATAGCTGTACTTTGCCTACTCAATGCCCTCGACTGTCGGCCACCGCGAAACCGACCAGCACCTCTCAAGTGCAACAGTGTTCAGTTGGAGGCAATAGCGGTGGTGGGAACGAAGGCTAGGCTAAAAGGGATTGTTTGGTGGGAAAGGGGAAGAACGACGAACCCAGACCACCCCCCGTTTCTGGTTAAAGTGCATTTCTTGACATCAGGAGAATGCCTAATTCACCGACCTTCGCCCGTGGAGAGTCGTTGTCAGCTCGGACATCCTGATCGAGAGACTTGCTCTACGCAATGGCATGTCCCCGCTAATGTGATTCCAGAGGATTAGCGTTGAAGTGGGCTCCACCAAGTGGAGGGGGAAGGTTAGACGGAGACAGTGGTGGTTAACAGAGGCGTTGGAGATGGTCTACTCCAGATCTCAACGGTACCAAGAGCAGGGAATGGGCCGTCGGAATGTAAGGAGACCTTGACGGAATATCAGTAGCTGACGATGGATAAAAGAGGCGCCGGGGTGGTCTACTTGAGGGTTGACAACAATCAAGAGGAGGACAGGTTGTTGGAGTGGATGGAGGTATCAATAGAGCGTCGGCAGCTTCGTTTGGAATGCCAGAAGTTCGACACCAGCGACGAGGCCTCGTGAAATCGAAAACAAAAGTGAAAGTGAAAGTGAAAGTGAAAGTCCGGGGTGATAATCGAAAGTAAGTATTTTTTCCCAGACTTTCGATCCGTCTCTTACTTTCGATCGGACCATCACTTTCTTTTCTTGAGTGGAGCCCGAGTTGTCAACTTTCGATTGTGGTTTTGATATAGTGTAGATCCTACGCAATATAATCCTAATATAAATCTCAATTGGCCCTATCCCGAGGTAGCCTTTTTACCTTTAGTTGTGTTCCTGAAGTGCGTCGGCTGCGTTGCACGGCAACCGTAAGTCGCGACGCGCAAAACGCGCCGTCTCTCAGATACGGGGCTGCTGCTACCTATAAAAGGTGTTGGTTTATTGTACTTCTCTTCTGCCAATTTCCCCCGCTAAAGCTCATGTCTTCTCGATTGAAAGCGTACCGATACAGGCAGCATATCCCCCCGCTCCATACGTCTTGTCCTACCTGTGGGAAATCAGTCTCTGTACGGCCGTGCTTCGGAAAGGTTAACCCAAGCCATCGTGGATACTTCTATGAGGCGGTGAGTCAAACTATTTCAGACTTGATCCAGTCGCCTCCTGATATTGTGGATCAAGTGTGATGACCCCGACCCACGGGTAACCCACTTCATAGCCTGGCGGGATGATCTTGAACGGACAGGTTTACCTTCAGAGCTCAAAGTCTATCGTTTCCCGGATCCAAAGGAGAACAAATCGCTACAAGAGCTTCTAGCGTATGATCCAACTGAGGAGCATTTTCTTCCTTACCCGTCGACTCCTTCAAAACATTCATCCTCATACCAACCAGTGAAGCAAGCCGAGCCTCGCAATCGACTCGCCGTCGAGGACATGTTCCATCTTGATCATCCAGCTACTCCAACGACCTCCGGTCGTATCTGTGGTATTCCAATTCCAGATCAATCTTTAACTAATCAGCAGGCAGAGGACTATTCTCATTGGCTTGATGCATACGAGGATCACTTGTTCTCTGGTGATTCTTGCTCAGGTATTCCTGCTCCAGCGCCACCTTCGTCTTTGCCCGCTCTTGTTGCTGCGCAGATTACCAACGCCCCTCCCCAGCCTATTCTTGACCCGATTCCTCCACCTAACACCCAGCCCACCGTTCCTTCAAATATCGACTCACTTCATCACTCAGAGTCGGAACTCTCCTCAACCCAAATCCAGGAAGTGGATTCTGGGTCTGACCAGTTATGGACCATTGGCGCCGTTGAAAAGCGACTGATCAATGGTCAGATCCGGTCGTGCTGCTCTGGGAAGGGGTGTGCTGGCTCAGAAAAGCCTGGGAGACCGGCCGAAGCGTGCTCGTTCAAGCACTGTATCAACTGTTGCAAAGCCTACCAGCGACATTTTGCGGTTCCGTGCAGATATCTTGGTCACAGAATCCTCCCTCCTACCACCGACCCAACGACTCCCACGTCCAAATCATCTAGGAACACTGAGCGTATCCCCAAACCTGTTGTAGGCCGTCCACTTAAACCAATTCACTATCAACATCGGCAGGATGCTATTGACGATTACCACCAGTCCGCGCAGACAGTCACTACCCAGAAGCATTACGAGGAGGAGGAGAGTAAGACTCTCGATATTACCTTTTTTGATGGCCACGGCGGTACCCAAGAGTTTTCGGTCGTGTCCAAAACCTTTCCCCACTTCAAACTTGCGGATGCACCCGAGTTTGTTCGCAGTGCAATAGGTGCTAACCCCGAGGTTTATCATCCAGAAACTGGGCGCTGGAAGCAAGCAGATATTGCTGTTCCTTGGAAAATAGTGGCGGGAGAAACGTTGCTATATCGAGCACCTCAGAAGTATGGGCAGATGCGCGAGTTTCCCGTGTCAGATGAGATGCAATCCATGATGGAAGTACAGAGTAAACTTCGTTCTTCTAGCATCAACAAGCCCCAGAATCCTCTGAAGCGAAAGGACCTACCATTTACATCATCACTCCCACAGTCTCCACGCCAACGCCCACGAGTTGATACCCACCCCCCATCTCCCATCACCGAGTCTTCCACAGTCGAGTTGATTGTACTAGAGGATTCTCCCTCCCCTTCTCCCGCCCCTTTGGCCAGTTGTCCCGTGAAACGCGAATTGACTTCAGGGCCAGCCAAGTTGGCAGTTTCCGCAGTGTCTAATTCTACAGCCACTCTTACTGAAATGCAACGTCGTGAACCAGATTCACGACATGCACTTTGGCCACTGAGATACTTCGCTCCAATAAAGGAGGGTATTGATACTGCGGGACAGCAGTCAGGAGGATCGGAACTTGACAAGTATTCACGGGCATTTGGAGTGGAAATCTTGTGGCCCACCTTCTCTCGTCATATGAAATTTTGGGCAGCCGCATCGGATGATCTAAAGGAGGAATTCATTCAGAACCCAATCAGTACTTGGAAAGATTTCCGCACCCGTGTTTCCAAGGAATGGCCAGAAGGGAAGGTTCCAGGCCTGAGGGAGCTGAAGTCGAAGAAGAAGACACCCAGGCCATCAGTTGAGATTAAGGCAGAACCAGTGGTGGCGGCGGTCAAGGTAGAGTCAGTGGCGGAGGTCAATATGGAATTAGTGGAATCGGTAACAAAGACACGGGCCGCAGTGACCCCACGCGGCACTGGACAAACGACTCTGACCCCTTCGAGAACAACCGTGCAGACGACCCAAAAGGGCAATTGCCAATTGATCATTCTTAGCTCGGGCTCCGAGAGTGATTAAGGTGACGTCTTATCCGACCTTTGGTCTTGTATTTGCCGTAGGACATCCTCGCTGTTTATAGGATCTGTGCTATTTTGATTTACCTTCATTTCAAGTTCTTCAATCTATAGCACTCCGAGTTCCTACTTTCTTGATAATAGATACACTATATACAGTGAATAGATTCATCTGCATTGATGAGTAAAATTGAAATATCAACACACTATCTCGACGAATTGGTTGAAGGGACCTTGTAGGGATGATCGCCGACTCGCTTCAGACGTGCAACCGTCACCTCATTCCGCCTCTTGATCATCTCATCCAAGAAAAAATCGTAGTTGTGGGGGAGCATATCACGAACCATAGATAAATACCCCCCAATCCAGGCATTTGTCTGCTCAGCTGCAGAGGAATTAAAGACCCACTTGCCATCTTCCCCCACGAGCTCTGTCCACTGTGCTGGGTTGCAATGTCTATCACAAAACTCTCCTTCCTTGTGCTTGGATTTGAAGTGGAAGACGTCGACGGGGAGAATGACATTATCAAAATGGGATTCGTCACTTGCCAAAAGGTGTTGCTGTAGCTGGCAGTTGTTATCGAAAAAAATAACATCTGGTATGTCATCTTTATCGGGATAGACTGATTTCATGAAGTCCTAGTTATATGATATAAGAGCTGTGACATCCAAGCTGTACAGAACAAATACCTTGACCCCTGAGATTGCCTCAGCACCGAACATGGTAGCTCTGGCAGCGATAACTCCGCAGCAGCAAACAATTAGCTGTTCATTGTGTGTACGCCGGCGGCCAAAGCGAGCCTTCACTTGACGATTTCCAAGGTCAGACTTATGAGAAGACTCTGGCCCCAACTCCAAGACCTCGTCGGACTCCTCATTGTTGTCGTCTGGTACCCCATTTGCACGGAGAAGCCGCTTTCGGAGCATGAAGAAGGATTTGCCCTTCAATTTGTGGTGTGCTTCGATCGCAACGTGATCGGGATGACCACAAGTTTGATATCCAGGGCGGACCTTCTCAACACACTCGGTAACAACACAGTGATTGTGGTGAGTTTCATTGTGAAAGGCACAGTAATGGGTCCGGTTGGTGATGAGGGGCGCTGGACAATTGTGAATCTTGCAACAAGGACGACCAATAGATACCCCATCGACCACAACTGCTCGCAGAGGGCCTACAATGAATTTTGGTTCAAGACAAATTGATCAGTTCACGCATAATTGATAGAAAAATAAAGCTTACGAAGGCCTAGATATGCATCTGGGAGGTCGGTTGGTATCAGTTTCTCACATATGTTGCACGCATGTAACCGCTCGGGTTGTCCGTGGCGATCCATGAGTATGTTCCGAAGCGACTGAACCTCCTTCAGTCTAAGGTCGTGATCAACTCCAGGGGCCTCAGACATGGTCAATACGGAATTGTACTGAGAGGCATGACGAAAGAGTGCATGCAGAACAAACGTTCGCCACACTTGCTCTGACGTGAGAGTGTACCGGCTTTGACCAATGAGTTCGGGTGGTAATGCTGACATAGCGTGGTTGTAGATGTTCGCAGAGTTGAGAGAAGATACCCATGCAAATAGCATCCACATTGTGAATAGCTCTGCGAGAGCGGTTGTAATGAACGTGGATTGCTCAAGGTGAATATAGGTTGACGGTGTTGAGCTGTAGTAGAATCGCTTCTCGACATCCGTATCGGTGTAGTATTGCGGGTAGTAGCGGATAGGACAAACAGGGCATCGAAGGGAAGTTGAGTAGCCATCATGAGCACCGTGGAGTGAGAAGAGGGTGATCGGCACTCTAGAGAGTCGAGTGAGACCACGGCCACATTTGAGACATGAGAAATGAGGTGGATAGAACATGAATGCCGCTTCAAAATTGGCCGTCAGACCCCCATATTGTAACAAATTCCCTGCAACGCACCGAGATGTTTATGCTGTGAACTGTCTAATTTCCCATGCCTTTCAAAGAACACCGCGTCTTGCTTCTCCAATTCCATCTCTCCCTCATCCCAGATGAAAACTCCCAAAGTCACCCACAGGTCCGTAACGTATGGCTCGGATACATTCAAAATTGAGCTCAAAAAGGACACAACGTGAGGTGGAAGGGCTACTGGCGGGTTCTGTGAACTGGACACTTTGCTATAGACTGTGATTTCGCGTCGAAGAAACTGGCAAATGCGAAAATAGGTGGCGAGCTTTGATAGCGAAAGAGAGCCGGGAAGATCAAGCTGTGTAAGGTCACCGATTGTGATTCGATCCATGGCTTGAACAAATATGGGGTGGAAGGGGATTTCTGCTAATAAGAAGCCAGCTATATATACGTATGGAAATGAATTAAGCGACAGGCGGAATCGGAATCGAAAGTAGATAGCGCGCTTTCTATCTTGAGGTTGACTTTCGATCCCACGATCTCACCCACACTTTCGATTTTCCCCATACTTTCGATCTCACTTTTACTTTTGATTTCCTTACTCTTTCTCTTTCTTTCGCTTTCTCTTTCGCTTTCGATTCTCACCACGTCGCTCGTGTCGAAGCTCTCTGGAATGCATCAGTTGTACCGACATCAATTCCGATTCGAGATACTCACCGTATCTACATCTCCGGCACGCGATCTGACATACACGCCGAATATACTACTTCGTGAAGCTAACGCTCTCCCCACTCTTCACTCAGCCACGATGAACATCTAGTCATCTCGAAACTCGTTTCTCGACTTCCCATACATGTCTCCGACCCAGCTTTCTCTCACCGGCCGGGATAGTATAGCATCGCAGCCTCTGTGAGTAGAAAGAGCATTTTAAGGCTCCCGAGGTCGCGGTCGGAGAAGGCGAGCACTCGAACCACATCGCGTTCCCGGCATCCGGCGATTTGGAGAGGACCATTGACGAGTACCACTCCGAGGACCGAGGTCTTCTACGGTAGAACGGTCGACTTTGAGTCTCATGAGGTGAGTTGTTCATGTTTCCTACCTCGTTTCCTGTTTGACCTGGTCTCAGTTAGGACGCCAGGGCACCTTCAATCTGCAGCCTCACCATCCTCACTGAGCCTCCGACTTGTGAGGGCCGTGAGGAACTCACGCCTCTTTGCCCAGTCCTTTCACTGTTCTCCCATCTGCTTGAAGTCTCCTTAATTCAAGTTCAATCGTTCCGCCACCCTTGGTACACGAATTTACTTCTCCTCGTACGGATATTGTACGAATAGTCGCCGTACGCAAAGTCCATTTAAATATCCGAGTGTTCTGTGCATATTTATTTGTACTAGAAGGCGCGTTATACTTGAAGCCATTCATGTATTATGAGGTACTAATCAGTCAAACCCGAAATGAGCCCGTAGAAACTTATATGTATATCGATTGAGCAGTCAAGAGTATCATTCGAACCAGTAAGTTACTTTCTGCTTTGGCTTGAACGGCCACTGGGATCAACCGTTATCTGAAGATTGTGCATCAGACTCACGAAAAACGGATGTGGATATGAGGACATGGTACGTTAGCACTTCTTCAAGAAACCACGTCCGGCCCAGTGAACGCTAGCTTCAATTCGGCAACCTCGGAGTATCTTCTGTATGTGCCGCTACGAGTGAGGGTGGTGACAGAGACGCAAGTTGTGAATGCGAGGAAGGGGTTTCGGAGCCCGTGTCTGAGTCTTCGAGCTCTGAGTTCGAGTCTTCAAGCTCTTCTATTCTCATGGTATTGTGAGGATCGGCTGAGAAACAACAACGATATCAATGCGGTGTTGGTTTAGAGAAAGAATGTGACTCACCATATATCAACTCGGGATACCCATGATCACGAGCGTATTGTCTTCCATCCAGGTCATAATGCCTTGAGCAAAGAGATTCTCGGACCGCTGTGTACCCGCTCTGGAACCAACAAGTGCCGATCCATTCCTTCACCCTCAACTCAGGGATCCCAAACTTCTTCCAATCCTCCTCAACAACGACATTCCTTCCCTGTGGGTCGCGGGCCCAGTAGAATAGGCTTTGAGGGAGCGGATGACGGACACAGTACAGGCTGTTGATGATTTCGGTGTGTAGAGGCAGAACAAAGAGGTATGCTGGGGGGCTAGATGTGGTGGGGTTGTGGGGGAAGGTACCTTTGAGGATGAACCCGATGTGATCAACATAAACTCAGGAAGTGAAAAGATCAGACAAAGAAAAACAGCAATGCATGAAGGAACACTCACCAACATCCCTTACATTTTCAGAGTCACTGCAGACGTGGAGGGACTGGGAGAGGTAGGCGCAACAAAGTTGGTTGCGGTCCTTGTCTGGTATGCACAAGCCGAATCGGAGATCCACTTGCACGTCACCAGTCTTGTGGAATGCGAAGTCCACTCGCCCTGGAATTGATAAAGTCAGTAAGAGGAAGATGAAGTTGAAAGGCGGACATACCTGAGCCAGACAAGCTGGCTTTTACGTTGGGGTTGCGGCTCTGGCAAAACCATTCAGGAGAGGGAGTGAAGGGAAGGTGGGCGAGAATTCCCGGTTTGGTCAGGTCAACAACAGCGCCAAAGGTCAAAAGCCCATGTCGGGCATAGCGCGACAATTTAGTGATCCAGCTCCCTCCCGATGACACAATCAGGTTCGAAACATCGCCGAGGGTCTCCTCAACAAAAGCGACGATTTCGGCGGTGTCCAGTCGCAGGGGGGGTTCTTGGCAAAGTGGTGGTGGTTGATTGAGGTATGGTCGGAGGTCCTTGTTGCTCGGTGGATTGAGGGAGATGGAAGCCAAGTCGTAATGCCACGAAAGTGTTTTGAGGTTGAAAGACCATTCTTCATAACGATTCGTAACCTGTCTTCTATTATTCCCAATCCAATGCTAAAAATAGCCAGCTCACCGGAAATCTCGTCGTCTCGTCGTCGCGCAGAGACTGGATCGCAACACCCTAAGAGCACATCTCAGCTGGGACACCAGCCTCAATGACCGGACATACACGTGTATATAGAAGGTAGTAGAATACAATCGTTTCCTTTTCCCAATACCAATCAGTGAACTCGTCTCCGTTTGCAAGTTCTACAGTTCTTTCAGTACACGCAATCAAGATTCTCAAAGAGAAACCTACCCTCATGAACTATTAGTGTAAACACTCTCGACTCGGCCACCGCGAATACTTGAATCAGCAGCGCCGACCTGCAACTTCCCATTATACCTAGTGACAGATTAATAGCTCGCCTACTCACCGCCAGGACATCACTGCCTTGAGGTAACTCTTCGCGATCTAAAGCCAGTCATCAAGTCATTCTACTCTATCCAAACCTTAACACTCGCCTCTCCAAATTCATCCCGATCGTTCTCATCGACCGGCTCGAGGGTAGTAACTGTAAACACTCCAGAATATCCACATATCTCGGCGGTGTGCTTTGTTTTCTTCACTTTGACTACTTGCGACGACCCTAGCGACGCTCTTGATGTTGATTTCCCACCTTGCGGCTTGATGACGATTGACAAAATCTTGGACCGGAAACAGCGTCGAAAAAATGGAATCTTTTGCCCTCTGCTTCACTTTGACTGCCCGTAACCCCGGCTCGGATGTTGACCCTCCCCTTTGCGAATTGATATTGACTGTCAGGACCTCGGACAATAGTTGGTGTCGAAGCTTGATGTCGCCTTCGATTATCCTTCGAACCGTCCTACCATACTAGAGGCAAGATTAAGGATAGCCAATGAGAACCACAAAGACCAGCACCTACCAGAGTTACTCGATCTCCGCTCTCTGGATTGTTGTAGATGTTTGTGATTGCATCTCCAGCCACGGTTTGAATAGTAGCATTGGCTCCTATTGTCGTCCGTCGAGCGTTGGAGAAGTTAGAGGCCATAATCTTGGGACAGGGGGATAAGTTGGGGGGAGGAAAGGAATGAGGGAAGGTGATGATGGAAGTGATGGTGGGGGGTGTCAAACTCAAGGACAATCCATCTCAAGTGAAAGCCCCGTGCTGCCACATGACCTACACGAGCTCGTATCACCTCCGTATTTCCCATGAGCGCTGTCCGCAGATAGACCCACGCGGCGGGAGCATTGATGGTCTACAGCACGAGTGATCCCAGTGATCCCATGGTCCTCCTCGGACACTAATATACGCAATGGCGTCCGAGGGATAGGCAAACCGACATTCATGACAGGAGTTTATATTCGGGTAGGACTTGACAGCATCGATATTTACCCTACGAATCACGATCGTGTTCTATTTTGTTAGGAAATAGGTCAGCGCAAATCTCGAGAAAAAAAGAGCGAAGAACCCACCTTCAAGACCGCATTCTCAGAGCCGTGTTCGAGATCCAAGCCGACAGTTAGGCGTTGCTCCCGTGTACTCCGCACGAGTCCACACCAGCAACAATGAACTTCGCCGTTCCCCCGCCCTCTCCATCTCCCGCCCTTCATTCTTCATCCGAGTCGTTTCTGGCTTGAAAAGATGTCACAACCGCCAGCATTTGTGTATGTGACCAGCGTTGCGTTCGTCCAAACGAGCGATCTCGAGTTGTCCAGGAAGACCGCGAATCTGTTTCGTGGTATTCGAGCCGAGATAAGTGACAACAACATCCATATCCGAACCGGCAGGCCGCGTTCGAGTTGGGTTTTCATCAGGGCTCAAATCGAAAGGATCTCACGATACTGAGGAGCATTCGGCGAGAGTTGTGAATCCAGAAGCCGAGAATCGTCCATATTGAGCGGCGGGGGATCCTCAAGCCGACTTCGAGTGTATAGATATCCGGATTCTGGGGAACAGAAGATATGGGTAAGATGCCAGTCAATGTCTTCAAATTCCGTGCAGAAAAGCTATTGTAGTCAGATACGCCAATGGAGGGGCAAAACACAAGAGACCACTCACACGAGACGTCAGTACGGCCTTACCTCCTCGAGACCATTGATTGCTCAGTTGCAAAAGGAGGTTCCTGACGGGGAGGTAAAAACAATGTGTAGAGACGTGTGGGCGTGGATGACTGGTGTGTTCTTGCAAAGTTCACCGTTGAAATCCAGCCTTCAAGTTGTATTTGATCAGTTTTATCGCCATAATCACTTGCTGAATGCTGACGGGGTAGATGTGAGCGGAACGAAGGCAAAGGCAAAAGGAGACATGATAGCAGGAAACAACGGGAAAAAATTGGTGGAACGGGACATACCATTGGATTCCCTGGCAGCGTTCAGAGCGATAGTCTCTCCCTTCCTCTTATCGTTCTAACTTCTGCCCAGTCTTCGCTCTGTCCTCTCGTCTATAAGGGAACTCCAAGGTTCAGCTTCCGTTGTCACGTTCCCAGCCTGTTTTCTCTTGTTTGGGCGAGAGAGAACAAGGGCATGATTATGCGGTTGCGTGTTTGTCAGAGGAAAGGTGCACTGGCTGCAATGCTATTTCGGTGTTAGAAGAGAATAGGAGGGCAGAAAAGCCCTAAACCTACTAGAAAAATAGAAACCGGTCTCAACCCGAAAGTTCACATGGAGAACGAAGAAAGATGCACCTTGAACTTCATGCTTGAGACCAAACTTTCCGAAGGATACAAATTGGTACGAGGTTTCCATCGAGTTGTAACCGCTCCTGTGTGCTGATGAACCGGATGATTAAATCAAAGACTGGAAACTACTCACGATTCTGCAGAGGACAGCCAAATTTCTAGAACTCCTTCCAAGGTATGTCCTTCTGGTCGCTGAGACATAGTGCCAGGCTGCTCCTGGGCAGCGTTTTTGGAGGATACATAGAATATGAAACAACAGAAATGGAGGACTTGTAATGGTTTCGGGCAGAGTTGGTCACGGGCCGGCGGCCGCCCTAAGGTAACCCAACTTGGACCACTACGCACCAACTAAAACCGTTCCCAGAGCTCATCTCGAAGGCAGCACGGCTCCTGGGGCTTCAATACGCTCAATCGGAGGGCACAGATGACTCTGTGTCATTTGGTAAGCTATATACTCGCTATACACCCTCGTAATATCCAACCATTATACTCTAACATGTCACACCAGCCCACACCTTGATTCTTGCGCAATGCGTACGAGTCCGGCAAGAACAACGAGACGACTGCGGCTCATAGCCTGCATAACTCGAAGTTTTTTCGACCGAGATATTCGTCGCAGCGACGATAACGACCAAGTAGAGTGCACGGGGGAGAGAACACGGATTCCACAAGGAACGATAAAACAGAGAGGCGTAATTGTGAAGGTGACTCTCAAAGAATTCGATCAACCCATGCAGCGTGCTTTAACATCCTGCCAGAATGATCCAAAGCCCGGTCTTGACAGTTGGATGGCATGCTTTCTCGTCGTGTTTGCCCGTCATAATCTATACCCCGCCTGTTGAGCCCAATTCCCCTCTGCCTTCATCCAACCTCGACACATTGATCAATGTTTCCGACTCCGTGTATATGGGCTTGGTCTACTCCCAGGAACCTCGTGCTCTGCGTATACAACAGCGAATGCTGACAGTATCGTGTGGTGTGCTAATTGAGCTGGACGTAGCACCTCCCCGTCAGCAACCATCATCCTGAATGCGGGCAATGGGAGATGTAGGGTATGACATTCCTTCAATTTTCAATAGGGAAAATCGGAAGATGAAGGCGATAAGTCCGGCCGTAGTTCAGTCGTCAAAATCGAAGGCGTGTTGATGTGGTTTTGGCGGAAGCTGGAGTCTTGAGGCATGGGTTTCACGTCGAGCTATGGCAAAGGAGTCTACAAAAAGAAAGATATGTTGACATGCTGGAGGACGCTGTGATTACTGACGTTCGGCGAGCCCGAGTTGTGAATATTGGCAACTTTGCTGGAGATCGAGGGTAAAAAGTGTTGGACTTGCAAAAAAAAAAGAAGCCATCAGCCCGTAAGTTTACGCTGGGGACAAAGAGGGGCGCACCTTCGAGCCTCAGGTCAGGATTTTCTTCAAAACAACAGCTAGTACGAGGATCTTCATCGAGGCTGCAACCTTTCCCGTTGGCCGACGGGCTGAATGGTCTGAGACGGAAGACTAACACCTATTCATGGGTAACGCCAAAAAAATCGAATATGATGGCTGGATCACGCCGTCAGCCTACTCCCAAGCAGCATTCCAGAGGTCTTGCAGCCTGAAGAGACGTGGATATGTGAATTGAGAGGGTGGTGCTGTGGTGGTTTCAGTCAGAGTCGCGCACAGGCGCTAAAGCGCAGGTCAAATGGACCACCAGGCACTCACCACTATGACTGACTGTACAGTGCATCTCAAGAGCGACACATCCATCAAATGGATGCTCGAAACGCTGAATCGATGAGGACAAGGCCGTTTCACCCTGGGATATGGCCTTGTAAAAAGTACAACTGTGTTGCTTGAATACAGTGCAGACGGTACATAATCTACGTACGAGTCCCCTTTGAAACGAGGTAAGAAGATAAGTAGAGTTGGTATCGAGTACATAAAAGGCTACGCGCCGGAGTGAGAACTTGATGTCCCTCCTCCCGTTGGTCTGACACATCAACCAACGTACAACAGTCTAAGTGCTGGCCGCCCATTCCGATTCCCGTTGCTCGAAGCAGCTCAACACCCCTGGCCTGGATAAATTCGAGTAGCGTGGCCAAAGTATCTGCCGTAGCGCCAAGTATGAGGCGTGTATGAAAGAGGTTTGGTGGACTATGGAATGAACAGGGGAAAGCCGAGCAGAGAAGCGTTATCAGGATTGTGGTAGAACCTTCACCTCCGAATCGTCACTCGCAACCGCAAATAACGCTGGTTCGATGCAGATGGTGGAGGCGACGGATCCTGAAGTCGCAAGTGAAACCCTCAAGCCCATCCTTCCTCCTCTCTATCCGACCTTGACCTGGCTCTCCCAGGTAGGGAACCTCGACGACTGACTTTACACGCTAACTCTTGACTTGTGGATACCGAAAATGATGACGAAGAAGACACCTGTCAGCTTATAGGCGTAGGCATCGGTATCTGTATTGAGGTTGGCGATGGTGCATTGTGGGATCGTGATAACTAGTTGAGAGGAATCGGATTCGTATTTTCATTGTCCGGTGCTCGACGAGAACCTTGAGTTTTCGTTGTGTTATTGAGGAGGAAGATCCCATCACTATGGGGAGTACTGGTCGGGATTCGAGCTAGATCTTGGAGGTAAAAATGGGGGGTTTCAGGTTTCGACATCGTATGCGATAGATGCGAGACCGAGGGACCGAGGTCTGTGGTTGGGTCTAGCAGAGAAAGATGTCAAATGAGAGGCTCGAGGCAATCGTAATCGTGATGCACTAGGCGTGTTTGGGCGTGATAGGAACGGTGGGGACGTAGGACGAGATGTCTGGGGACCAAAAAGTAAAAAAAGTCAACGATTGGCATCGCCATCGTGAAAAGACCAAAGACATACGAACAACTCCAACCCTCTCTCAAACACCTCTTCCCCGCCCCCTCCACTTCTGCTCCCACATCCACCTCCAAGACATCTTCGGTCCGACCGTCCGATTCTTGTCCAACAAGGGCGACCTTGGAGGGCAAAGAGGTCAAAAATGCTACTCGTTCGCCGCTCGTCGCGGATAGTGACGTAGCTGAACGCCTTGAACCAACTGAAAGGCGTTCGATGAGATTCCAGCCTTGGTGGTTAGCCGTCTGAGAGTCATTGAGTCTCAGCTTCAGCGGTGTTGATTGTACTCGCGGGATGAGACACCTCTTCTGTCCACCTGAGCTCAACCTGAAGGATCCCCCCACATCTTCTCCCGCCAATCGCCCAATCCCGTCGATCTTCTTCACCCCCAGCGTCCAAACCAATGTCCGGCAAGTTGGTGTGTCATCCTCGGGGTCTTCAAGATATAGCCTTGAGATACGCAAGAAAATCATTGGAAGTCGAAAGTTTGAATCTGTTGCGGGTAACATCTCCGTCGGATGTGTTGGGGAGTCATCTGTTTTTATTTCTGGCTGTGTGTACAACGAGTTTGCTGTGGTCGGAATCATCAATTTTCAATTGGCACCAGAGTCGTTATAAAGAGGTGGTTGGTGTGGGCAATTGATGAGTGTGCGGATAGACAAGGGCTCATCGTAGTTTCTGTGAGAGTTTGAGCACGGGCGCCAATTCTCTCTGCATGCCTTTACAGCGACGACCACCATGACTCCTCCGGATCGAGTCTCAATAAAGAATGGATTGCCAACCAAGGCAGCAGCAGCCCTCATATGAGGTTAGGATTATGTTTTTTTCTCTTTGCACTCGGTAAGCAGAATCACAGCAAACCGTGTTCCTGGTGTGCTCACTAAAACATTGGTAGAGATACCTCCGAAATCGCAATGGCGTGATGTATAACCTCGTCAGGAGGAGAAGAAAGCTCGGGTTACCTCTCTGAGGAAATAAGAGACTATGGACTACGAATATCCCGCAGCTCGAAGCTCACTCAACGCGTTACAATGCTCACCTGCCTCAGAGGATATTCAATGGATGATCCACCACACCAAAAGGCCCGAAATCGACCTCGATAAGTCTTTGCAACCTTGAATGCTCGCCCAAAAGGAAATAAACCGCTTGATGTAGGTTGTATTCTTCACCTGCGCTCTTCCTTCACCTTCGTCTCTCGTCTCGCCACTGTCTTACTCCTGGCTGACGTCTGTTTACATTAAAGGTCAACTCTATCATTTCCTCGCAATGAATACCCATCACCAGTAGCCTCTCCGCAAGAAATCATCAGTTCTCTTCTCCACACTCAGTCTCTCTTCCTCACCCTCTGGTTATGGAGGGACCCAAACCCGTCGATCTCGTCTTACTGTTTTGGATACCTCCCAAACAAGATCCAGTGTCTGCATTCATAAGCCACATCACTGTGTCGTCCCGCTCGGGCTGACCATAGCTGCGATTCGATGCCTATTCTCATTAAACACGCACTCGGAGTACCTTTTTCCACCGAGAGAACTGGTGATATCGCGTTTCGGTATCACCTCGGGCGGGATGGTGATGGCTCAGATGATCTTCTCAACTCTCGAAAGCTGCGTAACCGACCCTCGTCCCAATACCGGAATAGAGAATGTCCAGGGAGACTCGAATCTCGAACGATCAAGGTACCATTGAGGGCTGGGGTCCGAAAGGATGCCGTCTTTCGTTGACAAGCCCTGATTCACCAACTTGAAGTCTACATCTTCGACCATGGGTATTCCTCATCCTACCTTCCTCGCCCTCATGACATTTGAGTTCCGCTGTAGGCATCGAGCTGGATACAACTCGACCCCCTGTTGCTGATAGTGACACACGCAGTTTATCCCAACGTCACGATTGATGGTATGGAAGTCGAGATGTCACCGGTCAACGGTTCTCTTCAGGACATCTCCATCCTTCGTATCGTTAACCTCGCCGACTCGGACCTCGAAGACGATTTTGAGGTATGTTGTATGTGAATTGAACTTGCCCTCATATATTCCCTGACAATTTCCCTCTTGTAGCAGGCAAGATTCTCGGAATATAAGCTCTCAATAACGGCTTCCCTGCACCAAACACTCCGGCCATGCGAACCCTTCGAATTCGGGATGATCTTATTGCACCCAAAGTGAGCCACGTACCCTGTTCCGTGGTCTCGTCTTTTCGGAATCCGCTCAAGGCAGACTAGGAGAATCTGTGGCCCACCCAACGTGTTGCCGCTGGAAAACTGGTTGCTGCTGGCATCCGGATCAAGAGAAGTCTGCTCGTTAGTACGGTTTCTCTGCTGTGCAATCCGAAGGGATTGGCGAGGAAGTGGGCTCCGCCAAACAGAGAGAGTTAGATGGAGGCGCCGAGGATAACCAGAGCAGGGGGACAGGTCGCCGGAATGGACAGAAGCATTGATGGAGCGTCGGAAGTTGAGCTTGTAGGCACCAATCATATCGACGTTGACCCCGACTCACCGTATCTGCTTTTCTGGCACTCAATCCGACATTCCCGCATTTCACTAGTCGCTGAATATCGGTCACTTTCATTTTGACGGTACTCGTGAAGTCTACACTCTCCCCCCGATCGCTCAGCCACGACAAATATCTCATCAGCTCAAAAATAGGTCTTGACATCGCCTACATGTCCAACGGTTCAACCCAGCCTTCCCTCACCGGTTGTCTACGTCTGAGAGGACGGACACTCAGACCGCATCACGCTCCCGCCTCCGATGATTCAAAGAGGGCCATCGACGAGTGCTATTCGGAGATCTTCTGCGGTAGAAGGTCGACTTCGACGAGTGCGAGGTTTCAGGTGGGTTGTATGTTTTCGAATCTCGTTTCCTGTCTGACCCCGTCTCTCCGGGCATCAGGAAACCTTTAATCTACGGCCTCATCATCCTCACTGAGCGCAAGGGCAGTGAGGGATTCACGCCTCTTTACTCAGTCCTTCTGCTGTTGTGCTGTCTGCTTGAAGTTCCCTCAGGTCAAGCCTGGCCCAGTATGTATTCAACCGTTCCATGTCCATCGCCCTCGGTACACAAACTCATTCCTCACTTCTCTCTCCTCATATGGATTTTGTACTACGGATATTCGTGATAGGCAAAGTTCATTGGATTATCCCTCGTATATTGTTTTAGAACATGCGTATTCGAGCCATACATATAATTAAACAAGAGGTACTATTCAGTCGAAATTGAAATGGGTCCATAGGAACCTGTATAGATGTCGATTGGGTAGTTGAAAGTATAAAATTTGAAGTAGTGACTCGAGAGACACTGTCTGTGTTGGTTCGAACGGACGTGGCTCGTTGAGACCAACGGATATCTGAAGATCATCTATTAGACACGAGAGAAGCGGCTGTGTGCAGATAGTATGAAGACCTGGTACGTACACCACTTCCTCAAGAAACCACATTTGGCCCAGTGAGTCCGGCCGCCGTGCTCCAGTCAATACGGTAACGTCGGAGTATCTTCTGCGAGTGCCTCCACAAGCGAGGAGGAGGATGCGGATGTAGGTTGTGAGCATGAGGAAGAAGTTTCAGAGTCTGCGTCTGAGTCTTCGAGGTCTGCATCTGAGCCTGAGTCTTCAAGCTCCTCCACTCTCGCGGCAACGTGAGGATCGGCTGAGAAAAAGAAACAGTGTCAATGGGGTGTCGGTTCAGAAAGAGAATGCAACTCACCACAAATCAGCTCGGGATACCCATGATCACGAGCGTATTGCCTCCCATCCATATCATAGTTCCTTGAAAGATGATCTCGGACGCACGTGTAATCCTCATTGTACCAGTAAGTACCAATCCATTCCTTCACCCTCAACTCGGGGATCCCAAATTCGTTCCAATCCTTTTCAGAAATGACATTCCTTCCCTGTCGGTCGTGGGCCCAGTAGAATAGGCTTTGAGGGAGCGGATGACGGACACAGCACAGATTGTTGGTGAGTTCGGTGCGTAGACATGGGACAAAGAGATATGCTGGCGGGGTAGATGTGGTGGGGTTGTTGAAGAATGTACCCTTGAGGTTGAACCCGACGTGATTGACATAAACTCGGGAGCGAAAAGATCAGACAAAGGAAAACAGCAACGCATAAGGGAATACTCACCAACATCTTCTACATCTTCAGAGTCATTGCAAATGTGGAGGGACTGGGAGAGGTAGGCGCAACAAAGTTGGTTGCGTTTGTTGTCTGGTATGCGCAAGCCGAACTCGAGGTCCACTTGCACGTCACCGGTCTTGTGGAATGTCAAATCCACTCGCCCTGAGATCAAGTCAGTAAGAGGAAGATGGTGTTGAAAGGCGGACATACCTGAGCCAGACAAGCTGGCTTTCACATTGGAATTGCGGGTCTGGCAGTACCATTCAGGGGAGGGAGTGGACGGAAGGTGGGCGAGAATTCCGCGTTTGTTTCTGTCGACAACAGCGCCGAAAGTCAAAAGCCCATGTCGGGCGTAGCGTGACAGGTCGATTCTCCAGCTCCCTCCAGATGACGCAATCAGGTTCAAAACATCGCCGAGAGTTTCCTCGATGTGGGCGGTGATTTCGGCGGTGTTTAGTTGTGGAAGGGTTTCTTGGCAAAGTGGTGGTAGTGGATTGAGGAGCGGTAGGAGGTCTTTCTTGCTCGGTGGATCGAGGGAGATGGAAGCCAGGTCGTAATGCCAGGAAAGGGTTTTGAGATTGAAAGACCAGTCTTCCAGACGATACGTCACCTGTCTTCTATTATTCCCCATCCAATGCTAAAAATAACCAGCTCACCGGAAATCTCGTCGTCTCGTTGGCGCGCAAAGACTGGATCGCAACATCCTAAGGGCACTTCTCAGCTGGGACACCAGGCTCAATGATTGGACATACGTGTGTATATGAAAGGTAGTGGAATACAATCATTTCCTTTTCCCAATACTGATCAGTGAACTCGTCTCCGTTCGCAAGTTCTACAGCTCTTTCAGCGCCCGCAATCAAATTTCCCGACGAAAAGCCTACCATCGTGAACTATCAATGTCAACACACTCGACTCGGCCACCGCGAATACCTGAATCAGCAGCGCCGACCTGCAACTTCCCGTTATACTTAGTGACAGATGGGTAGCTCGCCTACTCGCCGCCAGGACATCACTGCCTCGAGGTAACCGTTCGCAATCTAAAACTGATCATGAAGTCATTCCACTCTATTTGAATGCTGATCCTCACCTCATCAAATTTGTCCCGATCGTTCTCGTCGATTGGCTCAAGAGTCGTGACCGTAAACAATCCCGCATGTCCATGTATCTCGGCGGTGTGCTCTGTTTTCTTCACTTTGATTACCTGCGACGACCCTGGCGATGCTCTTGATGTTGAGAGCCCCTCTCGTGGCTTGCTGACGATTGACAAAATCTTGGACCGGAGACAACGTCGAAAAATGGAATCTTTTGCCCTTTGGTTCACTTTGACTGCCCGTAAACCCGGCTCGGATGTCGATCCTCCCCTTTGCGAGTCGACGTTGACCGTCAGGACCTTGGACGATAGCTGGTGTCGAAGCTTGATGTCGCCTTCGATTATCCTTCTAACCGTCCTACCGTACTAAAGGCAAGATTTAGAAATACAACCGAAAACCATGCAGACAAATACTTACCAGAGTCACTCGATCTGCACTCTCTGCATTGTTGTAGATGTTTGTGATTGCATCTCCAGCCACGGTTTGAATAGTAGCATTGGCTCCTATCTTTGTCCATCGAGCATTGGAGAAGTAAGAGGCCATATTCTTAGGACAGGAAGACAAGTTGGGGGGAAAGGAATGAGGGAAGGTGCAAGATGATGGAAGTGATGGTGGGGGGTGTCAAACTCAAGGACGGTCCATCTTAAGTGAAAACTTCTCAGCTGCCTCATGTCCCGCACGAGCCCATATCACCTCCATATCTCCCATGAGCGCTGTCCGTAGATACATCAACATGGGAATCATCATTCGAGGTCTACAGCATGAGTGACCCCGTGGTCCTTCTGAGACGCTCCGGGACGGGCAAACCCACATCAATGTCAAAGTTTGTATTCAGGTCAATTGATAGTGACATGGTGGTATCCATATTTACCCTACCATCTCTCATGTGTATCCACTGTATCAAAGTTCAATCAGCGCAATTCCTGACATGAACGAGCACAGGCGCTCACCTCTAAGGCCCCGTCCTAACCATATACTCCGAGAAGCTCTAGGTCCAAGCGCTGCTACCATCCGCTCTACGCGAGTCCTCACCAGCTGCGATGATAGAAGCCTCATCATTTCCCCGCTCCAATTGAAATCCACTTCACATCCCTCGTCCCTCGCCGATATTCCGACCATCACTGTCTGTATCCGAACAAGACCTCGTTGCTTTTGATCCGAGCTATCATGGCGTAGGAGAGCAGTCTCGAGCGGTCTCTAAGTAGGTTCAAAGATCGGTTTCGTGACGCCCGTAGAATCGTGCATGCATGGTAGCTCTGCAAACGATATCCAAGCCGGCCGTGTTCGAGTTGTGGCCACTACAGATATCGGAAGGCCGGTGGACGTGGTTGGAAGGTGCATCGTCGTCGAGACCGAGGAGTCGGAATGTTGACAATGGTAGGTAGGCGACAAGAGATCCGTGTCTTCCTATGCGGAAAATCGAAGCCATATCCTTCTCAAGCGGTAAGGGATCTTGAAGCCGGAGTCTCAACTCATCCAGGTCTTCATCTGCTGCGAAGCCCAACCCTCCACCCTATCCTTATCCTGCAACGGGTAACCCCCCGACACCTCCCTCTAGTCCAGGTATCAAGGCCGAGGTCGGTTCTCCAGCAGTCAAGACACGACGGTAAAAACCAGGCGGGGGGATAATCTCTGCCCAATGTGGCACCAGTGTGGTCGGGTAGCGAAGGGTGCTTTCGGTCGATGTTCGTGAGGACCAGGTAGAGCGCAACAGTTGAGAATGTGGAGGGTAGGATGACCGGATCGTTCGACTACGGGGAGATGATGCGGTGTCTTTCATCATGTAGAGACTACTGCGAACGGAACTGGTCAGATATTAGATGGCACAGTTGGGGACCAGAGATAACTCACACAGCATTTTGAGGAGACGAAACACCGAGCCTCAATAGCCAGCAAAACACGAATACAGCCGTTGTGTGCGTGAACGGTGAGGTCGCCTGGCGTGCAAAGTCCACTCAAGTCTCATGATGACATTCTCGGAGCCTCGACCGTCCGTCGGAAATCGATGATTGCAGTGGCTCAACTGGAAGCCAAAAGCGTCCTACAGGTAGAGGAAAAATCAGCATAAGGCAGTGAGAAAAGTCGAACGAGTGTGAGTGTAAAAAGAGTCGATCTTGAGAGAGAAAAGATGAAAAAGTAAACGAGAAGGAAACATACTGTACCACAAGAATCGGACAAACAACACTCTCCTCTCTGCTTCCGTTAAGCGGCCAGAGCTAGCAAGGTTATCGGTGTTCGTTCGGATTGTTTTTCTGGTACGCGCTCTCGAGCTGAACTGCCCGTAACAAAAGCGGAATAGCACTCAGCTCGAATGTTCATGCACACAACGCGGAGAAAACCACACCTTGGAATCAGATTGTCCTCAGTGACAGCTGGTACGAGGTTGTTTGAGAGATGAGTTCCGTTCTTACTAGCTAAAAGGTTGAACGTTAGAATGGAGGACAGGCCGAGGAAATGGTTGCTCACGAGTAACTCTCTAGATCACTACATCACAGCGTCGACTGAGCTCTACCTTTCCCGGAGTAACCTTCTGAAGGTTATGTGGATGACCGAGGAGTGAGATAACGGAGTGAGCTGGAGTGAGACGAAGGTGGTTTGCCGCTGGTTATTGGACGTGATGGTTTTTGGTCAGCATGGAGTACGGGCGCTAAGGCCACAGATTTCAACTTGGATCGCCACGCGCCTACCACTACAATCAACTCTGCAGTACATTTCGGGAGCAAAACAGCTATTGAAGGCACAGGTGGCTAAATTTAGCGCAAAAAAAAGTGGTCTTATCGTATATAGTGAGCGTATAGCTTCGTAATACCCAACGCTGATACTCATACATACTAGAATGGAGTAAAGAGCG
The DNA here is from genome assembly GCA_029532415.1 of Marasmius tenuissimus. NCBI lineage: Eukaryota > Fungi > Basidiomycota > Agaricomycetes > Agaricales > Marasmiaceae > Marasmius > Marasmius tenuissimus. The sequence goes on along the minus strand of JAQOTA010000006.1, from coordinate 292,356 downwards.
TAAAGGTACGAGATATGTAGTAGCAGGACTCGTGCCGAGGTGAGTACTTGAAGCCCTTTCCGTTGCTTCTCCGACATATCTCTGCCCACTCTACTCAACGTCGCCATGTAGGTCCCAAGTCCCTATTCTCCTAACTCGGTTCTCTTCAGCAAATGTTCTGCGCGAGACTTTCCGGTATCCGAGAAGGAGGAGAGGCTGCAGGTGGCCAAGATGTGCGTCGTAGCGCCACCTGCAGAGGCACACATGAGGAAAAAGAAACGGATTTGACGAGGGTGTATGGCAAAGAGAGTCGTCGTCGAGGGTTTTGATTTCTCTAGCCCTTCCGGATCATCGACCATCCCTCGTAATCGCGGGCATCGTCGATATCTCTGTCGATGCGGGTACAAATGCTGGAGGTGCTGGTGCTGAATCTGATTCCCAAAGCACCCCAACCCAATCTTTCTTCCCTATGAGCCCTGCCTCTGCGACCGACCCGACTCCTGAGTCCTCAAGATTGGCAACTCCCCACTCTAACTCCAATTTCGGGATCCCGACCTGTAGGCTGTGTATTCGATCTCGAAGGTGCAGGCGTCGGTATCTGTAGGGAGGTTGGTGACGGTAGGTAGCGAACACATGATTACCGCCTACGAGGGATCGGTTGCGTCTCTTCTCTATCCGGTGGTCGTATACCAAAGAACAAATCGTTTCTGGAGAATCTCGAGTCGGTGATAGTGGTGTTGGGAGGAACGAGGGTGAGAGGTAGGTATTCAGACCTGGAAGCTGTAGAACGAGAGGATCCACGTTTGGGCTCAGAATCCACATGTCAGATGTCGGATTTCAGTCCAGCCGATATCAAGCCCAGACGTGAGAGGTGTCAAACGAGAGACTGGCTGGAATGAAGACTATAAAGAAGATGGCGGCGATCATTATGGATTGTGGGAAGGACGAGGTAATAGGATCGCTAGAGACGTTGGATCAGAGGACTGTGGTGGACTAGAAGGTAGCCGGTCAGGAATTGAGACCAGACCAAACTTGACTTGACAGTGGAGAGACGTACCAGTCTAAGGGTTTTCGACCCTCTCTCTCAAGCTTTTGATTCTTGCTCTGCGCTGCCTGAGCCTCCACCTCTACTTCCACCTCTGCCTCTGCCTCCGAGACGTTGCTAGTTTATTCGGGTTCCTATTCTTGCTTGAAGGGACGACCTTGGAGGGCACGGGCCTAGCAAAATCGGTTGCCGTACTCGGTCGGCGCATGTCCATTCCATAGACAGGAATTGGAGCCGACACAAACTCCAGCGTCACCGAATGCATTCGGCGGAGAGTTTGACGATAATATTCAAGCCATGTTGGCTTCCCGTCTGAGAGACGGCGAAACCTCAGCTAGTGTCTCGGAGCTGCGATGTGGCTGTTTCTGGCGAGGAGACGCCTCTTCTGGGCACCCAAGCTTGATCTGAGACCACGGACTGGTTTGTAGGCCCATGCGTCGGCCGAAATATAGCGTCATTTGTCCTGGTTGTGTTGGCCGAACAACGACAAAAGTGTCACCGGAGGCAAGGCCTCGGGTGGTAGGATGACATATCGCCTGAGAGGCGGTATGCATGGCGAGCAGAGCGTCATGGTCTGTCTGCGGACGCAGCAACGAGGTGGTAGCGTGGGCAATGAAACTGATTTTCGAGAATTCGGTGACAAGGACGAGTTTTGGACGCATTCGATGCCAGAACGCGAAAGTAGGTGAACGGCGGGGAGAAACACCGTGTGGGCGTGAAGGATTGCCGCTCTTGCAGAGTCCACCAATGGGATTTAGCTTTCAGCCCAAGAGAGAACAGCCCAAGAGAGAACGGCAGTGGTTCTCAGTTCAAATAGGTTTCCAAAAAGACCTGCTAACGGGAGAACGTCAGCAGAACGTCAAAAATGAACCGAACAAAGTTGGAGGGAAAATGACAAAAGCGGAGGAGGTGTACCGTTCAATTCTCTTACAGGATTTAGGCCATCCATCCTCTTTTTTTCGTGACCATATCAAGCGAACCCGTCTTTGCTCCGTCAATCGGGGCTTCCGTTGTAACGTTTCTAGTCTGCTCTCTCGTGTACAAGAGAGAGGGCCAAGGTGTGCGAAGAAGCGGCATACGTCGCACAAGGAACGTGTGATGGCAGCGATGGTATGATATTTGGGTATTCGCAAGGATTCAGAGGTGGAGAAAAAAAGGCTGGGCTTGGAAAACGAAAATTATCAGCTCGAAAGTTTACGTGCAGGACGAAGGAAGCATACCTTCAGGCTTGAAGCCATAATTTTCTGCAGAGTAGGGGCTATTATGAGGATCTCCATGGGGCTACAGCTGTTCCCGTTGGCCGATGAACGTGAACGTTGAACGATGAACTGTGAATGACCTGAAATTGAAAAACTGGCAACCGATCCCCGGTGACGCCAGAAACCTCAAAACGATTCCCTCTGATGGCTGCTTCACGGTGACACACTAGTCCCGGCCAGCATTCAGGAGGTCTTGCAGCCTAAGGAGACGTGAATAAGTAAAACAAGATGGTTGATTTGATGGTTTCGGTCAGAGTCGCGCCCGGGCGCTAAAGCGCAGGTCCAATAATGGACCGTCAGGCACCCACTACGCTTGACTGTACGGTCCGGGTTCATCTGAAAACAGCACGTCTATCCAAGCTTCAAAACGCTGAGCCAACGAGCACTCTTGAGATCTCGTGAAAACACAACCATGATGCCCAGATACAATGTATGTGGACGGTACGTGATCTACGTACTACGGGTCCTTGTGGAAACGAGAGAAAAGGGTAGAGAGTTGATATGGGGTATATAACAGACTACATGCCGAAATGAGTGCCTGATTTCCCCTTGATCTAAAATATCAACCAACGTGCAACACTCCAAGTGCTGGCCGCCCATTCCAATTTTCTCTGTGCAAAACTTTCCGTTGGCCTGAAGTGGTTCAACACCCGTGGCCTGCAGAATTCGAATCGGGTGGTTGAAGTATTTGCCAGGTATGAGGCGTGTATGAAAGAGGTTTGGTGTACCGTAGAGTAAACAGGGGGAAGCTGGACAATGAAACGTTATCGGGGTATGCGATTGCTAGAACCTCCTTCGCCTCCGAATCGTCACTCGCAACTGTAAATGATGTTCATTCGATGCAGATAGTGGAGGCAACGGATCCCGAACTCGCAGGTAAAACTCCCAAGTTCATCCTTCCTCCTCTCCATCCGACCTTGACCTGGCTCTCCAAGCAGGAAAGTCTTCCACGACCGACTTTCCACGCCGAACCGACACTTGTGGATACCGATAACGATGACGAATAAGGCGCCTGCCAACTCAAACCCATAGGTGTAGATGTCAGTGTCTGCACCGAGGTTGGTGATGGCGCGTTGTGGGTTCGTGATAGCCAGTTGAGAGGGATCGTCGTCTTTCCATTTTCCGGCGCACACGAACGGATCGATTCTCGAGTGGTCGTATTGGTGTCAGGAAGGAATATCCCATCATTACTGGGGGTGCCGGTCGGAATTCGAGCTATACCCTGGAGGTCAAACGAGGGGTTTCAGATTTCAGTGTCGTATGCGATAAATGCGAGGCTGAGGTTTGTGGTTGGGTCTAGCAGAGGAAGATATCGTGATATGAAGGATAGAGACGTGGGACGAGATGCCTGTAAAGAGAAAAGTAGCTAAAGAGAACGATTGACATCACCACCGGGTGAAAAGACTAAAACTCGAGACATACCAGATAGCTTCGACCCTCTCCCAAACACTTCCTCCCCACCCTATTCTGCCTCGGCCTCCACTTCTGCTCCACATCCACCTCCGAGACATCGCCAGTCCGACCGCCCGCTTCTGGTCCAACAAGAGCGACTTTGGAGGGCATAGAGGTCAAAAATGCTACTCGTTCGCCGCTTGTTGCAGGCGGTGACGTAGCCGAACGCCTTGAACCCGACTGAAAGGCGTTCGATGAGATTCCAGCCTTGCTGATTTGCCGTCTAAGAGTCATTGAGCCTCAGCTTCAGCGGCGTTGTTTGTACTCGCAAGGTGAGACACCTCTTCTGTCCACCTGAGCTCAACCTGACGAATCCCCCACATCCTCTCCCGCCAATTGCCCAATTCCGTCAATCCTCGTCACCCTCACCCTCCGAGCCAATGTCCGGCAAGTTGGCGTGTCCTCCTCGGGGTCTTCAAGACATAGGCTTGAAATACGCAAGAGAATTGTCCAAGGTCGAAAGTTGAAACCGTTGCGGATATCGTCTCTGTCGGATGTACTGAAGAGTCGCCTGATTTTTATTTCTGGCTGTCCGTACAACGAATTTGCTGCGGCCGTGATCGTCGAATCTCAATTAGCACCAGAGTCGTTATAGAGTGGTGGTTGGTGATTGGTGAGTATGACATAGTGCTCATGATTGTAGTTTCGGTGAGAGTTTGAGCATGGGCGCCAATTATCTCCACATGCCTTCACAGCGACGACCACCATGGCTCTCCCGGACTTTTGACTCTCAATACAGAAAGGATCGCCAACCAAGGCAGGAGTATGCCTCAATCGCTAGGGCTACGCTTTGTGTACCCGATAAGTAGAACTACCGCAAACGGTTTTCTAGCGTGCTCACTGACATTGGTATAGAAACCTTCGAATTTGCGATGGCACGATGTATAATCCCGTCGGGAGGAGAAGAAAGCTTAGGAGAGACCTCTCTTATGGGATAAGAGACTATGGTCCAGGTGCTTTTCGCGGTTCGCGGTTCATTCGACGCGTTACTGACAAGTGGTTTCAGCACGGTGCTCCCGGAGCCTCAGAGGGTATTTAGCGGAATATTCACCATGCCAAACGGCCCCAAACTGTTCTCGATTATCTTCTTCAACCTCGAAAGCTCGTCTGAGAGGAAATAGGCTTCTTGCTGTGGGTTGTACAGTCAGTTTCACCTGCGCTTTTTCTTCGCCTTCACCCTTCGTCTCTCCTCTCGCCATTGCCTTACCACTGGCTGGTGTCTGTTCATATTACAGGCGAACATTATCATTTCCTCGCATTCGATACCCGTCACCGGTGGCCACTCCACACGAAATCATTAGATCTCTTCTCCAAACTCAGCTTCACTTCCTCACCCTCCAGTTGTGGAGAGACCCAAACTTGTCGATCTCGTCCTGTAGTTTTCGATATTTCACAAAAAAGATCTAGCGTCTGCATTCACAAGCCACGTCGCGGTATCGTCCCGCTTGGACTGACCTTAGCTACGATTCGATGCCGATCGCCACAAACACCATACGCCCAGAGCACCTTTTTCCACCTAGCAAATTGGTGATATCGGGTCTCGGTGCCCCCCAACCCCCCGGGTGGAATTACAACTCCACACACGATCTTCTCAACTCTCGAACCCTGCGTAACCGACCCTCGCCTCAATACTGGAACGGTAGAGAAGATTCAGGGGAGACTAGGATCCCGAACGATAACGGTGCCGATGAGAGCTGGGGTCGGAAAGGATGTCGTCTTTCGTTGACAAGCCCCAATTCACTAGCTTAAAGCTCACATATTTGGCCATGGGCATTCTTCATCACACCCTCCTCGCCCTCATGACGTTCGAGTTCCGTCGCAGGCGTAGAGCCAGGATATAACTCGACCCTCGAGCTGCATGTTGTTGCCAATAGTAATACGCGCGGTCTATTTCAACGTCACGATTGGTGGGATGGAAGTCTAGACATCGCCGGCCAACGATTCCCTTTAGAGAATCTCCATCCTTGGTGTCGTTGATCTCGCCGACTCGGACTTTGGCGATAATTTTAGGTATGTTGTATGTGAATTCAATTCGGCCTCATAGATTCCCTGACAGTTTCGTTCCTGCAGCAGGCAAGATTCCCAGAATCTGGGCTATCAGCAGCGGCTTTTACCCAACGCTCCGGTCATTTGAACCCTTCGAATTCAGGACAACAATCGTGCACTCAAAGTGAACCATGCACCATCCTTCTTGTCCTGTCCGGTTTAGGTATACCAGGAGGATCTGTGGCCCACCAACGTGCTGCCGCTGGAGTACTGCGGTTGCTGCTGGTGTTCAGATCAAGAGGAGTCCGCCCGTTAGTATGGCTCCTCTACTGCGCATCCCCAAGGGATCGGCGAGGAGGTGGTCCCCGCCCAACGGAGAGGGTTAGATGGAGGCGCCGAGGATAATCAGAACAGGAGGACAGGTCGCCGGAATGGATAGAAGTGTCAATGGAACGTCGGAAGTTGAGCTTGGAAGCACCAATCGTATCGACGTTGGCTGCGACTCACTGTATCTCCTCCTCTGGCACTCAATCCGACATTCGCGCATTTCATAACTCACCAAACATCGGTCACTTTCATCTTGACGGTGCTCGTGAAGTTGACAATCTCCCCGCCAATCGTTCAGCCACGTCGAATACCTGATCAGCTCGAAACTATTCCTCGATATTGCCTACATGTCCAAGCCGGCCTTCTCTAACTGTTCACTGGCCGGCATAAGATAGCATCGTACCCTCTGCGGGTGGGAAGAGCCTCTCAAGGATCCCGAGGTTGGCTCTGAGGGTATTCCCGTCGGAGGAGAGGGCGAGCGCTCACACCGCATCGTGTTTCCTCCTTCGGCAATTCAAAGAGAGCCATCGACTCGGAGATCTTCTACGGTGGGAAGGTCGACTTCAACGAGTGCAAGATCTTAGGTGAGTTGTTTATGTTTTCGTATCTCGTTCCATACCTGATCTGGACCCTAATCTCAATCAGAACTCTTGTAACCTGCGGCCTCACCATTATCACTGAGCTCCCGACTCGCAAGGGCGGCGAGGAATTTGCGTCTCTTTGCTCAGTCTTTTTGCTATTCACCTATCTGCTCGAGTCAAACCCGTTATGTGTTTGACTGGTCTGCCACCCTCAGTGCATCAACTACGTAGTTCTCCTCATACGGCGTCGGGATGGTTGTAATACGCAAAGTCCATTTGATCATACTGTGTAAATATCGTTCTAGATCATGTAACACAAAGTACAATTCAGTTAAAATTGAAACGGGTCCGTAAGAACTTGTATAGATAACGATCGGGGAGTTGAGAGTATAAGATTCAAACTGGTAAGACACTGTCTACTTTGGCTCGAGCGGCCGCCGAGACCAGTGGGTATCTGAAGGTCGCGCATCAGACTTGAAGAAAAAGAACATGAATATGAAGACACGGTACGTACACAACCTCTTCAAGAGACCACATTTGGCCTAGTGAGCGCTAGCAGCCGTACGTTCCGTTGGTAATGTCGGAGTGTCTTCTGTACCGGGTGCCTCCACAGGCGAAGATGATAACGGCGATGCAAGTTGTGATTGCGAGGAAGAAGTTTCGGAGTGGGTGTCTGAGTTTGAGTCTTCAAACTCTTGTATTCTTGTGGTGCCGTGAGGATCGGCTGAGAAACAAAAAGGATATCAATGTGGTGTCGGTTCGGGCAGAGAACACGACTCACCAAATATTAACTCGGGATGCCCATGATCACGAGCGTATTGCCTCCCATCCAGGTCATAGTTCTTTGTGCGAAGATGACTTTGGACCAGTGTATAATCCGGTTTATCCCACCAAGAACCAATCCATTCCCGCGCCCTCAACTCAGGGATCCCGAATTCCTTCCAATCCTCCTCAGTGATGACATTCCTTCCCTGTCGATCGCGGGCCCAGTAGAATAGGCTTTGAGGGAGCGGATGACGGACGCAATACAGGTTGTTGATGAGTTCGGTGCGTAGGTGTGGAACAAAGAGGTATGCTGGCGGGTTACATGTGGTGGGGTTGTTGAAGAATGTACCCTTGAGGTTGAACCCGACGCGATCGACATAGACTCGGGAAGTGAAAAGATCAGACAAAGGAAAGCAGGAGCGCGTGAAGGAACACTCACCAACATCTCTTACATCTTTAGAGTCATTGCAGAGGTGGAGGGACTGCGAGAGGTAGGCGCAACAAAGCTGGTTGCGGTCGTTGTCTGGTATGCGCAAGCCGAACTTGAGGTGCACTTGCACGTCACCGGTCTTGTGGAATGTCAAATCCACTCGCCCTGGGATCAAGTCAGTAAGAGGAAGATGAAGTTGAAAGGTGGACATACCTGAGCCAGACAAGCTGGCTTTGACGTCGGAGTTGCGGCTCTGGCAATACCATTCAGGGGAGGAAGTGGAAGAAAGGTGGGCGAGAATTCCGCGTTTGTTTCTGTTGACAACAGCGCCAAAGGTCAAAAGCCCATGGCGTGGCAGGTCGATTGCCCAGTTGTTTCCCACTGACGCAATCAGGTGCAAAACATCGCCCAAGGTTTCCTCGATGTGGGCGGTGATTTCGGCGGTGTTTAGTTGTGGAAGGGTGTCTTGGCGAAGTGGTGGTAGTGGATTGAGGAATGATAGGAGGTCCCTTTCGCTCGGTGGATTGAGGGAGATGGAAGCCAAGTCGTAATGCCAGGAAAGGGTTTTGGGATTGAACGACCAGTCTTCCCAACGTCTCGTAACCTGTTTGCCATTATTCCCCATCCAATGCTAAAAATAACCAGCTCACCGGAAATCTCGTCGCCTCGTCGTAGCGCAGAGACTGGATCGCAACACCCTAAGGGCACATCTCAGCTGGGTCAAAAAGCTCGATGGTTGGACATACAAACGTATAATTTAGGTAGTAAAATACAATCCATTCCTTTTCCCCCGAATAATACCGAACAGCAAATTCGACCCCGTTCGCGAGTTCTACAGCTCTTTGAGCACACGCAAGATTCCCAACAAAAAACCTACCATCATGAACTATCAATGTCAAAACGCTCGACTCGGCCACCGCAAATACTTGAACCAGCAGCGCTGACCTGCAACTTCAAATCAGTATGATTACCAGTGGATGTACGGTTTGCCTACTCACCGCCAGCGTGTCGCCGCCTCGAGGTAAGTCTTTATAGCCTAAAGCCAATCATGAAGTCATTCCACTCTCCGAATGCTGATGCTCACCTCCTCGAATAGATCCTGATCGTTCTCATCGACTAGCTCAAGAGTAATAGCCGTAAACACTCCCGAATATCCAACTATTTCAGCAGTATGTTTTGTTTTCTTCACTCTGACTACTTGTGACGACCCCAATGACGCTGTTGATGTTGAAGGCCTCCCCCGTGGCTTGATGATGTTTGATAGCAGTCTGGACCAGAACCGACGTCGATGTGCGATGTCTTGCTTCACTTTGACTGCCCGTAACCCTGGCTCGGATGTTGGTTCTCCCCTTTGCGAGTTGATGTTGGCTATCAGGACCTCGGACGATAGCTGGCGTCGAAAAATAATGTCGCCGTCAATCACTTTCCTAAAGGTTCTTCCGCACTGGAGGCAAGATTTAGAATCGCGCCCGAAAACCGCACAGTCCAATACTTACCAGAGTGACTCGATCTCCACTCCCCGTATTGCTGTAGATATTGTTGATTATATCTCTGGCCGCGGCTTGAACAGTGGCATTAGCTCCTATTGTCGTGTGTTGAGCACCGTGGAAACAGGAAGCCATATTCAGGACAGAGAAAATAGTTGGAAAGGAAGAGGGATGAGAGAAAGCGCGGGGTGATGGAGTGAACGGTGGAGGGGATGTGAAACTCGAGGACAGTTCACCTTAAGTGAAAGCCTCACAGCTGCCTCATGTCCCACACGAGCTCACACGAGCTTGTATCACCTCTGTATCTCCCATGAACACTGTCCCCAGATACACCAACACGGAAATGATCGCTCACGATCTACACAGCACGAGTGAACCCGTGGGCTTCCTGAGACATGATTCTACCTAGTGGCGGTCGGAGATGGACAAGCCGATATCGATATCATAAAGTTTGTGTTCAGGTTCGAGAGTTACATGTTACATTCATATTCACCCTACAATCATGTCCTGTTTGATAGCTTTATCAAAGTTCAATCAGCGGCATTCTCGACACGAACGAGCAAACCTTGCGCTTGCCTCCAAGACCCTCTTTCTTGGAGCCGCGCTCGAGATCTATGCCGTCCGACAGAAGTTGCTGTCGTCCACTCTGCACAATTTCACACCAGCCAGCCGCAATGTGATTCGCCGTTCCTCCACCCTCTCCATCCCACGCCCCTCATTCTTCATTCCGAGTCACCTCTGGCTTGGAAAGGTACCACAACCGTCGATAGAAAAGTATTCCATTCGCTCCGAGCTTTGAGGAGAGATACGCCCGCACAAGTAACTGCCCTATTCAATGGCGTTCTAGAACATTGATCAGCCTGATTCTTGAAACGAACGAGCAAAGCGCTTACTGCCAACACCCTATTCTCAGCGCCTCGCTCAAGATCTATGCCGATCGATAGGCAATTCAATCAAACGGTATCGTATGTTTTATCTGGATCGAAGCATTGAATTCCACGCTGGGAGAAGCCGACACGTTTAGGCTCGCCTGTGTGTCAAGTTGCGGCATGTTGTGCTGGCCACTTCCATCCCTCCGGCAACTGAGGAAACTACCGATTCGTCCTCAGGACATGGTCGATACTCAACCCAGTGGCGTTATTAAGCTCAGGTTGCCGGGATACCCAGGAGGAGAAAGGGTCTGGGAATGGGTAATAGGTCGATTGAGAGGTACGTTATATTCCCAGGTCCAGCGGCTATTGGATTCGCAACGCGATTGATGGTGTCTTTCGGGATGCTGAAAAACGACACAGTAATCAGTCGAAATCCAGTGAGCCTCACAGGGAGTGAAAGTCGAGGGAAAATTGTGGGTTATCGAAAACAGAGGCACCAAGTAGGTTGGTAACCAAACATTAAAGTAGATGGCCATAGTAAGAATGAAAGTAGGAGGCGGAGAGCACTTGAGAGGTGGGGGTTATGTAGAAGAAAACAAAAAGAGTGAGGGGAAATGAGAACTTACATCTACGTGAACGAACTTGTGCTTTGTCGCAGGTCCACGTCGCCATAATGATTTTGAGCTTTACAGCAGAGTCATTCGTCGTGGCGGCGACTGAAGTTGAACGGCGGCAAGTAATCATGCAGACACAGATATCCGACGAATGAGAGACGTGAATGTCGAGCTGATCGCCGGCAGAAAGCAACTTTCCGATGCTAACGCCCATGCATTCCAAGCTTGATCAGGGATGTCCGACCACCATTGATATTTTGGTTTGCCTCGATAAAGATCCGTCCTGTTGTCCTTGGCCACCGCCCAGTCCTCTACCATGCTCCCTCAAAGCCACCCTAACTTTCAAATCTTTCCGCCATCGACATCTCTAGGTTGCTCCAACAACTCTCTGCATCCCAGCTGACGTCCATCCATCTGTATTACGCCGTAGTGTCTGCGTGGCACTCGGAGAGACCAAGTGGAGGGCGTCAAATTGGGACGTGGTAGCACCGTACGGCGGTCATTTGTATCGACAATGGGGCTAGTTCTCAAGAGTTCGGTGACAGCGACGAGTGCCAGACTTTCAGATGGTTTGATTCGGGGGAACAGAAAGGGTGCTGGCGGACAGTCGACGTCTTCACGCGGAGAAACAGTCACTGACAGTTCTAGTTAGTTCTCTGTATGATAAAGACAAGATATGGGAAAAGTACTCACGAAAAACTTTGAGAGCCATACCGCTTCGAGGCCATTCATTGCTCTGAAATCACGCAAGTAGGTGGATGGCGGAGGGATACACCGTGCAGGCACGAACGATTGATGTTCTTCAATCATGCAGAGTCCCGCCGATGGGATTCGAATTTTAGCTAAGCCGGAAGACTGTAGTTGTTCAACTGGGTGCCCAAAACGACCTGCTGAGTGGTGACGGGTTGAACAAGTAACGTCAGCAGATCATTGAACACAACCTGACTGGACGCAAACGCTAGAAATTAAGAGACCCGACGATATGGGATGAAAAGAATGAAGAGAGAAATAAAAATCGGAACGAGACATACCATTGGATTTCCTGATAGCATCTGGATTCTCCCTTTCCTTGTCAAGCAGCTCAGTCTTCGCCCCGCCCGGTGAGAGAATTCGGAGTTTTTGTCGCAGGCTTCCTGATCTTTTGCGCGAGAGGGAACCAGAGTCTGAGTGGATAATAGTGGTTGCCGCAGAGAGAAAAGACGCATTTGGGTGGTGCAGCGTGATAGATATTTGCGGGGTCGCAAGATGTTGAACTTGCAAGGAAAAGCCGTCAGCCCGAAACTTCACGCAGAGAACAAGAACAGCATACCTTCAAGCTCCAACTTCAAGCCGGCTATCCTTTACTTCTAGATGCGAGTTGATGCAAGAGATTTCACCGAGTTGTGACAAGCCCTGTTGACCAATGAATTAGAAGGTCGGTCAAAAGAACAGAACCACTTACGAGCGACGCCAAAACCTTCGAGTTGGTACCCCTCCCAAGTCCTTCTGATCGCTGAATTGCGGCGCCGGCATATCCACAAACAACATTCTGGAGATCATGTAGGTTATCGAAGGACAGAAACCCCAAAATAAGACGAAGGTTTGGAGGTATCGTGGTGGTTTCGGTCAGAGTCGAGTACGGGCCGCGTTAACCGGGTGACATCCCTCAGCTTGGGCTGCGATCGTTACTTGTACTTAAAGTTTATCTCGTCAGAAATGCACCCCAGTCCTTGGAGTACGCACAAGGTAAAATGTAAGAGAATACATATCATTTTACCACACCGAAACATAGATAAATTCTGGATATCCATGGTCCATGGTCTATGATTCATGTATGTACCGGTAGATCTGGAGACAAGGAAAGAGAGTTGAGATGAAGTACAAAGCAGAATTCGCGCCGAAGTGGGGATCGGAGATGTTTCCTTCCCCCCTTTTGCCTCTCCGGCATATTCCTGGTAGCCTCTCACATCCGACGAGAGCCCCAAGACCCCCTGCACACCGAAGGCTGGCTTGTTATCTTCGATGGACATTATGTGCGAAGCTCTCCGGCGTCCGAAGAGAGGAAACAAACGGTTATGCTTGATACCCGAATACGAGTTTGGCGGCCAAACCTATTGTCGCAGACTAATAACGGTCGAGTACTGGGAGGTGCGTATGGAGTAGAACGAGGAGTGACCGGAAAAGCGTCGTTGAGAGATTACTGTCCAGGGTCAGGCCTCGGGAACCGCGGCTGGGTCCACCAGTGCGGCATGCGTTGGGCGGAGATATGCTTGTGTGGAGAAAGATGTTGGGGTGGGTGGTGTGGATAACCGATTCGTGGGTGATTGAAAACGCAGCAGACTCCATGTCTGATGATGGTGCTACCGCTCGAGGTAATCCGAAACCCCCAAGAACGTGCCCTCCCTTCATCCTTGCTCACCGCCGTTCGATATCCCCACCCAATAAACGCTATTCTCTGCAGAGGGTTGCTGTCATCCAATATCGACGTCTACGCCAACTATTCCGACTCTGAATATGCGAGTTTGGTCTAGACCACACGGTAGGTGATTGACGGTAACCCGTTGATCGCCGCCTCTTCATTACTACGTGGAGCACGTGCCAAACGACCACTATGGGGGGGATAGGGCCGGATGAAAGCTCCATGATATGAGGTGTGTGTTGGGCAAATGTAGCGTCGAGCCAGAGCCGTAGGGCTCATTTTCGGGGTGTACTTGAAGAGAATCGAAGGATTCGAATAGAGATGAGTTTCAATACGCGTGTCTTCATGTTGAATGCAGGCTTGCGCAATCCAGCAACCGAGAGTTTCGGGTTACTCCAAGATACAACCTTCGACTTGTAGAACGCCCAAAAAGGTGCACAGCGAGGAGCAATCAGAATGAGAAGGCAAAAGTCGTGGAAACGAACGCACCGACCACAAACACGGACGCTCAACATGTCGGATTTTGATTGGGGAGAGGTCGTGGCCAGAGTCGGCTGTGGTTTCAGCAAGTGTCAAGGAAGCAGAGGCCTTTTCGAGCGCTATTCCTCCAGTGTTCGGGATCATCGAATCCTTCGGAATCGCAAACACCGTCGATTTCTCGGTTGACACGACTGCTGGAGGCACCAAATCCAGTGGAACCTCAGTTGCAATTGAAGCATCTACAGCCCATCCCTTTTATTCACCGTCCCAGCCCTTACTCGCCCTGGATAGCGAGTCCCACCAATCTGGTCCTGGCTCGGGAATATCGAAGACGACAACGACGAAAGCGCCTGCAGATATTCGTGCTCGAAGGCATGTAGGTCGGTATTCGTATTGGAGTTGACGACAATGCGCTGTGGGACCAGAATGAGCAGTTGCGTGCGATCGAATTCGTTCCTTTTGTTGTTCGGTGGTATGCATTCCAAGAACGTCAGTTCTCGAGGACTTTGAGGTGGTAGTGATGTTGGAAGGAGCACATCATGACGACAGAGGGTACCGACACAGAGTAAAAATGAACATCGTAGACTATGAAGGTGCACGATGAGGGAATTAGACTTGAGGTGCGTAAGAGGATTATGACATCGTCCGAGGTTGAGGGGATTGCGGGTTTCTGAAGGTGAGGGTGAAATGTCAATTGGGGCGAGGCTTGATGACGGCTGTTACAGTCAAGCCTTGATTGGGACCTGGGAAATTGTAGAGTATTGACTGGTATTGGGGGTATGTGGAAAGACGAATCGGGGATAGAGCTAGAGCTTGTCGTGGTGTCGGTGAGAGTTTTAACACGGGCGCCTATTGTCTCCATACCCCTTGACCGCAACCGACCACCATGTGCATGAACGTCCGGCTCTTTCCACAGGGAAAATCGACACCTGAATCGGAAACAGTGCGTCCTTCATCATCACTGCTCTCAGCTTCTCTGACCCTCGGATTTTTCAACTTTGCAACCGTTGTACATATAACACCCTCAACCCAGAAGAACCCCGTTACCGCCATGAAGCCCGTCGGTCGAGCTCATGACTTCATCTACCCACATACGCCCCCACGCGAATTCTTCGATGGCCTCAGGATGTGGATGTGGTTGCTTCTCACGTGTTATCGCATGTAGAGGTTCATTTGTGAGTGAAGGTATGTTTGTTCAGCGACAGTGACTGATAAATCGATAATTTCTCGACCCTTTTCCAGTTCTCGTATCACCGGTCTGAGCCGTTGTCGTACTCGAGGAGGGAAACCCGACGCGTCTCTCTTCTCTCGATCTTCGCTATACCAGCACCCCTCCGATTCTGCTCGACCAATGACACGCAAACACGGAAGTCCTCAGATCATCCATCCCTCAATACTGGAATGATGAACAAGCCTGAGTCCCACACAGGCTCCTTCCCCATCTTTGACGACATACCGAATCTTCGATGTACCGGATGCCATTACCCGCCCCCCTTCTATCAGAATCTACACTGCCGCATCCTCGCTTGAGGATCTCGCTGGGTTGAGAAAAAGATCTCATACCACTCCAATGCGTATTCTGCACGGGGTACACCCTCGTATACGTTTCCCCCTTACCTCAACTCTGGAAGACCCGTTGCTTTCCATCTAAAGGACGATATTCAGATCTCCATCGAACGTTGTTCTCGCTCTTTCATTCACACCGTCACCAGAACTCCCATTTGGAGACCTTTGGTTCCTCATCCTCGATGACATGGCGGTCAGTCGGGGTTCTTATGCGAGCAGATCATGCTGTGGGGTCGTCGTTCACGGAGGGTGACATTTCCATGCGAGATTCCTTGGAGCGCGGATAGTAGAGGAAGTGGTTCCGATTCTTGACGTCGAGTGGATGAAGGACTCGGGTCATGGAGGACCTGCAGGCTGCATACCGTCGGCTGTTCGAGATCTGCGAGGGATACTCGTATACTTGGCACTGAAGTTGACACCAAGGCTGCCCTTGTCATTCATTATCGTGAGCATATCTACATCGCGATCATTATCTTCGACAGCCTTGAACTCACATCGGCTGGTGCAGCATATATCGGTCTTCGAGAGGACTCGGAGGGGGAAGGGTAGACGGTGAAACTGAGGGGCATGACCCTCACAATGAGCACTACGGGGTGAGTCGACCTTTTCGCTTGCTCATTCTCGGATGCTCACGGTCTGTTGGCTCTAGAAATCCTTGTTCTCCACCCAGCAACATCAGAGGTTTATCGGTATCGCCGCTACTCCAACTCACTCAGATACATGGTCATGAACATGGATGCAGAGAAACGCCACCCATCTCAACGATATGCAGGGTTGTTTGACATCGCAGAGGACGTTGGATCAGGGATGAAAATAGGGCGCTTTGTCGGAGCTGCGGGGAAGTCTGTGTATAGGCGGTGAACTTGGAGTCCCGAGACGATAGGTCGTTGCGAGCCCCACCTGGCAATGGGGGTATGATGATGGGACCGAGCTTTTCGGCTCGAACCTCTCCTAATATCGGTGACCGTGCAGACATAGCTACCACATCTATCTCCGCCAGCCTTCCGTGTTGTTGATTTTCGACAGCTCGCAGTCGAACTGCACTCAAACAGCCTCATTTTTCACCAACCACATCGTCGCCATCCGCTCTGCCCGAGTCCAGCGTACATGTCACCCCATTCGTCTACGCATTGGTCGTTTTTTTTTTCGGTCCCTGGGTCACTATCCCTTCCTCTCGCAAGTAAAAGCGCTTGGGGTACACCCATCCATGCGCTTACCTCCAGATCTGACCCATCGCTGGTTCAACTCCAGCAGATCTCACCGTAAACCTCTTCGTTTCCGGCGCTTGCACTCCTCCGCTGTCGAGTTTGCCATCGTTCCAATACTTTGGCTCCAAGCCTCCAGCACTAACGATGGCTCGTATCCGAGCGTCCTAGCGACGTCCCTTAACAAACCCTCACGCTCGGACATCTACGATCCTGTACGGTCTGTACGCCGCCATATTGCCGTCTTCAACGTGGGGCCGTTATATCCCATGCTTTGTCTCTTGCTCGACGATACAGAGCATCGTCTTACTCCGATGACCATACCACTCTTCGAATACACTTCTTTGCCATTAACTCTCCACCCTGTTCTGATTCACCGTACTCGTCGGGTGCCACGGAACTGACTGGCCGCCACTGGGAACATCGGTTGGAGGAGCAATCGAACTCAGTGGCGAATCTGCTACTGATTGGGCAACACTCCCTAGGGACTTGAGCCACACCCTCGAGATATCGGGACCTGGCATCCAGATTCCAACGCTCGGAGTGGCATAAATGTCTCATTTCTGAGAATCAAATCTGCGTAAACCATCTAGTTTCGGGCGTCTGGAACGAGACAAGCGAGGGATTATGGGCGGGGCTAACAGTGGGTTCCGATTGGGTTGAGCAACCAGTTCTTGGCTCATAGATTGGGCACCGGATGCTGGTTTTCTTGCGAGACTTGACGGGCTAGTCTGTATCATCAAGGTATCTCCTTGCACGAAAGTCTGTGTTTTGTATACAATTTTCACGAGACATACATTTACAAGTATACCGGAGTTAAAATCGATATCTGTCCGTTAGGTCTACTGTACTTTGAGGGACGCCCCACTCCGATCTTGAGTTGACGAGTACCGTAGAGAGGATGTCGCGACTGATGATGTAGCCACGGGAGAACTAGGGTTGAAACCACGGAATAGTCAGTGAATGACACTGCTTTGAGTTATGGTCATATGTGCGTTGAGTCTTCGAGCTTCAAGTCTAGTTCTCGAAAACTGCTGGTAATCAATCACGCAAGGATCTCAAGTGAAGAATTTACCAGGAGTTCCGCATTCTAAGAAGCTAGCGTTGAGCTTAATCGTTCGACCAGTGGTAGATTGGTGGCAGTGTAACGAGCGAAGAAGGGGAAACGAGAAAGTGGGGATGAACTTGACGGAAGTGACTTTGCTTGCTAAGATTTTGCCAGAAGAAGTACTTGGTGAAGGGGTAGGAAGCCGGTTGGTGTATACGGTCCCAATCTATCAGAACTGTCTGTACCCCTCCACACCCTTATTCAAGATCCAAATATACCTATGAGTTGAGCGTGTCATCCTTGGGGTCTCCGGGAGATAGACTTGGGCCGTGCAAGAAAATCGTTTGAGGTCGAAGATAGTCTTCAATAGTCTTCATTGATGGACTGAGAGATGAGCTGGTAGGTATTCGCTGGGTGACCGTGAAGGTGAAACGTTGATCAGGGGAGACCATATTGTGCCATTATTGCGGTTGCTGTAGCCCACTCTCAGTCAAGACCAAAGGCGTCCCGTGTTGCGGATAGACAAGTCGCCCAAGAGCTCATGGTGGTTTCGGTGAGGATTTGGGTACGGGCGCCTACCGTCTAGGCGCGCTTCGACCACAACCACCTCGACTCCCCGAGTCCGGACTTCTGACTCTCAACACAGAGCCAATCGCTAGTCCAAGCAGGAGAAGGGCTCATGGAGACCTCGATGGTGAAGAAATTAGACTTTGTGTATCTGGTAAGCAGAGTTACAGCACAAGGGCGATATTTTCCTGACCCGCTCACTAAAACCTCACTCCCAGAATCATGATGGCACGCCGTCTGATGTCAAGGAGAAAAGGGCTTAGTACGAAAGAGCTCATCAAAATTTATCAGAGACCGTGGACTGGGTATGTCCTTGTAATTTGAAGCTTACTCGACATGTCTCTGACAAGCAATTCTAGCTCAACTGGGAATCCCCGAGGGTTATAGCTAATGGAAGATCCAAACTACATGATATTATTGAATTATCATTGACTGCTATTCTCAAAGTTGAGCTCAAGATGCAACATTCGCCTTGTATACGTCGCTCAAGTAACTGGATAGCCAGCCTCGAACGGATTGGTTAGTAGCCAGGCCCTCATTGGAAGGTATGTTGTACGTGGATCGGATTTGCCCGCATAGATTCCTAATAATCTTCTTCCTGTAGCAAACCAGACCCTCAGAATCCAGATCCTCAACAGCAGCATCTCTCCATTAGATGATCCAACCATCCAAACCCCTTGAAGTCAGGCCAATAATAGCGCACACGAAGTGAACCACGCGCCATATTTCTTGCCTTGTCGAAACTGTTCCAGGCAAACCAGGGCAGTGTGTGACCCACCGACACCCTGCCGAAACTCCGTTGGTAATTCTGGCGTTCAGATTAAGTGGAGTCTGCTCGACAGCATGCCTCCCGCTCAATTCCAAGGCATTAGCGCTGAATAGGGCTCCGCCAAACGGAGAGAGCTGGATGGAGACGGTGGCGGGTAATAGAGGCGTCGAGGTAAGGACGAGTTGCCGGAATAGATGAAGGTGTTGATAGAACATCGGCACCTGCATCAGTTGTACCGACGTTTACTCCGACTCGGGTTACTCGCTGTATCTGCATCCCCGCGACCCAATCCAACACTCGCATGTTTTTTCCTCGTCAAACCCTTATTATCCTCACAACGATGAAGTTGGCACTTTCACCACTGTTCACTCGACCGTTGGTGACCGTTGCGACGACTGAGGTCCTCAGTCCTCAAATGCAAGCCTCACTCGCATCCCGTAGTATTTGGGTCGGTCTTCCTTCATCAGGCATCCGCTCGAAAGGTCGTCTTTCAAGGCTCCAAGCTCCCCACTATATCACTATCATCATATACGTTCCTGCCGTCGGCGACTCGAAGAGAGCATCAGCAAGAATTCTTTGGGGATGTTCTGCAGTGGAAGGTCGACTTCAACGAGTGTGAGGTGGGTTTTTTATGTCTTCGTAACTTGTTTCCTGTCTGACCTGGTTTCAATCAGGACATCAGGACTCCTATACTCTGCGGCATCCTCGCTGAGCTCCCGACTCGCGAGGAATTTGCGTCTCTTCATCCGGTCCGTTTGCTGTTTATCAATCTGCTGAAAGGCCTGGTGCATGTGTTCAACTGTTCCGCCGCCCTCGGTACGCAAGATTTGAAGCTATCCTCTTTATACGGCATTTGTACGGCCAGTTGTAATACGCAAAGTGCACCTGATTATCTCCTGTATATATTTCTTTGAGAACATGTGTTTTTCGAGCCATATATGTAACATAAGGTAGCATTCATGAAAATCGAAACGAGTCCGTAGTCGGAACTTGTATAATTATCGATCGGGCAGTGAAGAGCACGAAATTTGAACATCTACTTTGGCTTGAACGGCCACTGAGACCAACGGATATCTGAAGATCGTGCATTAGACTCGAGAAAAATGGTTGTGGATATGGGGACGTGGTACGTACGCCACTTGTTCGAGAAACAATGCCTGGCCCAGAAAGCCAATCACTGCCGTACTTCAATTCGGTAACATCGGAGTGTCTTCTGTAGGTGCCCTCACGAGCAAGGAGGATGGTGATGTAAGTTGTGAATGCGAGGAGGTTTCGAAGTCTGCGTCTAAGTCTTCTGAGTCTTCGGAGTTTGCATCTGAGTCTGAGTCTTCGAGCTCTTCCACCCTCGCGGCAACATGAGGATCGGCTGAGAAAAAAAAACAGTGTCAATGGGGTGTCGGTTCAGGAAGAGAACACGACTCACCAAATATTAACTCGGGATACCCATGCTCACGAGCATATTGCCTCCCATCCAGGTCATAGTTCTTTTCGCGAAGATGACTTTGGACCGTTGCGTAGCTAATGTTGAACCAATAGGTGCCAATCCATTCCTTCACCCTCAACTCAGGGATTCCAAACTTCTTCCAATCCTCCTCAGAAATGACATTTCTTCCCTGTCGATCGCGGGCCCAGTAGAATAGGGTTTGAGGGAGCGGATGACGGACACAGCACAGATTGTTGGTGAGCTCGGTGCGTAGACGTGGGACAAAGAGATATGCTGGCGGGTTGCATGTGGTGGGGTTGTTGAAGAATGTGCCCTTGAGGTTGAACCCAACGTGATCAACATAAACTCGGGAGCGAAAAGATCAGACAAAGGAAAGCAGGAACGCGTGAAGGAACACTCACCAACATCTTCTACATCTTGAGAGTCATTGCAGATGTGGAGGGACTGGGAGAGGTAGGCGCAACAAAGTTGGCTGCGGTCGTTGGCTGGTATGCGCAAGCCGAGCTCGAGGTTTACTTGCACGTTACCAGTCTTGCTGAATGTCAAATTCACTCGCCCTGGGACTAAACAAGTCAGTAAGAGGGAGATGGCGTTGTTAGGTGGACATACCTGAGCCAGACAAGCTGGCTTTCACGTCGGAGTTGCGGCTCTGGCAATACCATTCAGGGGAGGGAGTGGAAGGAAGGTGGGCGAGAATTCCGCGTTTGTTTCTGTTGACAACAGCGCCAAAGGTCAAAAGCCCATGTCGGGCATAGTTTGACAGGTCGGTTACCCAGCTGCCTTCCAATGACGCAATCAGGTACAAAACATCACCGAAGGTTTCTTCGACAAAGGCGACGATTTCGGCGGTGTTTAGTCGTGGAAGGGTGTCTTGGCAAAGTGGTGGTAGTGGACTGAAGAGTGGTTCAAGGTGTTCTTCGGTCGGTGGATTGAGGGAGATGGAAGCCAAGTCGTAATGCCAAGAAAGAGTTTTGGGATTGAAAGACCAGTCTTCCCAACGAATCGTAACCTGTCTTCTATTATTCCCCATCCAATGCTAAAAATAACCAGCTCACCGGAAACCTCATAGTCTCATCGTCACGCAAAGACTGGATCGCAACATCCTAAGGGCACATCTCAGCTGGGTCAAAAAGCTCAATGACTGGACATACGCGTGTATATAGAAGGTAGTGGTATACAATCATTTCCTTTTCCCAATACCGACCACTAAACTCGTATCCGTTTGCGAGTTCTACAGCTCTTTCAGTACACGCAATCAAGATTCCCAAAGAGAAACCTACCCTCATGTACTATTAGTGTAAACACACTCGACTCGGCCACCGCGAATACCTGAATCAGCAGCGCCGACCTGCAGCTTCCCGTTATACCTAGTGACAGATGGATAGCTCGCCTACTCACCGCCAGGACATCACTGCCTCAAGATAACTCCTTGTGATCTAAAGCCAGTCATCAAGTCATTCCACTCTATCCAAACGTTAACACTCACTTCCTCAAATTTGTCCCGATCCTTCTCATCGACCGGCTCAAGGGTAGTGACCGTAAACACTCCCGCATGTCCATGTATCTCGGCGGTGTGCTTTGTTTTCTTCACTTTGATTACCTGCGACGACCCTGGCAATGCTCTTGATGTTGAGAGCCCCTCTTGTGGCTTGATGACGATTGACAAAATCTTGGACCGGAGACAGCGTCGAAAAATGGAATCTTTTGCCCTTTGCTTCACTTTGACTGCCCGTAACCTCGGCTCGGATGTTGATGCTCCCCTTTGCGAGTCGACGTTGACTGTCAGGACCTTAGATGATAGCTGATGTCGAAGCTTGATGTCGCCTTCAATTATCCTTCGAACTGTCCTACCGTACTAGAGGCAATATCAAGGATAGCCAACAAGAACCACAAAGACCAGCACCTACCAGAGTCACTCGATCTCCGCTCTCTGAATTGTTATAGATGTTGGTGATCATATCTCTAGCCGCAGTTTGAAAAGTGGCATGGGATCCTATCGTCGTCCGTCGAGCGTTGGAGAAATAAGAGGCCATATTCTTATGACAGGAAGACAAGTTGGGGGAGGAAAGGAATGAGGGAAGGTGCGAGGTGATGGAGGTGATGGTGGGGGGTGTCAAACTCAAGGACAGTCCATCTTAAGTGAAAAATTCGCAGTTGCCTCATGTCCCACACGAGCTCGTATCACGTCCGTATGACCTATGAGCGCTATTCACAGATATATCAACATGGGAATAATCATTTGAGGTCTACAGCATAAGTGACCCCGTGGTCCTTCTGAGACGCTCTGGGACGGGCAAACCGACATCGATGCCATAAAGTTTGTATTCAGGTCAATCGATAGTGACATGGTATTATCCATATATACCCTACCATCATGTCTTGTCCAATCACTCTATCAAGGTTCAATCAGCGAAGTTCTTGACATGATTGAGTACAGGCACTCACCTCTAAGGCCCCGTCCTAATCATATACTCCATGACACTCAGGATTCGAGCACTACTGCCATCCGCTCTACGCGAGTCCTCACCAGCCGCGATGGAAGAAGCTTCGTCGATTCCCCACCCTAATTGACATCCATCTCACATCCCTCGTCCTTTGCCGATATTCCGACTGTCGCTATCTGTATCTAGTCAATACCTCGTTGCTTCACTCCGAGTTATCATGATACAGGAGAGCGGTCTCGACCTGTTGGTAAAGTTCAAAAATCAATTCCATGGCGTCCGAAGAGAGCCGCACCTACATGGTAGAACTGTCAATGATATCCAAAACCGACAGGCTACGTTCGAGTGGTATTCACCACAGATATTGGAAGGTTGGTGGACACCGGAGGATGTATTGTCGCGAGTAGGAATGGTAGGTAGCCGGCGAGAAATTTGCGTTTTTCTGTGCAGAAACGACGCCATGACCTTCTCGAATGGTAAGGAGTAGGCTTGAAATCGAGGTCTCTATCCGTCACGAAGCCCAACCCCGTATCCTGTGACCTGTCCTTGTCCCGCTATGCTCAAAACTACTCAACCCTGCCCTAGTCTCTGGGTATCAAGGCCGAGGTCGGTTTTCCAACAGTCAAGACACGACTGTAAAAACCCGGCGGAGGGCTATATCTCTGGCCAACGTGGCAACAGTGTGGTTGGGTAACGAAAGGTGGTTCCGGTGAAAACGAGGATAAGGGTGTCGGCGGATTGTTCAACTGCGGGCAGGATTGGCGGTATCTTCCATCATGCAGAAACTACTGCGAACGGAACTGGTCAGATTTCAAATGGCACGCATGGGGACCCGAGATTACTCACACTGCATTTCAATGACACAAAATGCCGAGCCTCGATGGCCAGCAAAACGCGAGTAGACCCACTGTGTGTGTGAACGATGAGGTGGCCCGGCGTGCAAAGTCCACTCGTGATAGTATTCGAGTCGATCGTCCGTCGGAAATGGATGATTGCAACTGATCCAAACGCATCCTACGGGTGGAGTAAAAATTGAGCCTATGCCAGCAAGGAAAGTCAAACAACGTGCGAAAGTAAAAAGAGTCAATGCCGATAACGAGGGGGAGAAAAGAGAGAACGAGAACGAAACATACCACAACTGGATCAATGGTTCTCTGTCATGAGAAATTGGTGTGTTCGGTTGGAAGGTTTTTCTGGTACGTGCTCTCGGGCTGAACGTGCAAGTGGTCGTCTCTGCTGGGAAGGTACACAGATGGGATGGGAGGCTCAAGCCTATAAGACAAGCGAAAAGGATAGTCAACTGGAATGTTCGCGCACAAAACGAAGAGAAAAACACACTTTGAGATCAAATTGTTCCCAGCGGCAGGCGGTACGAGGTTTTCTAGGAGGTGAATTCTGTTCCTACTAGCGAGAAGGTTGAATATCAGAACGAAGGACAGGCCGAGAAAAGTGCTGTTCACGAGTCGTTATATCACGGCACCAGCCCAAGCTATACTATGCCAGAGCAGTATGTGGAGTGGGAGGACTGGGAAAGCAGAACCAGATGAAAATGGTGGTTTTGGTTCAAGTCGAGTATGGGCGCTAAGGTCACAGATCTGAGCTTGGACCGTCACGCGCCCACCGCTGTGATTGGCCTTCACGGTTCATCTCGCGAGATACACGTCTATCGAAGGGTGAAAAGGCTGATTTAGTGTATACTCGTTGCTTCGTGTCATTTAGCAAGCTATATAGGCTCGTGAAATACAACTTTGCTGCTCAAATACGATGTACTGTGTAGATAATCCATCGTTTACATATAGGTCGTAAAATCGGGTAAGAAGCGTAGAGGTATGAAGTCCCTCCTCCCCATGTAGGTCCCCAATACCCATCCCCCAAGCTTCAGGTGCTCTGTGTTCGAATCCCTGCTGCCAGGAGGAGATGGCCACAGCTCAACGTTCATATTTCAAGTACGCAAAGGAATCCTCGTAGTGTCGAGTAAAGATTGCGCATGAAAGAATGAAAACACCGAATTCGACAAGGAGAAAGGAGCGAGAAGCTCTGTCGAGGGTCGCGATTTCTCCAAATCACTCGCGGTAGTGGATAACATCGGCTCGATGTCGATGTTGGAGGCACCAAATACCGATTCCCAAGTTGCAATCGAAGCGGCCCCGGCCCATTTCTCCTCATCGACTGTTGTGACCTCGACTCTCTCCATGTAACAAAGACCTCGAGAACCGGCTCCTGGAGTACTGAAACGATAACGATGAAAGGCACCTGCAAGTATTCGTGCTCAAAGTCGAGAGCGTCGGCATCCGTATGGGAGTTGGTGACGGCGCGTTGCAAAACCGGAACCAATACTGACTCGGAGGGATCAAATTGGACACTTCTTTGCTTGGCGGTATGTACCCCGAGAGCGTTGATTTTCGAGAACCACAAGGTGGTAATGGTGTTGGAGGGAGCATCCTATGACGATGGAGGACAAGTTCATTATATCCTGTATGCGCAGAACGTGGATCTTCAGGTTCGTATTCAGCATCTACGCGGCGGATGTGACGCTAGTTGGCTAGGGTCGAGTCTAACCGAGAGAGCCAGTGTACGAGACAAATGTCAAACTGGAGGCTGGCCAGGATGAAGGATGTAAGATGGTCGCAATCGCGATGGACTGGGGAAACGTGAACGGGAACTAGAAGGTAGCTGAACATACTATCAGCCGCTGAAACCAGGTTATATAACAGGAGAAAAACGTACCGAAGTGACAGGCGCATTCATCGAGCAACTAATTTTTTGCAACGTTCTGCTCGATCCTCCACTTCCGCTTCCACCTCCGCCTCTAAGGTTTCGTGGTCCTGATCCTTGCTTGACAAGGACGAGTTTGCAGGGCATAGCCGTATCGAAATCGATACCCTGCTTGTCCGCCGCAGGTTCCTCTCGCCGGTAAGTAGTTGCAGTGGGCGTAGACCATGGTGTAGCCAAAGGCGTCGAATTCAGCCGAGGAGGAGTTCAAAGTTCGAGCCATGTTTAGAGTCGCGAAACCCCAGCCAGCGGCGATATGGGCGGAGAAGGGGAAAGGAATGGGAAATGGACTCGACAAGATTGTGTCGTTGATTGTGAGAGGCACCTCTTTCGGCCACCTGAGTTCAATCTATAGCTGTGGTTTGGCTTGTAGGCCTATGAATTGTCCGGAATACTACGCCATTCATCCTGGTTAGGTCGATCGGACAAAATCAAAAAATGCGTAGGCGAGTACCTCGGAGGGAGTTGGGGGAGGAAGTGAGATGCCCTTTGATGTATAGGCCCCTTCAGGATCACGAGACGATGTCATAAAACACCTGAGTTGAGTGTTTCCTTCTCGGAGAATTGTCCGAGGTCGAGGAAATTGCAGGTATCGCCTTGTCGCAATATACCAAAGGATCATTCAACGAATTCGCTAGTGAACGGGAAGGGAGAGACGTCGATTAGGACGAGGTCATGATCATGGCCGCAGTTGGAACTCGGTTGGAGCCAGAGTCGTTGTAGAATAGTGGAAAGATGAGACACGAATAGAGGTCATGGTGGTGTCGGTGAGAGTTTGGGCACGGGCGCCTATCATCTCCATACCCCTTGACCGCAACCGACCACCATGAACCTCCAGCTCTTTCCAGAGGGAAAATTGACACCTGAATCGGAAGCAGTGCGTCCTTCATCACCACTGCTCTCAGCTTCTCTGTACCCTCGGTTTTGTCAACGTTACAGCCGACTCGTCATGAAGCCTGTCGGCTGAGCTCATGACTTCATCTACACACATACGCCCACAATCACAATGAACATCATTCCTGCCCTGCGCTTCGGTGCACAACAACATCGGTGGCCTCCACGCTTCCGTCTTCACCAACGGTTCCGATCATTTCGTTCTCCGGAACTCGAGTGTCCAGATGACGCTCTCTGGAGGTCGAATCACCAGCTTGATTGACGTTCAGTTAAGTCGGGAGCTCATTCCGGAGGGGTCTACTGGGGGGTCGGTGATATTTGAGGATCATCCGAACTATTGGTGTGCTTGAGATGTTGAGATTCATCATTTGGGAACGGTGAAGGAGTTGAGGTTTGAGGAGATTACGGTTGTTGCGCATGGGCCGTTAAGGGCTGCTGTGAAGGCGCAGTTGAAGTATGGCAAGAGTGCGATTACTGTGATGGTGAGTGGATCTTCCCTTTCCTACCTTGCGTCCCTTTTTTTGTGATCAGGAACTGACTTGGATGTCGTTGGCTTAGATCTCGCTGGATGCTGTTACTGGTGAGTGTTATAGATCTACCGAGTTTTTGTCTTGTGAGCACTGAGCTTACCTTCGCGGCGGGATACAGCTACGGTCAACCCCACTTCTCGCACTTTATTCAGGTTCGACGCTGTTGTGGCATCAACGACATGAATTCTTGAAGTGTAAGCGAGTTTTCTTGCCGTTCGATGTCCTCGGTTGACGTCTCGTTACCAGTCTGAGTCGAGGTCCCGTTGAACATTCATAGCGACAATGCAACATACGAAACGCAGTTTGGATGGGTTCAGCGTCCGACACATAAAAATACGACTTAAGATATGGCTAAGGTATGTATTGAGGACCCTCTGTCACGTGGTATGTTGTTTCTGAAATCCACCCCGTAGTAGCCCGTAGTTCGAAGTCTGTGGGCACAAGGTTGGTCTCCGTGTCTTTTGAATCGCCGCCACTCGTTGGTTTGTGTGTGTGTTTAGTATGCGGACCTGAGTGAGTACGGGTACGGTGTGGCTATACTCTCCGACTCCAAGTACGGGTTCTCGTGCCGTGGCAATGCCCTTCGTATCCCCTTGTTGAGAGCCGCCACAACTCCCGATGCTGACCAAGACCAAGCTGCGGACTCATTTCTTCGCCGCCGATTGTACCTTCCTGAATTTGCAATCGTGTAGGAAAGCATGTGTTCTCTTGGGCTGTAATGCCTCATTTGGGTCAATTCCTCCAATCCGATGTCCCTGTAGGCTGTGGCTGGGGTACAGTTCAACATTAGAAATCAATGCAAGTGTTACCCGCCCTTCCGCGCGTTTGTGCTCACATTTTGCAATTCTTTGCTCCCTCAGATCGGTACCTCTCTAGGCATCGTGACTTGTCTTCAATGTCAAGATCGGTCGCTTGCAGGTCGACGGTGCGCCGAACGTCTTTGTAGAGACAATCAAACGTGGGGAGTACGACACCTACGAGGATTCGGAGGACTCTAGCTCCAAGCCGACTGTCTCGGTGGTACTTCGATTGTACGAGGCATACGGAGGTCGCGCGCAAGCGCTTTTGAAACTTGGTCACGCGGAGGATATTGATAAGGTATATTTGGCCAATTTGATGGAAGACGAGGAGAATAAACTTGGTTTGGTGGAGACGGACGAGAAGGTTATTCTGGGGGTGAAATTTGGTTTCCATGGGTTTGAGGTGAAGACGGTGAAGATCGTGTTGAAGAGTTCGAGGTTTGTGAAGGGTGGAGAGTGGGTGCTTTTTGTTGAGGTGTATCAGCGGGTTCTCTCAACGTTATGTGATGGTAAACGGAGCAGCTGGGTTGACGTTGATAGTGCCCAGCTTACGAGCGGCACTTTGTAAATTGTATGGGTATGGACCATGGATCACTGTGGTTGTATTCGACATAAAATTTGATTCTGGAACTTCTACGAACTATCTGTCTTGGACGTTCTCTTCGTGTACTCAGCCACTTGGAATTTTCTGAAGCCCGCACCTCGCGTCTCTGTCGATCGTTCAACGTTGCCACAGCCTGGAGGCTGACTCGATCGTCCTTTTTCGGTGATGTCTGGTGAATAACTAGGATACTAGTGAAGCGCTCAAGAGCGCTTAGCATCCGATATGTGCCTGCGGTAGTTCGGTCTTATTGTCCGTCTAAAATATCCTCCCAACATAAGCCCTAACACAAGCCTGCACCAGTTGTACAAGCCGCATAAAATGTGCGCATAGCACTCTATAGCACTCCGACCTATCTTGGCAGAGATTTGAAAAAGTCAACAGCCTGGCGTGGGGCTATGATCATGAGCAATCGCTTATTCACAAAACGATTATCCATCGCACCGACTACCCTTTTATTCTCATCCGTAACTCATTTCTTACTGCCTTCACTACGACCCCGCCTTGGGCCTTGAGCTTGAGCTCGAGCCTTGGCAGACGAAACATCCGCAAGATGATACAGGATTGTGTATCCAAACACTTGGGCTTTGCACCGACCAAGGGTCTAGACTACTAGTAGACGCCCTAATGAACAGATGGTTTTGCGACGCGTTTTGGGGGCATCGGGCTCCTCTGGAGGGAAGGACGCGTCCTTCAAGGTTCCGGACTAGTAGTTACGAACTTCAACCTCCGACGATGAGGGTCGGGATTCAGGGCTGCGTTTACCTCTTATCTCTTTACAGGGCTCGATCGGTTACGGGACGACGGGGCGACTTTGCAAATTCCGCCCCAATCTATTTCTGCTGAATTTCATTGGCGCTCATCCATCTCTGGAATCCCGCCAGGCCCTGTCCGTATATAAACGCGGAAACTAACATGACATTGTCACCGGTTCATTTCACCAGCACTCACCAGGACAATGCTTCAGTTATCGCTTCTCCTCCTTGCCGCGACCCAATTTCTCAGCGCACAGGGTAGCTGTCTTCACGGCACATCCCTTCTGCGTCGAGAGGTCAACAATGGACAGGTTAAAGTCGCTACCTTTGGATACGAAGAAGAAGCTGGACCTCTCTTGTGGAGTTTTATGAACGAGAACAACACTGCTTGCGGTTTAGGTCACGACCAGTCGCCGATCAACTTGAACGGGTCTGTCGCTGGCTCCCCGCCTGTCAACGTCTCAATTCCTTGGGTCCGCGAAGCTGTATTCGAGAACCTGGGGAGCACATTAGAAGTCACCAACGTGACGGGAACGACGATCTTCAATAACACCCGGTTTGACCTTCGACAATTTCACTTCCATACGCCGAGTGAACACCACCTCAATGGCGAGCACTACCCAATGGAAATGCATATGGTGAGTACTACTACCTTCGTGCCAATAACGCTCACCTCGCTGATCGAGCTCCGTATCACTCAGGTTCATGAATCCGCTGGTAAGTCTAGTTGGGGCTTATTGCATTGACCGCAGTCATGAGCTGATAGTTGTCGCCGTCCTCAGATGGCTCCTTCGTCGTCCTTGCCATCTTCTTCCAGCTTTCCGAGGACGGCAGCACCGCCGACTTCCTGACTGCCGTAACCGAGAACATCGAGGACGTTAAAAAGCCGGGATCGATTGCCCCCACTGGCGCGCTCGACCTATCGAAAATCGCTACAGCTTTCGAGTGCCAGGACAAGTTCCATTACGTCGGATCCTTGACGACTCCGCCTTGCACAGAAGGAATCAACTTTGTCGTATTGAAGGAACCTTTCTCTTTGGACGTGAAGACTTACAACGCGATGAAGAAGATCATGAAGTTCAACTCCCGGTATACACAGAATGCGCCAGGTCGAGAGAATCTACTCGAGTTGGTGTTCGCGCAGCTCGGTGAGTGCATTATGCTCTTGATATGCGACGCAGATTGGTGACCTCCATGCAGAGGCGCAGCAGAGACAATAGAGGGCACCTGGAGCCTATGGCAGTGGCCTGCTAGTTTGGTACGCATTCGCTTCGAAGGTCAAGATATCCTGCGAAACATAGATTAGCCATCTTTATTATCATTTATATATCTAGAATCCTATAACACATACCCATACCCTCCTCCACAAAGCAATTCCGTTGATATTGGCTCGATTGGACCTTGCCTCGACTCACTTGTTGTTCCAAACTTTGCGGATCCAACGTATCATATGATAATTGATCATGAACCTGTTGTCAACCTATCAACCACTGTCTACCTCGTGAAATACTTTCGTCCTGACTGTCATGAATTGGCTCTTGTAACGAGCGTAGTGAGTACTGACTCCGATTGAGCGATGTCTATGTAAAGTGGTTGAAGCCGCGGAATTTGATGATGATGGAAGTGGATCAACAGGCAAACCGACATTTACAACATGAGCTTGTATTCAGGTAGGACTTGACAGCATTGATATCTACCCCACGATTGTGTTCTGTTTCATTAGAATTAGATCAGCACAAATCTCGACATAAACAATCGAAGCACCCACCTCCGAGACCCCGTTCTCAGGGCCCTGCTCGGGATCTGTGCCGACAGATAGTCGGTGCTCTCGTGTACTCCGCATGAGTCTACACCAGCCGCGATGAACTTCGTCGTTTCCTCGCCCTCTCCATCTCACGCCCTTCATTCTTCGTTCCGAGTCGCTTCCGGCCGCCTAGAGAGATGTCACAACCGTCGAAAGTTGTTTACTCAACCAGCCCCTGACTGCTTTCGCTTCAAACAAGTGATCTCGAGCTGTCCAAAAAGGCCACAAATCTATCTTGTGGTGTTCGAACAAAGACACGCCCGCACAAGTAGTAACCACAGCCACATCCGAACTGGAGGACTGCGTTCGGGTCGAGTGGTTTGGGATCCGAATCTCTCGACGGGTCGAGTGAACATCACATTAGCGATAAGCAGTCGACGAGAAGTACGGGTCTCATAGCTGAGAAACGTCCATCTCGAGCAGTAGCCAACGTATACTACCAGGCAATTGAGCATCAACCCATCAAGCTTGCCAGCTGTCGCGACCATCCGCCATCCTTTCCTTCCCTTGCCCATGTTCCAGTCCGTCAAGATGCCCGCCCATCGAACCCTGCTATCACCAGCATCTATCACCAGCAACTCTTCAACCTTCTGCACCAAGTATCGAGATCGAGCCTGAGGGCCGATTTATTTCTACGGACGAGATACGACGGTATCAGCACCGATAGGCAGCACCACCGCCGTTTCTGGGACATTCGTGTGGTATTCAGAAATCGAGTGGAGGGTGAGTGAAGTGTCATGTTCTGTCTACGGACGCAGCAGCGAGGTGGCAGCGTAGACAATGAAACTGATTTTTTGAATTCGGCGACAAGGACGAGTTTTGGACGCAAGGTCATAAGTGCCAAAACACGAGAGTAGGTGGATGGCGAGGAGAAACACCGTGTGGGCGTGAAGGATTGCCGCTTTTGCAGTCCACCGATGGGATTTGACTTTCAGCCCATGATTAAACGGCAATTGCTCCCAGTTCAAGTAGGCTTCCAAAAACTACTAAGAGAAGAGTCAGCATGGGCTAGTAGAACGTCAAAAACAAACCGAACGAAGGTGAAGGAAAAACGACAGAGAGAAAAAGTGGAGACATACCATTGGATTCCCTTACAGGATTTGGACTATCCGTCCTCTTTGTTTCGTGACCGTGTCAAGCGATCCCGTCTTTGCTCCGTCAATCGAGGCTTTCGTTGAGCTATGTACGACCGTTCCTGTTGGCCGACGAACTGAATGGCCTAGAGATGAAAGACCAGCGACCAATCGCAACGACGTTAAAAACCTCGAAATTCCTTCCCGATTCCCCCTAATAGCTGGGTAACGGCGCCAACCTATTCTCAAGCGACATACTGGAGGTCTTGCAGCCTGAAGAAACGTGACGTTGTAGAAGTGTGGTGATGGTTTCGGTCAGAGTCGCGTACGGGCGCTAAACTTTAAGGCCCAGCCGCAAGCCCACAGATCTCAGCTTGGACCGCCACGGACTTACAACCACGATCGGCTTTTCTCTCGGGGAAAAAACATCTGTCAAAGGTTCAAAAGGCTGGCTGAACGTGTACGAGGTCATTTGGTGCTATATGGTAAGCGATACAGCCTCGTAGCATACGGCGTTCCTATTCAAGTACAATGTACTAGATGGCCCATGATTTACTACATACTGCTCCCCATAGATTCATAGAATTTAAAAGAGGGTAGAGAGTGGCTCCGACTCGCTCCGAGCGGTGGAGATCTCGATTCGGATGACCAATTTCTCACTCCCCAATCTGGCTCTGATTCCGGAATACCGAAAACGATAAAACCTGCAAATATTCGTGCAAGGCGTGGGTGTTGGCGACGGCGGGTCTAGTAACTAGGATGAACAGTTACGAAGAATCAAATTTGTCTCTTTTTTGTCCGGTGTTGAGTATGTACCTCAGGAACGTTGATTTTCGAGGGCATCCCGTAACGATGGGGGTTGGGTACCAGTAGACCTTGGGGGAAAATTTGGTTCGATACGTCGCATATAATGGATGCAAAACTGTCGTCTCTGAATGGGTAGCGGCAGACACCAGACGTTGGTTGAGATGCAGGATGGAATGAAGATAGTAGTAACTATGGTGGACCAAGGGGAGGTGAACGGGATCGGAAGGGAGGGACGCGAGATGAGATGAAGTTGGTGAACTAGAAGGTAGCTAATCGCATGAATCAGCTGTTGAGATCAAATTATACAACAGTAAGAAAACACGCCAATCTGACAAAGCTTTAAGCTTCAACGTTCAATGCTCTTCGACCATAATTCGACCATAATATTATCTCTACACTCTGCTTAAGCCTCCGCTTCCACTTTCAAGTTCATCTCCAAGACTTCATTGACCAGCTTCCAGTTCTTGCTTAACAAGGACAACCTTGCAGGGCGTAGGCGAGTCCGAGTTGGTCATTCTACTCGTCTACCACCTGGTCTCCTCGTCGTCAACAGTTGAAACCGGCACAGACCGTAGCGTGATCCGACGCGCTGAGCTGGGCTCAAGGAGTTTTGATGAGATTCAGCAGGTCGTTTCCCGTCTGAAAGTCACAAAACCTCCGGCAGTGAAACGAGCGAAGGAGGGGAAGATGAAGAAGGGACGACTTCGCGTCAGGCAGGGGAGGCTCCTCTTCTGGCCATCTGAACTCGGTCTGAAACCATAGGCCTAATTGCGTTGCGCAAAGTAATGCGTCGTTTTTCCTTTTAGTGTGCAAGAGCGGGTTGGTGAAGAGAGTGGGATGCCGGGTGGTGACTACAGAGTATGTCTATCAGAATGGTCTGTATCCACCTCCACACCCGTACCGACATCTCTGAGCTAATGTCCGAATACACCTCTGAGTTGAGCATTTCGTCCTCGGGATCTCCGAGAAGTAGGGTTGAGGCGTGCAAGAGAATTGTTTGAGGTCGAAGATATATATCGGGGTATTGTCTGAGTCGATGCACGGAGAGGTGACCTGTTGAGTATTTGCTGGGTGAACGCGAAGGCGAGATGGCGATCAGGGAAGGTCGTATTGCGTCATTCTCGCAGTCGTTATAGCCCAATGAAGACCAGGTCGTTCTATGTCGTGGATAGACGAGTCATCGACTCAGAGTTCGTGGTGGTTTGGGTGAGAATTTGGGCACGGGCGCCTATCGTCTATGTGCGCTTTGACCACAACCACCACCTCGACTCCCCAAGCCCGGACCTCCAATTCTCGACACAGCCGATCGCTACTTGAAGCAGGAGAAGGGCTTATGAGGACCTCAGATTAGTAAAGAAGCTAGATTTGATGTGTCTGGTAAGCAGAGTCACAGCATAAGGGCGGTTTTTTCTAGCCTGCTCGATAAGATAGGCTGTTCCCAATGATCAGAGGGAATCAGCCTGAGTAGATATTCTACTCGTAAATAAGGGCGTCCCCGAGCATCCGACCACCTCTTTATCATCATATACGTTCCCGCCTTTGGCAATTTGAAGACGGCCATCAACGAGTACTACTGGGAGATCTTCTGCGGTAAAAAGGTTGACTCCAACGAGTGCAAGGTCTCAGGTGAGTTGTTTGTGTTTTCGTAGCCCGTTTCCTATCTGAGATCTGAACTATAGTCGCGATCAGGACATGAGGACATCACGACCTCTTTAATCTACGGCCTCACCATCCTCACTGAGCTTCCAACTCGCGAGGAATCCGCGCCTCGTTGCCCGGTCCTTTCGCTGTTCTCCTATCTGCTCCAGCCCACGTTCAACCGTTCCGCCGCCCTCGGTACATGAACTTTATTGAAGTTTATTTCTTTTTATAACAGATATTATACGAATAGTCACAATACGCCAAGCGTGTGATTGCCCTTCGTATATTGTTCTAAAACACGCGTTGTTCGAGGCATACATATATCATGCCCACCGCTATAGTACGGTGGGTATCATACTCTATATATCATGAGGTACTTTTCAGTCAAAGATCGAAATGAGTCCGGAAACTTGTACAGATGTCGATCGGGCAGTCAAGTGCACAAAATTCATACTGGCATGGAATTCCCTAAGTAAGACGTCGTCTGCTCTGGCTTGGACGGCCGCCGAGATCAACGGTCATCTGAGGATTGTGCATCAGATTCTGAAAGAAGGACGTGAATACAAAGACATTGTACGCACATCACTTTAAGAAACCAAGGCCCGCCCAGTGAGCGCTAGCCTCCGTGCTTCAATTCGGTAACCTCGGAGTGTCTTCTGTAGATGCCTCTACGAGCGAAGATGATGATGGAGACAGTTATGAATGGGAGGAAGGTGTTTCGGAGTCTGTGTCTGAGTATTCGAGTTCTGAGTTTGAGTCTTCAAGCTCTTCTATTCTCGCGGCATTGTGAGGAGCGGCTGAGAAACACAAATGGTGTCAATACGGCGTTAATACAGAGAGAAAATTGAGAGAGAATATGACTCACCAAAGATCAACTCGGGATACCCATGTTCACGAGCATATTGCCTCCCATCCAGGTCATAGTTCTTTGTGCAAAGATGGTTCCGAACCGCCGTGTATTCCCTCTTGCGCCAATAGGTGCCAATCCACTCTTCCATCCGCAACTCGGGGATCCCAAACTCCTTCCAGTCCTCCTTAACTATGATATTCCTTCCCTGTTGGTCACGGGCCCAGTAGAATAGGCTTTGAGGGAGTGGGTGACGGATGCAATACAGGTTGTTGATCACTTCGGTGTGTAGAGGTGGAACAAAGAGGTATACTGGCAGGTTACAAGTGGTAGGGTTATTGATGAAGGTACCCTTGAGAAGGAAGCCGAGTTGATCAATGTAGACTTGGCGAGTGGAAATATTAGACAAGGGAAAAGCAGGAATATAGAAGGAGCTCTTACCAACACATTCTGCAGCATCATGGTCATCACAGAGACGGAGGGACTGGGAGAGATAGGTGGAACGGATTCGGTTGCGGTCGTCGTCTGGTATGCGCAAGCCGAATCGGAGGTCCACCGCAACATTACCAGTCACCTGGAATGACAGATCCACTCGCCCTGGAATCAAACAAGTCAGTAAGAGGAAGATGAAGTTAAAGAAGGTAGACATACCTGAACTAGAACAGCTGGCTTTGACGTCGGGATTGCGACTCCGACAATACCATTGAGGGGAGGGAGTGGAAGGAAGGTGAGCCGGGAATTTGGGTTTCCTTCTGTCGACAACAGCCCCAAATGTCAAAAGCCCATGTCGGGCATAGTATGACAATTTGGTGATCCAGCTTCCTCCCGCTGACGCAATCAGGTATAGTTCATCACCCAAGGTTTCCTCGATGTAGGCATTGACTTCGGCGGTGTTTGGTCTCGGGAGGGCTTCTTGGCAAAGTGGGGGTAGTGGATTGAAGAACGGTCGAAGGTATTTTTCATTTGGTGGGTTGAGGGAGACGGAAGCCAGGTCGAAATGCCAGGAAAGTTTTTTGAGATTGAACGACCAATCTTTCCAACAATCCGTAACCTAGTTGCCATTACTACCCAGCCCATGCTAAAAATAAACAGCCCACCGGAAATTTCGCAGTCTCGTCGTCGCGCAAAGACTGGATCACAACATTCTAAGGGCACTGTTCAGCTGGGACAGGAAGCTCAAAGGTTAGCTCAAAGGTTGAACATACACGTGTATAGACAAGGTAGTAGTATACAATCAATTCCTTTCCCAAATACTGATCAGTGAACTTGTCTCCGTTTGCCAGTTCTACCAAGTTTCAGTATCCGCAATCAAATTTCCCAACGAAAAGCCTACCATCGTGAGCTATCAATGTCAACACACTCGACTCGGCCACCGCAAACACTTGGATCAGTAGCGCCGACCTGCAACTTCCCATTAGTATAACTACTGGTGGGTGGATGGCTCGCCCGCTCACCGCCGGGACATAACTGCCTCAAGGTAATTCTTCACGATCTAGAACCAGTCATCAACTCATCTCATTCTACTTGAATTCTGGTACTCACCTCCTCGAATATGTCCCGATCATTATCGTCGACCGGTTCAAGACTCGTAACCGTGAACATTCCCGAATAGCCATATATCTCAGCAGTCTGCCGCGTTTTCTTCACTTTGACTACTTGCGGCCGTGACCCCGATGACACTCTTGATGTCAAACGCCCCCCTCGTGGCTTGATGAAGTTTGATGTGACTCTGGACCAGAGACGGCGACAAAGAATGGAATTTTGTTTGGCTTTGACTACCTGCGACCCTGAGGGCGTTGATACCCCCCTTTGCGAGTTGACGGTGATTGACAGGACTTCAGACGATAGCTGGCGTCGAAAAATAATGTCGCCGTCGATCACTTTCCTAACGGTTCTTCCGTACTACAAGCAACGCTTAGAAATTGAAATCGCGACCGAAAATTATAGACCAATGCTTACTAGAGTAGTCTGATCTCCTCTCCCGGAATTGAGATAGCTGTTGTAAGTGATGGTCGAGTTACCAGCCACGGTTTGAATGGTGGCATTGGCTCCTATCGTCGTGTTTTGAGCATTGTGGAAGCTGGATGCCATGTTCCTAGGACAGAAAAAAAACAAATCGGGAAGAGCGATGAGAGGAGGTGCGAGGTGATGGAGGGGACGGTGGGGAATGTCACACAATCCACCTTAAGTGAAACCCTCACAGCTGCCTCGTGTCCCACACGAGCTCGTATCACATCTGTATCTCTCATCAACGCTGTCGCCGCAAGCATACCAACATGGAGATAACCATGCATCGTCTACAGCACGAGTGGTCCCGTGAACCTCAGAAACATTCCATATCGTGGGGTCCAGATGTGGGCAAACTGACGTTGACAGCACGAAGTTCATATTCGGGTGAATCAAGAAGAACACAGTGCACGCCCTCCAATCGTGCCCTGTCCAACAGCATTTTCGAATTTTGATGAGTGCAACTCTCGCCCCGAACGAGCGATGGAAAGATATTATAACCGCCGATATCTGTGTATGCAAAACACAGGAAACTATTCACGCGAGACGTCGGTGGGGCCTTACCTCCACGAGACCATTGAACGCTCGACCACGGGAGGAGGCCGCTGGTGGGGAGATAGAGTGTATAGGCGTGAATGATTGATGTGTTCTTGCACGGTTCACCGTTGGAATCCGGCCTTCAGGCTGCAGTTGTTCAAATTTAGCACCAGAATGACCTGCTGGGTGCTGACGAGGTAGACGTCAGCAGAACGAAGGCAAAGGCAAAAGGTCAAGGGAACATGATAGCAGGAAACAACGAGAAAAAAAGTAGATACAGCGGAACGAGACATACCATTGGATTGAAATTCCGCAACACCATTTGGAGCGACAGTCTCTCCCTTTCTCTTATCGTTCCAACTTCTGCCCAGTCTTCGCTCTGTCCTATCATCTAAAAAGGGTCTCCAAGGCCAAGGCTTGAGCTTCCGTTGTCGCGTTTCGGATCTGTTCTCTCTCCTTTGGGTGAGAGAGGAAGAGAGAATCAGGGTATATTCATGTAGTTGCATGTTTATCGGAGGAGAGCATTGGTAGCGGTGCCATTTCGGGGTCGAGAGAGAATTAGAAGGCGGAAAAGCCCTGAACCTACAAGAAAATAGAAATCGGTCTCAGCCCAAAAGCTCACGGGGAGAACGAAGAGAGACACACCTTCGAGCCTCATGCTTCAGGCTAAATTTTCAGTAGGAAACCAGTTTCATTGAGCTGCAGTGGCTCCTGTTGGCCAATAGACTAGATGGTCGAGCAAAGACCGGAAATCACTCACAAGGACAACCAAAACTTTGAAACTCCTTCCTAGGTAAGTCCTTTTAGTCCCTGATTCAAGGCACTAGCCCATTTCTTAGCACCATTCTGGAAGGCATGTAGATTATGAAAGGTCAGAAATGGACGTCTTGACAATGCTTGTAGTGGTTTTGGTCAGAGTTGAGTACAGGCCGGCGGCCGCGTACCCACTAAATGAAGTCATCCCGAAAAGCAATACTTACGGTTCTTGGAGCTTCGAGACGCTCAATCGGAGTGCACAGACGACTCTGTGTCATTTGGTAGCTATAGACTGACTATATATCCTTGTGATATGTAAACCAGTATACTCTAAATGAAATACTAGGTTCACATGTTGCGTACAAGTCCGACGAGAACAACAGGGAGGCTGTAGCTCATAGCATGACTTTAAGTTCTGTCGACCGAATTGTCCTTCTAGAATGGCCTGAAGCCCGGTCTCGATAGCGACGACGACGTAAAGCATGCTTTCTTGTCCCCTTTGGCCACCATCGATACCCCGCCTGTTGTGCCCGATTCCCCTCTTCATCCAACCTCGACACATCAACCATTGCTTCCGATTCCGAATATATAGGCTTGGTCTACTCCCATGAACCTCGTGCTCTGCGTATACAATAGCGAATGCTGACAGTATCGCATGGAGTGCTATTTGAGCTGGACGTAGCACCCCCCGTCAGCGACCATCATCCTGAATGCGGACGATGGGAGATGTCGGATATGATATTCCTTGAATTTTCAATAGGGAGAATCGGGGGATGGAGGTGATACGTCTGGTCATAGTTCAGTCGTGATCGAAGGCGTGTTGATGTGGTTCTGCCAGCGGAAGCTAGAGTCTTGAGACACAGGTTTCACGTCGAGCTATGGCAAAGGAATACCGACATGCGAATAGGTGTATGTTGTGCTGAAGGACACTGTGAATTTTGGCATTCGGCGAACCCGAGTCGTGAATATTGGCAACGCTGAGAGCTAGTTAGTTAGCGATAAGTAACCAGTGAAAGAAAGGAACGAGGTGACGAACGGCGAACAAATGAACGGAAAGATAGAGGATGCAAGGGAAGCAAGGATACGAAAAAGAAATCAAAAAGAGAGAACATACTGTCAACCAGGAAAACGAACCAGTATTCTTTCCTTTTCATGTTATTCTTTCGATTCCTGACCCAAGGCTCGGTTCATCCGATGGAGAAATGCAAGATCCTTGCATGTGGTTAGGATGGAGGGATTTAGGAATATCAAAGCTCACAACATATCTATGCTCAGTCCAAGACTGGGTCATCCATACGCGAGGAGCTCCAGAGGATCTTCGACGAAAAACGGGAAGGGATAGCGTTGGGAGCAACAGAGACACAGGTCCAACTCTTGTGAAAATGGCGGAGTAAACAGCATTTGTCCCCCAGATAGGAACAGTGCGGACTGTCGGAAGCGTTACTAGTAGCAAGAACAGGCGGGGAGTGACCATAGAGAAATGTACCAATATCCGTGGAAGGGGAACTCAACGAGACTGTCTCGGTGTTTGCGGTGGTTGTTTCGGCAGGGAGAACGTGTCCTGTCCACCCGAATAAAGCTGCGGTCTGGAACAGTCTTCTGTTTTGTAGTAGGCCTACGCGTTCCTCATTGTCGCGGTAATCGAGTACTTGATCAGGGAACAGACGAGACATCTTTTGAACTTTTGAACTCTTCGTGGTTTTGGCGAGAGTTTGGGCACGGGCGTCTATCGTCCCTGAGTCTGCGCATCCTGATGTGCGGGCCTGACCACAACCACCATCATGTCGCCATCGCCGTCTCTCGAACTTGTCATTTACCACCGCCCAATTAACCTTGACGTCCCTCATGATGAATAATTCCTCAGTCTTCGAAACGTCGTGAGGTGTTCAGGCCGGCTTTCCTTCGGTAGCCGGGATCGTATAGCATCGTCGCCTCTGTGGGTAGAGAAAGCATTCAAAGGCTCCCGAGGTTGGCTCTGAGGGTGTTACTGTCAGAGGAGAGGGTGAGTGCCACAGGCACGGACCACACTGTTATTCTCAAGTACGTTCCCGCCTTTGACGAGTGCGAGACGAGTTGTATGTGTTTTCGTATTCGTTTCCTGTCCCACCCAGTCTCCATCAGGATATCAGGACTCCTATGATCTGCAGTCCCACCATTCCCACTGAGCTTTCGACTCGTGAGAGCAGCGAGGAAATGGCGCCTCCTTATCCAGTCCTTCCGCTGTTCTTCTATCTGCTTGAAGCCTCAAGTCACTCTCGGCATGTGCTCAACCAGTCTGCCGCCCTCAGTACACTTCCCTTGTTTTCCTTATTGCCAAACCTTTAGGTTTGGCCTCCTGCAGGACTGTGTCGATCGACCTCGGCTGCCACCACTCGTGTCCTCAGAAAAGATGATGGGATAGACAAAACGACGGCAGTTTTTCGCCGCCTCAAATCGGATTGGTATGGCTGGAGAGAACGGCGCGAATGGTCCTTACCCTTGAAACCCGCCATCACCTCGATCATCAAGCCACTATGACTGTACTCGGTCGTATATGACCGAGGTCCAATCATCATGACCCCGGGAAACCACCCACATTGTACTGTAGTACCTTGAGCTATCTATTTTTGGCTCTTTCGAGACTAGGGTAATGCCTGGTAATGCTAACGAGATTCAAGATTTCTGTTCCTGAACGAGCTCGCACTCCATCCATCTTCCCCGTAGAATCAGTGATGAGTCAGGATGGTCAAAACATCGTGAGATTGCAACTAATCAAGCTGGTCACTTCCCACCGACCAGGGGCGCTTCGCCTCTCCTTCACGTTTGTGCAATTTTTGCCCATCCCAAACATGTACGGAGCACCAACTTATCTTGCGATGAGTACCAAGCTCGAAGACGTTACGGTTGAAGTCTAGGTGATAGGTGATTCTGAACGAGAAAGCCCGAGATCGATTAAGGGGTAGCCTTGCTGTAGGGTTAGGGTTGGCGAAGCTTTGACCACAACCACGATGAAAGCCTCTTCAATTGAATGGACGAAAAACACGATTTTGAGCTCTGTGGTCATTCACAAAACTTCCGCTGCTTGTGAGTTTCTCATTACCTACCTTCCGTTTCCCCGCACATCCGTTTCTCCGCACAGGTCAAGCTCAAGGACGGCTTTACGTCCACGTCTCAAGAGCAGCTCTGAAGACTTGATCGTTACGGCCCGGTTCATGAGTCCTCAGCACCCGTTGACGGTCCGCCTGTCGTGTGTGGGGAAATAAACCTTGTTTATCTCCAATATCAACACACCCTCGTTTTTCGGCTCGAATTCCACTTGCAAATGTCTTTGGACGAGGTCTATTATCTGAAATTTTCACCGGACTTCAGGCAGAACGACAACTCGGTATGGTAATACGCACATAGTCGCCAAAAACTTCGCAGGGTAGAAGGAAGGAACAAAGGAAGGAGGTATTGGACCCTGGGTGTCGTGGCGTGCTTCCTGGCAGACTCCAACTCGCGAGTGCTCGCGGCCGTGAGAGTATGCCTGGAGCAAACTAGTACGCACATGGCTCTCTCGATGATCAGGTTGATCGCCCGGGGAATGCGCACAGATTTTCTCCGAAACAGTATAAGTAGAAGGACTTTTGTGATGTCCTTGAACAGCGATTCCACTTATTTTCTCAATCGTTGATCTCACCATGCTGGCGTCTCTTCTCGTTTATGCAATCCTGCTGCTACCTGCTGTGTGGGGCTTTGGACTGACGGAATCCGGCGACTCCTACATAGTGGATACTGAAGGCGGGCTGATCTTCACAGGTAAGTATGTCGTAACAAGCTCACGGCATGAACACTCAGAGCAGCTTCCCTTCCCAGTCAAGCGTACCTCGGGAGACATCACGTCCATGAAGTTCAATGGCGTTGAAGCTCAGGGCGCAAACAGAAACAGCCATATTGCCTCCGGCATTGGCGCATCTTGCAGTTGGACGAGAGGTGGAAACTCGAACAATTACATCAAGATCACATGTACCACCGATTCAATCACCCAGTATGGCTCAAATCCAGATATCTATACACCAGGAATTGCTGACGACCTTACAGATACTATGTTGCCAGATACAAGGATCCATCCATTCACATGTCGACTTAGTGAGTGAAAGTATTTCTTAGTCTGAGAGCCCGTGACTAACCTCTCTGTGTACCTACCAGCACCACAGCTGAGCCTTCAGTTGGCGAGCTGCGCTTCATTGCTCGCCTGATGAATTCAACCGTTCCAAATGGTATTCCAGCTGCGAATATCCAAGGAGGTACCGCAATTGAAGCCGCTGACATCGTCGGCCTTGCCGACGGGCAAACACGGTCCAAGTTCTACTCCTCCCGGCAGTTTATTGACGATGCTGTCAAGGGCGTTACTGGTTCCGGAATCGGAGTTTACATGGTATCTGAGCTCACAAATCTGTTCGACGATGACTGATGTTCGCATGCAGGTTGTGTACGGTCAAGGGTTCGAATCGGCCTCTGGTGGCCCATTCTTCCGAGATATAGACAACCAAGGAGGTACGCCAAGGAGGTGCTACTAATGAATAAGGTTGTTGACTGTCCTCCACCTTACAGGATCCCAGCAGGAACTCTATTATTGTAGGTGGTCAGTGTCGATGTTTGTTTTTCACTATACTCAAGTCGCTTCTCAGACATGGTTCGTATGTCATGGAAGCTTTGTTTATGCCACTCTGACGCTGGAATCTTAGAACTCGGGCCATACCCAAACCGAGCGTAAGTTACATACTGTCCCAAAGCCAGTGGCCTAACGTTCTAATTCCTCTCATTTAGCCTACAGAATGGGTCTTCACGGTCCATAGTAAGACATTTTTAACACTCGTCGAGGATTATCCTTACCTGTGTCCAATAGTGCTCTTGTCTTCACAACTGGCGCTGCACCCTCCGCGAGCATTGGTGAGTGGGTTTCCTTGTATACAAGAGCCAAGGATTCGTGATACTCAGACGGATACAGATCCTCTCTTCTGGGCTGCCTTGGATATTGACGGCTTGGTGCCGCAAACTGGTAGAGGTCGTGTTACTGGAAAAGCAAGCAATTTCCCTTCGCAGTTCGCCTCCCTCATGACAGTCGGATTCAATAACTCCGTCGCTCAATACTGGTACATTCTGAGATTTGGACGCGCCAAAATTGTTCCCCTCTCTGACAATTTTATATTAGGGCAAGAACTGATACCAGCGGAAACTTCGTCAGCCCGTACATGAAACCCGGAACATACACGATGACTCGTGAGTATTGGCATCGACGCTTCGTACGAATTCTGTGTTGATGGGACTTTCAGTCTACAAGGCCGAGTTGGCTGTCGGTAGTCAAAACGTCTCTGTGTCAGCAGGTGGTACGACGACCTCAGACATCGCCTCGTCAGAGAGCGTAAGTGTTCACACCACTTTTCGAAGGGAACGGGCCTCAAAAACACCATTTTAGGACCCTTCCGCTATCTGGCAGATAGGTGACTTCGATGGAACGCCCCGAGGCTTCCTAAATGCAGAGTATGTCAGACATTAATCCCGTCAAAGTTCTGATGCTGAATGCGACTTTCCTCAGCAAAATCGAGACTAT
The DNA here is from genome assembly GCA_029532415.1 of Marasmius tenuissimus. Classification (NCBI taxonomy): domain Eukaryota; kingdom Fungi; phylum Basidiomycota; class Agaricomycetes; order Agaricales; family Marasmiaceae; genus Marasmius; species Marasmius tenuissimus. The sequence continues at coordinate 248,245 of JAQOTA010000006.1, read as the reverse complement.
GCAGCAAGGACCCTCATCGATGTTTTTTTGAATATATCAACTCAAAAACACTTATTCTAGCCCAAGTGACTCGCGCATGTCCGACTGGGGCCCAAGTAAGTCCTCAGTATGGCGTTCCAACGTCTCACTCATGGAAATCTGTCAGTCACCTGGAGTGTCGGAAGCAACATTACCCAGTTCCCCATGGCTATATTCAAGGTTCGTCCATTTATGCGCCGCCTCGACGATTAAGCTCCTTTAACTTGGTGGTTAGGGAATTGGCGGTGTTACCATCAACTTTACGCTCTCGTCTTCTCAAAGTAACGACAGCATCTCTTCTTCACTGGTCGATAACTTATCATTTCCTTAGTTGGTGCCCGCACCCTGGAGATCGGGACCACTCTCGCCTTTGCAGGCGGCCGACCCGTAGCCCAGGTGAACGACTGGACTAGTGCAATCCCAGCCGCCCCGAAACAACCTGACTCGAGAGGTGTCACTCGTGGTACTTGGCGAGGAAACGTGAGCGTTCTTGGTGATCGGGTGATCCGATATACTCACTCATCATCGTCTATATCCACTTAGAACATCCGGTACACTTATAACATCCGTGAGTAGAGCTCCGTCGTTCAATATCCAATATTGCTAACCGTTCGGTACCTCCAGCCGCTGGAACCCTTGTTGCCGGTTCGAACAAGATTGTCATCACAGTCGCTTCTGGATCGGGCGGAGATCGTTTCCTGTGAGTGCTTGTCATGCTCCTGAATTCGGACCAGACTCTGACTTGGATATTTTCCTAGTTCCCCCAACATCATATTCGATGCATTGCGATTGTACTAGTATCTGTATGACTTCCCTACGTCTATGTATGTATGTACACAGACTCGGACGATCACAATACAACCGATTCTCTGACCGTGCTACATAAGTTTTGTTCTTTTCTGGGCTACTAGTGGCTCACCCGTGCCATGATTGAAATAATTGCGTCGACCGTCAAGCTGTAGCCGAGCCGAGGGCTTGAGATTCGGAAGCTTGACGCTCAAGATAGGTCCGGCCCTACTACACAAGTTGCCTCAGGATCGCCATAGACGAGCGACAGTGCTAACGTGGTGGGAAACTCTTCCAATCGTCCTGTGTATTAGATCATTTCTACATTGCAAGTTGGCCATAGTCCGCTTTAGTTTGAGGAATTGCCCCCCCATCTCAATGTCTGGTTGACGGGGGTCGTTTGAGGCATCGAAGGTTGCGATTGTCGTCGTCTGAAAGTGAACTTCGCAATCTGAAGCTAATCATCGAGTTATTCCGCTCTATCCGAACGCTGATGCTCACTTTCTCGAATATGTGCGATCATTCTCGTCGACTGGCTCAAGAGTTGTGACCGTAAATACCCCGGGACGTCCATGTATCTCAGCCATTTGCTATGTTTTCTTTACTTTGACCACCTGCGACCACCCCGATGACACTCTAGATGTTGGGCGCCGCCCTCGTGGCTTGATGATGGTTGATAAAAGTCTGGACCAGAGCCGACGTCGATGTGCGATGTCTTGCTTCACTTTGACTACCCGTGACCCCGATGGCGTTGATACTCCCCTTTGCGGTTTGACAATGACTGATAAAGCCTCGGACGATAGCTGGCGTCGAAAAATGATGTCGCCGTCGACCACTTTCCTCACAGTTCTTCCGTACTAGAGGCAAGATTGAGAATCACTACCGGAAGCCACAGACCAATACTTACCAGAGTCACCCGATCACCGCTTTCTGCTTTGTTGTAGATGGTTGTGTTTGTGATCGGTACATCCCCAGCCGCGGTTTGAAAAGTGGCATTGGCTCCTATTGTTGTCCGTCGAGCGTTGAGGAAGTAAGAGGCCATGTACTGAAGGCAGAAAGACAAGTTGGGGGGGAAAGGAATGAGAGAAAGTGCGAGATGATGGAAGGGGTGATGGGGATGTCAAACTCAAGAACGGTCCACCTTAAATGAAAGCCTCTGAACTGCCATATGTCCCACGGACTGATATCTCGTCCGCACAAACGTATTTCCCATGAGCGCTCAAGCATTTCAATCACGAGAGCCTAGAGCATTGGTGGTCTCGTGGTCCTTGAGAGACGCCCACACAGCGTGGTAAGGCGAAAAGTATAGTTAGGTCAACAAAGGTTCAAGAAGGACATGGCAGCGTTCGTCCTAGTGCCAAACATTACACTGGAGCCCTAGCCGAAGGCAGAGCGATATGAGCAGCGCGGGGGTAGGAGTAGCAGACCCTTTTGCAACTCACCTTGCCAAGATTTATGGTCGTCGGTTCCATTCCCGCCCGAATCATCCAGCTCGCACCCCTCCGTCTACGACCGTAGGAGAAAACTATCACCAGAATGCCTGGCCCGACACCCGATTCCGAGTTCACCAAATATGCCTGAAATACTCTCAAAGGACATCGGAAACTGGGTGCGAGAACACCCATGAAGACGACGATGTTATTCGAAGCATCGTAGCGTTCACCAGGAAACGGCTTGCCGAGTGATCCTATCAACACTTGCACGTTAAATAACCGAGGCACTTGTCGCGGCGACTATCGAGTAACGGGACTCTATGGTGATGGAAAGGAGGAAAGAAAAATGACAGGTAGTGGGACGTACACTTGCCAGACCCGCCCAATGGTACCCAACATATCTGACGCCCATTCCCTACAGACAAGATCCTTGTGGCGGTAAGGACAGAGAAACCGACGTCGAAGGTAGATGGCCGTGAACCAGAATGGTGAGCTATCATTCAAGCATGTGAGACCAGATCAAAGAATGCGCTTCGAGAAGCCAGTTCATGCATTTAGCGAGGCCTTTTTGTTGAATATGCCAGCCGTAATGGGAATCTTTCGTCGAGCAGTCCCGCCCCTGCCCTACAATTAGTTAGATATTCAAGCGAAGAGCAGAAAATGACGCACAAGTTGAGCTCAAACACTGATTTCCTTCCCGAATCAGCCCAAATCCCTCTGATATCTAGGTCACGACGCCAGTCTATTTCAACGAAGTATTTTGGTGTTCGTGCATGCGACGGAAAAACGGAGACCTGCGACGAGATGGGGGCGGTTTTGAATTTTAGGTGGTTTTCGACGTCAGAGTGCGGCAGCTCAAGCGCTCACTAATTACGATGGCGTAATTTGTATGATTCAGATTTCCCTACGTTCAGCACGTGGATGCCGTGTAATAAACTCCTCCTTCTCCTCCCTACCCACAAGTTACAACCTCCATTCAGGGTAAGAAGAGAGCCTTAGACACCGGGAGAGGCGGAGAGATCGATCATAGATCAGTCACCGCGTTCAAGAATAATGCTTCCGTACTTCGGCATTGAGCTAGTGTGGTTAGCAATGTAGCATGAGTGAGGGTGTAAGGCGAATGGTGCTACCACGGTTGTCTTTGCATGGCGATACTGATTTCAAGAAAATACAAGTAACCATCCAGATTGAGACCGTTTGCTGTGTATCACTGACATGTCGGAACCGGTTGTTGCGAGAAATCTTGTGCTGAGCTCAGCCATTGTCTTCTTTGAAAGGCCGTTCAAGCGATGTTGTAGACACCTAGAGATAGAAATATGGGCTTTTTTTTCACCTGCGGCGAACATGACATTGAAATAGGAAGCTGAAGGCGGAGGAAGGAGTGTGAGCAACAATCAGAGGTGGGGAGATAAGATACAGAGATCCGTCGGATCATTTGTTTGGTTTAATGTACGATCTGGGATCCGACGGGTGAATTATCACAAACGAGGGACCTTGACAAGCAAGGTGATTGCCTACGGGATCAAAATGCGGGTGGTCAGATTAGAAGTCGATTCCAGTCGAAAATCGGTTCCTTGAAATTCAGAATCGACCCGAGAATCGACCTGATTCCGCGCTCTGACCTCCTCTAATGAAGCGAGGAGAACGTAGGAAGAAGTCTAATGGGAACAAGAAAAGGGCACAGTAAATTACAGTTTCAGTACTTTTTCAGCTCGAGTATCGTTCTAGCACGTCTGCCTCTTCACAGATTCTGCGTAGGTGACTCCAACTTTGAACCTGCGGCTGCATCGATAAACCAGTATACTGAACCAGGATACGCCGGTCTCACTCGGGAAGCAGGCAATCCTGCTTCAGGGTAATCCAAAACCTGGCTTAAGATGTCCGCCTTTCCTTCTCCGGTGGCTACGAAGACGACTCGAGCAGCATGGTTCAAGACGTGATAAGTGAGCGTGATCCTCTTTGGTGGTGGTTTGGGTGAATCCTCCAGATAAGCAACCCATCGATCTTCTTCATCCAGGAGCTCATGTCCAGGGAACAAAGAGCAAGTATGTCCATCTGGTCCCATACCGAGCAAAATGAGATCGAATACGGGGGACCTGGCAGAATCTTTCTGTGCAAACTCGCGTATCAACTCCTTCTCGTACGAATCGGAGAGCTCTTCCAGGTCGTCGAGAAGGGAAACATCAATGGGGCGAATGTTTTCCGGTGGAATAGGGACTTTGGAGAAGAGCGTATCGGTGCAAAGTTTGTGGTTGGAATCAGGGTGATCGAGAGGTACGACACGTTCATCTGCGTAGAATACCTGCCTGTGATTTTATTGAAAACATGGTCAGTCGATCATAGAATAGCGCATTAGATTTTCCCATTACACACCACTTGTCCCATTTAGTTGCAGGGTTGTCGACGAGACCACCGAGCATCTTGGGCAACGAGCCGCCAGAGATCGCTACAGTGAATCGGCCCTTCTTGTCGATAGCATCTTTCTGAGCTTTGATCACAAAGCTTGCCAGGGAATCGATGAGAGCATCCGGAGACGCAAAGTTGTAAATGACGGGAGGATTTGGTGGGTGATGTACAGCAGTGGCCATGGTGGAACAGAATAAGAGTCTTGTGGACACTGGAGACCTTTATTAACAACTGGGCGCGCCGGTAATGACAGCCGCACGTGGCGGCGATGGCACCAGGTTCAGCCTCTTCCCTACTACACCCAGCCGGCCAGTGTTTGAGTGCTTAGTATAAGTTCTTTGAGCACATGCGTTTCTTGAACCTCATCCGGCACTACTGAGAGTCTCCGAGTCAAAACACTATTTCCGAACAGAACACCAGTAAATACTGAAAACCGTCCGTTACAATCTACCTTAGCATCAGTAAAGTGCGACTGGAGTCGGATCAAGAAGCCACTTTGGTCAATGGTAAGTCTTTGGTATCTGTGAATGCTGAGTGGAAAGAAACGAGTAGGGGGCGACGCAGAAGCGTCAATCAAGTCGGACAGCCTTCGTTTCAAACCCCTTCCAGAGTCGCCAGGCTCCGTACACAAATCGTCCACCCTTTCCTTCCCCATGCATGGGAGCTGGGTTATCGTGATAGGATAATCTGTCCAAGGGTCCTTTGTTACAGATTGATTTTATATTGCATGGCTATAGTCCACTTTAGTTTGAGGAATTGTCCCCATCTCGATGTCTGGTTGACGGGGGTCGTTTGAGGCATCGAAGGTTGCGATTGTCGTCGTCTGATAGTGAACTGACAGAGGCTGATGATACAAGTGGTCGTGAGGATCATTCAATAACCACGAGAATTCCCGCGGCGGGAAAACCTACCACATTACTACGATTATTGTGGTGATAGCCGTGATGGCCTCCTTGAACACTCTAGATCTCAAGGTCAATGTTGCCACACAATTCGTAAGATGAAACGACATACAAATGCTGCTGTATTTCTCTTGCTGGGACCGCCGCTCGAAGACGAGATTGTGGAATCGTCGATGAATAACATTGCTCTGGGCTCCGGCCCCGAGGAGGTTTTCGTCGGTCGGGCATTGAGCCTGAGCGAGTATAGGTTAGAACGAAATCGGACACTACCGATGCGATTTCCTTACGAGGCCAACAACGAGTTTGTGTAGAGCTTAGAAAGGGAGAAGTCCCAGATGAAGAAACTGAAACATAAATCATAGATAAGTTTGCGAAATCTTTGAGAACGAGATAAGCTCACTATGGTCCCGTCTAGAACAGACGCAAGATGTCAGAATACACATACTATTTCGACACGATCGGAATCTTCAACGCACGTGCACGGACAGAAATACGATGAGGTCGCTGATAGTTGCTAGCGCTGTTATCGTTCCAGACTCATTCGAAACTAGCGGAGATTAGCGGTGAGTTTTGTCCGAAACCATGACTAGGTTGGGAGCTCACGCTTTAGTACTCGAGAGACCTGAGAATCCGCAACACTTCTACCGCTGGCACGATTATTTCGAGCCCTCTTGACCTGTAAACAGTTCGTTGGGTCTATAAACGCCACCACCGAATCAGTACGAGCCCGAGACACTCACGTAGACGAAGATGATGCAAAGAGTGATAGTAACGTCCGTAACCGACGAGGAGATGAGCCACACATAAGAGGCATCTCGGATCGTCGTGCTCTGAAGAAAATTCGTCCCAGCCACAGTAATAACACCAGAAGCAAGCCAGACAGCGCCGACTGAATTGGCACGAGTTCAGCCTGCCAACTTCCGACTATTAAGAGAAACCCCACATACCAGTAGAGACGATAGACATCGCCGTTATTATAAGTTGAGGAATAACCGATCTCATGAGGATTCTGATCCTCCATGCCATGAATAGCTGGACCGCCGTCGATACCAAAGTCTAGAACGCGGGCAATAGTCAGAGTAGAGTTCGTAACGGTACGAATCGAGCCCTCCTCACTGTAGTAATGGCATCTGAGCAAGGTGCCAGTGATGATCATCAGTCAGATCCTTGAGGAGTAGTACCACCAAAGGGGCGAACGTACCAGCAGGGAGTACTATAGAAATAGAAAGTAATCTGGTGAGTTTCGACGACCGATTCTCGACAATTGTAGTCACTCACGTCGTGGAGAGCCCGGGAAGATTGTTCCTACAGGGTTGGCAATGAATCATGATTACCGATACGGCCGGGTGAAGGGACCGTGGATCCATACCATAATTAGTGACAAGAGGCTCGTAGACAGTCAAGATGTCGCATAATGTATTCGCCAGCTCAGTGACCATGAGATAAGCCACCTGGGTAAATATCGATGATGAGCTGGCTTGAGCTTTCCTTCAGTGGGGTTCGCACTCACCAGGCATTTGAACCACCATCGATCCCTATGCGATCGAGTTCAGTCGTACTCCGTCTTCCTAAAAGATTTGCGACCCACCTCGGATAATTGTGAAAATAGGATAGAACCTGGATCGTGGATGAGAATCGAACGAGGCCGAGCTTCAGATCTTTGAACTCTGACCTGAATAGCTAAAGTCTGCGCCCGGTCAATCACTCAGTAAGTTCACCCCCTGACGAGTGTTCCAAAACTTACACCCAGTAGAACTACATCAAGCAGCATTCCAATGAACATAGGGGCGAATCTGAAAACACACTTCTTCGTCAGACAATACCACGAAAAAGCAGGAAAGACCACTCACACATCTCGAGGTCCCGGCATGACAGTCAAACCAAGCGAAAAACGGGACGAAGAAAGTGCTAGTTTAATACACGCTCTCACTCTCCGTTTTCCCGCAATTATTCCCCATCGAAGAATAAGCAGGCGATCACAGAGGGCCGGACTTGGAGGTACATTAAACTGGTAACATTGAGTCATCAACGAACGAATGCGTGCTAGCCTTGTGCTTGCCGTTGCGACACGTTGAGCGGTGCCCCGTTCTTGATGGTGGTACTTACTCAATTCGATGGTGTTGATCCCGTTGATAAAGTGCATTAGAACACGGAACAGATGCTCTAGAGGTCTACGTGGATAAGGTGCGACCGAAGAATTCCCCTCAATGGCCGATAGCTTTGATATTCGTCGACGCCAAGGTGAAGAGGAACACGGGGGCAGAGCAGTGCAGAGAGAGATGACTACCAAGCCCTCCAACCCGCGGGAGGAAATCACTCCTCCTTCTCACGAATCCACGGATCTGAGCCAACACAAGGTATCGCTGTATAGTATCGGGATAGAGTGCAGCGACAGTCGCGACCCACCCCCTCATACCAATGCGCTCGTTGGGAGGGCCCACCCCCACCCGCCACCGTCATGAGGTTCCAAGCCGGACAGACTTTTCTCCGCTACAAATGGGCATGGATGATGGTACCCTAAAATAAACTCTGTGTGTGTGTTGACGTGGCTTGATTGTAATTGCGATTCATCAATACTATCTCTTACAAGTTTGAGGTTACAAATGTCCGACACGAGGAACAGGAAGAAAAAAGAAAGGCACATACGGGATGGGATCTCTCTCATACATACTGCGACGAATCAGTTTTTCAATCGCAGCGGTTGGAGCGGCTGCTCGAATTCATGATCAAACGTTGGTGGGGCCTTGCGCGGTACGTTGTACCCGACAACGTATCGACCCGTCTCGTCGGGATAAATGGTCCTTATCGTGCTCTTCGTCGTCGATGATGAAGTAGTCGATACCGTAGACACGGAGAGGTTACGCTCGGGATGGTGCGTTGCGGTTGTAAGCGTTCGCATCTATGAAGAAGAGGAAAAAGAGGAAAAAGAAAGAAAGCGAGATTAACCGTCAATGATTTGATTCGGAAGACAGCGAATGATTTCCGATTTACCGCTGGGGCTGGATACATTGGGGAGGGATGAACCTATATCCCAGCGAAAGTGAGTTTCGTCATCAAACGTCCAAGAAAAGAATCCGCGGACCCATGGGAATGGGTCAAAGCCCCCTTTGCCTATACCGGTGGTCGCGATGGTAGTTCCCATCGTAGAGTCATCGATGAAAAGAGCCGGTCGGGTTTCTTCATACCGGTCCTTGACCCTTCGAGCATTCAGACTGCGCAACGAGAAGAATCGGTCCGGGTCAAAAGAGGCAAGGTGAATTATGATAATGTACTCACGACACGACCAACGAGATCGAGTACAGCTTGGAAATGGAAAGATCCCAGATGAGGAAGCTATTGAGATGAGATGAGATCCTTTAGTTTAGTGCTGTTAGTAGTACTGCGGGTCAAAAGAAGACCTACTAGGGCCCCTTCTACAAGGAAACCTAGTGAGTAAACGTACACCAACTATGCAATCCAGAGGACTACACACCTTCACAGTAAGAAACACGAGAAGAGTCAAGATCATCACAAAAGATGTAAGTACGCCTGACTCGACGGTAACTGGGGTCAAAGCCTCATTCAGTACCACGCCTCGGATCCGTCGCACAAAAAAAATCCCTTACAACGCATGATACGATTCAAGTATCTATTCATCGCTTCACCCTTGGTCAGATTTCGTCGCTTCGAACACTGAGAAAGAAGGAAACGAAGACCATCAACATCAAGAACCTTGGAAACACGGGGAGCGGGGGCGGGACTGACAATGAAATACACGATCGCCAGGGAAATGACTACGTCTGTTATAGCCGACGTAACGAGCCAAAGCGAGGAGGCTTCCAGTGTTCTTTGGCTTCGAATGTTGCCCAGATAGTCAGTGTGTATCTGGAAAGACAGCCAGACGCTACCACCTATCGTTCGATAGGTCAGTGGAAGTACCCGAAAAGAGGAAGCACCTGGCGTACCGAGAGAAATGGCTGAGAGCACCGCGATTAAGATTGGGATTGCGAGCGTTCTGGAGATTACGCTTATCCGCCAGGCCATGAAGAGTTGTACAGGTGTCGAGACTAGGGTCTGGAGAGAAGTCAGGTGTCAGAGTAATGGCAACGCTACGATCGACACCGTACGGTTGTGATGGGATCTGAGCGAAGAACGACGTAGTCAGCACGTCTGTGTAGTCAGTAAATCCGGTAGTCTTACCTGCTAGGAGGACTGGATGTGCGAACGATGCAATCAGAAACTACGGTCACTCTGGAGAGTCGAGCGACGAACATTTTGGAGCCTGCCCGAGGATTCGGGGATTTCCTATATTCCTTATTGAGCAAAAGGCACGCGAAAACCAGAGGTAAAGGTTGAACACGCACCGAATTGTAAAATGAGTGGCTCATAGGCGGTAGCGAGATCGCAGGCCGTGTTGATTATTTCAACCGTGAAAAGATATACAATCTGGTAGTGCTTCGTTAGGACAGAAGTGGTGGACAGAGGTGGGTCGCCGGGGGCTTACTAGAAGTCTGAACCAGATCCGGTCCCTTCATGTCTTGTCAATGGAGTGCTCGTAGGGTTGCAATGAAGATTCTCACCGCCGGAATTTGAAGAAGTATGTCAGGACCTGAAACGACGTTGAGTTACAGTGGGTCTGTAAGAGCAATACAAGGATCCATTACTTGGATAGCTAAAGCCTTGAGACAGTAAATCGTCAGATAAGAAAGTAATGGGGAGGGGGCCTGATAGTCAACACACCCCGAGCAAGACAGCATCAAATAATACTCCGACGAGGATAGGGCCAAAACTGCGAAACGGCGGTCAAGACCTTCATCTTTAGCTGAGGGGACAAAGAACTCACATATCCTCTGGACCTGGAGGCATTATTGACTGGCGAGGGCAACCGGGCACCTTCCGAAATAGCCTAGGAGGGGTGCTCTCTTTTATACCGCATCCCGGCTCCCGGGAAGAGATCATTCAGTGTAAATCATCCACGGACTCGCTAGGATTCAAGTGGGGTCCCAGTAATACAGAATTGGAGAAGCAGTGCAAGTAGACGTCTAGTGTTGATGCTCCTGTTGCTGAGAGATTACTGCAGGGTCGAGGATTATGACCATTGAACGGGGATCCAAGGTAAAACGGCAAGAGCTTGCTAATCATAAGCAGAGGAGCATCAACGGGGGCACACTGCGATTTGCGAAGCACCATCCGGATTCGGCTGACGCGCGATTTTTGGCATACAATCGTTGCAAGATGGGTTCCTTCTCGACTGGTCTTCAGAATGATAATCCTAGCCATGACGACGATATCCAACTGTTTTCTCCCTCATCAGAGTTGTGGACGTGTACGACGATGAGAAAGCTCACTGACAGTTACTTCATGGCAGTCCGTAGTCAGAACGGATAAGTAGAGTTGAATATTCGCAGGGTCCTTTACGCTCCAAATCAATCATCGCGTCCTTTGGAGCATCGCAGAAGTACCCGGAAGATTAGACATGATACTTTGTAGCGACCATCTCGCTCTGCCTGGTAGTGACTGACGATGGTAGTATGGGAGTGAGAAGCGTGAGAGAGTTCTCATCACCGCGACGTCGGACTTATCGTCCAAAGTCCGAGCCGGTAGAAATGAACATCATCTGAATCATGGGCATGATGGGGCCATTCCACCACGTCGGGACAACTTCGATGCTCACAACGCTCACGATCATAGCGGCACCCTCAATAACGACAGCAACCGCGACCTCTTGATATGTGGCAACGATTACCAACCCACGAAGGCTGGATTTTTGGTGAGATTCTCGTTCCAAATCTGCAAAGCACTCTCCTCACGAGTGTTGGGCACTGTCAACGGATTAGCAAGATACTCGTCGTAGTCAGGGACCTCGAAAATACTTGATTTCGCGTCAGAGGTTGAAAACGGCTTAGCAGCTATTGATCTATAGGGTTGCGCGGCATGGAGTTGGTTGGATGACCTTGGTTGAAGGTGGAAGATACGCCCGGATGATTTCAAATCCTTCTCGGATTTCCACTGCCGCATCTGACTGGTGCGTCTTTCGACAACACGTATTCAACCCAGCCATTTACTCGCCAACAGGATGAAAGACCTGTTTGCAAAAACGACTTGGCGGGGGCAAAAGACGCACTATGTGATCGGTACTATGTGCTGAGGCTCTCCTCTCCTCCACCAACATGCTATTCGCCCGCGCAGACTCGCCTGATCCCTACACTCCAATACCCGCACATACTGCTCGAGCTCGCCGCGCGAGCCAGTCGAATCCAAGCACCCACACCTCGACAACGCTCCTCTCTCCAGGCTCAGCGGCTCGAAAGTATGGCCAAAACACGCGCGCTCGTGCAGCCTCGATGCCGTCCAACTCACGGCCAGCCATCAAAATTACGATTCCAGACCCTACCCGCCCTACTCCAGCTTCCAACACAAGCAAACCCAGCGTGTCGCCTTCTCGCTTACCGCGATACCAAGCCCAAGCCCAATTTCCTCGATATGTACATCAACAATCCGCGTCTTTGAACATACCCAAGTCATCCATTCCTAGACCAATTCGAACATCTTCATCATCATCAAAACTACCGGCTCCATCGCCGAAGAGCCAATGCCCCAGAGGTGCTACCCCCTCGCCACGACCCCGCCGATTCATCAAACAAGAACCACTTATCGTAGTCCAGCATCTGCGAAATCTACTCGCACAAGATGGGTTAGAGTGGTCAGAGTACCTCCAAATCGACGACTTGATAGCATTGCATGAGCGCGAGATCATGGAGGGCGCACACAGACCGAAACATCACCAAAACAAGCTCGCAGAAGATGACACGCTCAGTGAGCTGAGTTCATTACCTTGCACCGTAGAATAATCCTGACCTGGTTCCCCCTACGTTCAGGCGTTTTCGGGACTCCCTTGAGACAGACGTCTCTGTTCGCGTCTACCAAGGCGATCTTTGGCGGCTATGAACACGACCTCCCCATTCTTGTGTTTTCTTGCGTTGAGGAATTGCACAGACAAGGCAAGCGCGTCTCCCAGTCCGTGTCCGTATGATTACTCACTTTCTCGCTTCAGGAATCTCGACCACCAGTTGCTTCCCAAACTTCTCCGCCCGCAGTCATCACCTGGAACAACTTGTACGAGCCTTTGATTGTGCAAGCACGAGATTTGGCCTAGACGCTGCGCTTTCGAACCAGCGTCTCGAGGACGTGTACTGTCTTTTGGCAACCTATCTCGCTCAACTCCCAGAACCCGTATTCGCACCGTCAGAAATCGCACGAGGCCTTGAGAACGCCTTGCTGGTATGGTGCATAGAACCAGAGTCCAGTACACGTATTCTGAATGCGATCCGGATCAAGATAGCTCAACTTCTACTTCGCCTCTTGCCGTCCCCTCACCTCTCGCTTTTCGTCTACCTGATGGCGTTCCTCTCCCAAATAGCCTCGAAAGCCGAGGACGAGGAGACGAGGATTGAAACTCTAGGAAGGACCTTTGGAAGGTGGATGTTTGGTGGAGGGGGCGGGGGCGAGTCGAGGGCAACGACCATGATGATGTGGTTTCTCCTCAACTGGAACGCAGTCATCAACGGCTTTTTCGATGACCTTCCAACTTTGTCGTCATCCGCCTGGAAGAGCCGACATTCTTCAATTGTAGACCCACAGGCCACACCGAAAATCTCACAGGACACTTCACCGGTGGCCTCTACCCCCCGTGCTCTCTTCGACATGACCTCCTCTTCGGGCTTGACAGGATTAGCAGGCGACGGAAGCGAGGGCCCAGTCACCCCATCGAGCAGTGCATTCAGAGTAGGAATGATACCTACCCAGTCATACGGCTATCGTGAGTAGATTATCCCTTATACTTGGTTCGATATTCATCAAACTGCGGTGTCCACAGTGACAGCTAACTCTACCGAGAGTAGTCGTGCTGCGAGTATCGTTGATGTTCAAGGTTGTTCGCCCACTGCCCCTTACCCGGCCGCAACGTCAATCGTCGGCAAAGCGCAGCAGCAGCAGCCATCGAAAGATGACGATGATATGAGCAGATGTAGCTCCGGTTCGGCTTGTAAGCTCCGCGTCCTGTCTATCTTTGTAATTGGACAGTATAATTAACTACACCTTTCACACCCACCTTGTTCCCAAAAATCAAAAAGTGAACGAGCGTCTGCTAGATGATTGCGATGGAGAACACATCCCGTCTTTCACGCTCCCGGACGTGTCTATTCCGTCTACCCCGATCACACCCATCGATAACAATATCATCGCCCACATCTATACAGCAACCCTTCAGAAACCCAAGTCGCGTATTCCAAAGCCCAAGTCTAAGCCGAACAAATCAAGTCTTAGCCTCTCAAAGCCCGACTCCGTTCCGGCCTCAATGATTATCAGGACAAGGACAAGGACAAGGACTAGCTCATCATCATCCTCATCCTCTTGCTATCCCGATTCTATTTCCTATACGTCTTCGCCTTCGCCTTCACCTTTATCCTCCCCCTCATCACCCGGCCCGCACAGCCCCGAATTCAGATTAGACGAAACTTGCAAAGTCAAACATCCACTCCGTGTCGTCAATACGACGAGCGAGGATGAATCATCATATTCTCAGATATCTCCAAGGTCTAGCGCACTCGGACACGGACTCGGGGAGAGGATGGATAAAGTCCGTTCACACCGTCATATAACGACGCTCTCTGGTGGATCTCCAACTAATCCAAACCAGTGTCATAGCTTAAGCTACGTGTCCGCATATGGGGTTCAAGCCTACTCAACCCCTAATTCCGGCAGGTACTCTGATCCGGAGGAAGAGGCGTATGATGGCTGCTACATTCGGGCTGTGGCCCTTGGGGTTGAAACCGAGGGCTTAGATCACCGGGAAGCTTCTGGTCCTGCTAATCAAGCGCAGGCTATGATAGAGACTCCGATCAAAGAACGAACGTGTTTCACGGACGAGAGACGGAAACGGGGGCAGCGGCGGGGGGGAGGGATATATTGTGATTGTGATTGTGATTGTCGAACGGGATGTCCTGCCCATGCACTGGTGGAAGAGTTGGAGAGGAGACTAGCGATTGTTACGAGGGAGAGAGATGAGGCTGTGAAGAGCTTGAACTCGAGCTCGACTGCGAGGAAGTGAAATGTTGAGATCCGGATGGAGGTTGATTAAATCCGAATCGAAACGAAACTGGCAACAGAGTGAACTGTGTTGCTGATAGGATCGCGTTTTTCTGTAAATAACTTTGATCGAACTTGGGTTACTGTACCTAGAGTGATAGGCTTGTCACTGTATTGTGACACGGCCGTGCAAAGTACTACTTCGAAGTTTAAATCAACTTACAACGTTGAACTGCCTGGTCGGATGTATCGAGATGCCTGCCGGCAGGCAACCGTAGGTCTCAACGGCGTGCCCCCCTCTGTTGAAGCCATCGAGAAGTTCATCGAATGATGACACTCATCCACGAACCACGATATGGGTGCATTCTATGCAAGGTGTGTATTGCTATTGCTGCTAATGTTACATTCTATTTTGTATCGTTGATATTGTAGTTTTCAGATATGAGGACACGGTGGAACAAAAATTGAAGACTGCTAGGAATATAAGTACACGATGAAGAGTAAATGAAAATGGAATACAAAATGGAAAAAAAGGTTCACGTCGATGAATACGGCAAAAAAGGGGGTTTATGAACTTTGGTCGTCGAGCAACTTCATCTAGTGGCGTTGCTCGTCCGGATGGCGCTGAAGTTTGAAGTTAATATCACCTTGTTTGGGTGAAGCGAGGACGCTAGCGTATGTCGGCTTGGGAGAGCCCTGGCATTGGGGAGATTGGGGGGTGACTTTGGTTGCAGCAGGTGCGTCTACCTGGTTGGTCTGAGACGAACGGCGGGGTCTAATGCGGCGTTGTTTTCTTCGGTTCAGCTCAACCTGAGGAGTTCGACGTCCCAAACGGTCTAAATCCTTGAAGCTGGCTGGTGCATGGCCCTCGGATGATTGGAAATAAGGAGACCGATGGCCGAGACGATCCAGATATACGAAACTAGAGGGCTTCTCCTGCGTAGACGCGCTCTCATCGTGATCTTCGGGAAGAGCGAAGGTGACGGAGGGTTGGGTGAAGGCAGATGGGAGATGGAAAACGGGCTCGACCTCATCTTCCAAGGGACTACGTGCCGTCTTCCCCTCAACCTCCTCTTCAAACGGATCGAACGCGCCAACAGCCATTGTCGAAGCCGTCTTGATCATGAAATCGACATAGTCGTCTTCATCCGGGAAAGGGTTGAACAGAAGCGGCAACGACACGGACATGGCACGAGTGGCACCCATGACGGGACTTCTACCTTCTTCTGGTGTCGAAGGGGGTGTGGAATCATCAGAATTGGAGGAATTTGTCGAGGAAGGACGTGCAGGGAGGTCTCCAACAGCTAGCTCTCTCCACGATTCCCTCAAACGCTCTTCCATTGTTTGTCGGCATGCCACTGGGATCCCCGTCGGCGTTTCTTTCGTGAAACTCTCGTTGCTTTCGACGTCTTTGCTGCGGCCTTCAATAGCTCTCTGAATCGATGCGAGGGTTGGATTCGCGCTATAGCGCTTCCAAACTCCCTGGTTATCGACCTCAGTGTCCTAGAAGCAAGGTTAATCAGAGTGCAACTTTCAATTTCGCGACTACTCACGTTTGTTCTCGAAACAAAGCTCGTAGTTTGCATAGTCTTGTCCATGGCCCCCATGGTCGTGGTCAGAGGCGGACATGTGTTGATTGTGGGATACATTGGGTGAAATATAAAAGGTAGCCTCCTGGTATAATGTATCGCAGTCGGGGAGGGTTATAGAAGATGGGGGTGGGTCGTGATGGGGATCGAATGGGTCATGACGAAGGGCTTATATGTCACCTTCATTTCTTTCATTCATAGATCGCGCACGCGTCTTGACGCGCCCACACGTGATTCAGGGTCGTTGTCTATCAACACAAAGGGACACAATGGGACAATGGTGCTTGACCATATATGGGTTCTCGTTGCCTCCTGCACAACACGAAGTGCTATTAGAGCGTGGTGGATGAATTATCCGACGCCTCATGGTGAAACGTGGTCTTCATCGTGCCCGATGCTTGGAACGCTCGTCTTTCCTGTTCCGAGGGCTTTAGTTTCCCGTGTGAACATCTCACTGTTCTCTAGAAACATTTTCTCTAGCGATTGCAGCCCTAGCTCGAAGGTTGTCCAGTTGACCCATTGTCCACAAGCTGATTGTCACCCTTTTCTGGAATCCTCAGGTTCAAAGATGAAGATCTTTTTCGGGAAGATTGCGATAACCTGGCCCTCGGCCATTGTCAAAATTGGCATATAAATCAACCTTTGTCTAACCAAGTAAGTAAAGCATACCCTCTCCAGCCTCAGTCATGAACTCTGCTATCATCCGATGCCTTACTCATTCCGCCCCTTCCTCGAGGAGCAGTTCCTCATCGTCAATATTGAGCCCCGACTCAACGTCGGGGTCATCGACCGTCTCGTTGTCATTACGCGGGCCAATGACTAACGTCACTAGCCCCGCTATTCCGCACGGACCAGTAGTGCCTAATACCTGCCCAAACGGACGCCCACCTACCCGTCCAAAATCGAGGTCGTTCAGCGAGCGACGAGGCTACGACCTCGCTATCCCGATACCCGCCCCTGCAATCGTACCTGCTTCGTTCAGGTACGTGACGGGACCGGAGCGTGAAGCCGAATCGAAGCTTCGTATACAGAAGAAGAACAGGAATTAACAGAGGGGAGCCTGATTCGCGAATGGTTGGCTGTCGAGGACCGAAGGGATAACAAGAGTGCGAGGAGACACACGGGGCTACCACGGATCGGAGTCGGGGGGCAAATGCGAACGAACGTCGCTCTATTTTTGAGGAACCAACCATGCGCCCCTTAATGAGCCCCACGACATCTCCGGGAACACATGGTTAATCCTTGATGTGATTGAAGGATCACAGAGGTATTCAAAGGTCTCAGACGTAGATGACTGAAGCATGTATAACACCACTGTCATTGTATCTGTAGTTATCTGTAGTTGAACTATTCTGTCAGGCTACTCCCAACTCCGCACTGCGGCACGGTTCCCGAAGACGAACTTTTGCGAAGTGATGATACCCTGCGCCACACATGGACGAAGAAGTCCGTCGCGGGGGACCAAAATGTGCAGCAAATGCGAATTGTATCCGAGGACCATTCTTGTCAGCTCATCTGTCTATCATGCATTAGCACTGACTTTATGGAAGATGCAAGGACCTATATTGACAATCAAATATGATATATCAGTCAGACTCGTACCTGTAAGTGGCCAATGATTCAACAACCAGCATTGAGCAAATTTGGAAAACGGGAGTACACGGGTCCGTCTCAACGGAGTCTTTGTCTTGATATTCTGCGTGCTAAAGTTGATCATGGCAGCGATGGACCTCTTGATAGATATCAGGTACGTCCACCTTATTTCACTCGGAGCTTCGACGACGCGTCCTTCCGACCTCTCGAGCGCTGTCGGAATGCCCCCGGGACTCCGATTGTCTTGAACGCATTCCCAGCGCCCACTGTGTGAAGAGGACTCCAACCTCTTGCTGAAGCTTGGAGAACGATGAAGCGGGGCGAACCTGACGGGTAGCATAACGAGCACAGCATCGCTTGTAAAGTTGAAACAAGGCTATGTTTATGGGCGCGCTGGTGCCAATATCTAGCAATTTGGGAGGAAAGGAATTGTCGAGTCACATACAGTCGTAGGAGGTAGCGGGACCGCTCAAGTTTCTGGAAGTGAGCACAGGACGTAGCCTGGCAGCAACTCAACGTCGTACTGGGCAGCCAGTGCATGTAAGTCCTGGTCGTCCCGAGTACACCTCCATATCCTGTAAAGCAGGTGACGGGAAGTTCGGTGTGCTGGCATTCCAGAAATCCTTCGATGCTGTTGACTGTCGACGGTGTAGGCGACGTATCCAATCGGTCGAAATGTCGATGAAACAGCCGGTGTTGGGGAATGCAACACCTATTCTGCATTCTTGTATCTCTGAGTAGTTGGGGTTCCGCTATTAAGATGAATTTCAATATCGGAACTAACTTAACGAGAGCTCTTGAAAGCTCTTTTCCGTGTTGCCGTTGTACTACGTCAAAGACCTTTATTCTCTGAATGTAGAACTTGGAATGATCAAGGCTCTTCAATGCCGCTATGTCCGCGCCACTCGTCGTCCAGTGGCTATGCGCCTCCGAATACGTATACGTGAAGGTCCATGTTTGCCAGATCAATGCACATTGCACAGGTACTCAAAAGGCACCAACCCTGGGAATAAATCCATTCAGAACAAGAGGAAGGACGACGTCAGAAGCGCGCAACTCCGGCAGAGGGTGAGTCAGCCGTACCACATCTCCCGGGGCAAACTTGCGACAGCCAAACGCAACGCTCTCTTAACCACCCTCTGTCCCGGCCAGACCGCAAGGTTTCACAGTTTCTTACGGCGCCGCAAAGTCGAGTGCTCCGGGATCGGACGACGCTGGCCCGTGGATAATTTGGTAACTCCGAGTCCGTCGAATATATCCGATTGTCTTGTAGATGTTTGGAAAGGGTGGGTCGGAGGCACAGGTAAATAGGAGGTGGCTATACGAGGTCAAGTTACTCCAAAGTGCGACGCGTACTCTACCCATTTTCGATAATACCAAGATAATACCCTAAGTATAGGCCGGGGGGAGGACCTGGGCCCCTCATCATTCCAAGGCGTAGTCTCAGTCGAATGCCGACTTATTTTGATTCAAACCACGGCGTAGGGATGGGTCGCAGCATTCGGTAATATCAATATGACATTGATCAGCGGATATATGAATGATCAATATCGAAAGTCACATTTAGGACTTACAAGGTGATACAAGGAGGCAAGGGCGATGACGGTCACTTGTTGGAGGATTGAATGTTGAGTGCTTGAGCATCCGTACTCATCTAATGATGCGAGTCAGGGACGTAGACGTCGGAATCCAAGCTTACCACAGATAACCGTAGCATCGCCCGCAGGCTTCCACGTCGTCCGAGCCAATCACACATTCCAAAGCTAAGAAGGCAGCTCCCTAATAGTAATTAACGTCAAAACCTTCCGTGCCAAACCAATCCACAACTCATCGTATCAGCCTGAACGATCGGAAAATGAAAGGGGATTCACACCCCACACCACAGCGTAAGGTAGCATTCGCTTAATGCTATTCACCGTGGTGCCACATTAGAGCAAGTTTGTTTGCCTTGAGTGTCTCATGTGGGAAATACCGATATGCAAAGACTATGGTTGTGGGTGTAGGGTCGGTGTCGGATCTTCGAAAGTGCATACTTCCGCTATCAACCGGCGAATTGCTCATACCTTAATGTAATGTGGTTTCGGAACCGTCCTGACTCGCAACGCTGAGAGTTACTGTGTGGGCGGACCGCAGCTGTACAAGAGTAGAAACTCACAACGCTCAACAGCTTCGGAAGTTGAGATGGGAATCAAGTAAGCGCTCAGCAAGCGCCGATTTCTTACACAGGATGACATGGACATACATCGAACAAAGGCACAAAATAATTGTTCAGGTTCATCAGATCGAGAACTGGGAGCCAATACGCCTTGGGGTAACGCGTCGCGTATATCATCCACATCTTTGGACTGTGACACGGCCTCTCTGGACCGAAATTTTGATATTCAGCTCGCACAGCCTGAGACCGTTGACCGAGTCATGATGACCGACAGCGCGTTAATGTTCAGTTGACGGTCTACCGTCGGGGGCGGTATGCTATTATCATCGCTGTGGTATATGCGGGGAACGACAGCTGTAGTTCGTTACAGGATTGATCTAATGCATAAACGAACATCGGGTTAATTCCTTTGACTGTTTCAAACACACCGCCTGCGGGTTTCGGACAGTGACTCGGTGCGTCAGTTCTGCAACTGCACTTAGTATATAAAACCCGATATCAATTTCCGATAACACATACCTTCACATCCTCATCCCATGGATTCCTACAAGCTTAACCACAACCACCAGCTAGCCGCCACAGATGTCGTGGCCTCTGTTCTCAGAACATGCAAACTCCTGAGGGAGTTGACAGCAGTCCAGCTCGTACGCCAGATTGGCCACTTCCTCCACACCCTATTCCTCTTCACTAGGTCAGACTGGAAAACTATGATGTTCCCTGTGGTGAGTTCGAACGTGGTTATCTGCAATAGAATGGGCGCTTACTTCTCTTTTGTAGTCCACCTTCGCGCTCGTTGCCGGTCCGATATCATCAATTGAGCGATACCCGGTGATGCTCTTCTGGATTTGGACAACTCTCCTACAGTTCAACTGTGCCAACCAGGCGTACAGCGGCGATGAAGATTTGGTGAACAAGCCATGGAGACCAGTACCTGCAGGACGGATAACCCCAGAGAGCACAGCACGGTTAAGATGGATCATGTTCTGCTTCAACGTCTGTTTCTCCACATACCTCGGGCGAAACGTCCTCTATACCACCCTCTTCCTGACATTCGCCGAATACCTCTACAACGAGATGAAGTTCTCTGAAAATGCGGTCCTCAAGAATACCTGTAACGTGTTTGGATACGGTGGATTTGAGACTGGGGCCACACTTATTGCTTGTGAGTATAACCGCTTTTTCGATAAAGAACTTGATACTGACTGGTTGTCATTAGCACCCAACCTCAGCTTAGACGAGATCGCAGTCCGAGCACTCATCGCCAGCTGTCTCCTGATCTTCACCACTATCCACGCCCAGGACTTCCCTGACCTTGAAGGAGACAAACTTGCTGGGAGAAAGACACTGCCTATCTGCTTCCCGGAGGCTTCCCGTGTGTACATCGCCGCAGTCCTGGTTGCCTGGTCGATGGGACTATCGTGGTTCTGGGGATTAGGGCCAATCTTCTCAGCAGTGTTCGTCATCGCGGGATCTTTCATCGCATGGAGATTCTACACCAAGCGAAACGTGGCAGCAGATGAAAAAACCTATTTGATCTACAATGTGAGTCTTCATGACTGGGTCGTCGTTGAATCTAAGGCTCACCGAACATGTTCCAGATATGGCTCCTTTGCGCAGTAACTCTGCCCATCAACCAACGTCTCAACATTCTCTCCCTCTAATCATCGAACAATTTCACGAAGTCACGTCCATAAATTATTGCATTCTTCGCCCAAGATATATTTATCTGCCTGCATCAAAAGCTTTACATTAGTACTGTACCATTACTCACAACACTGTAGCAATAACTCACCTGAACTTCTACATTATTTCCCTTAGTATTACTTATCATGTGTCTTAGCACATTCAAATTAAATTCCGTATCTTGAACACCTTTGGAGTTGATCTGCGATCTTGCTTTAGCAGCTGCGAAGAGTTGGGACGATCGAGAGGTAGACATACCCGGTAAGTCAACAGCCACGGTAAGAACGCAATTCGCGGATCTCCAAGAGCTGTCTGTGCCTTGTGTTGGTGTCGAAATGAATCTCAACCGCCGCAATCTCGAGAACCACCCAAGTGAATATCTTTGAGTTTCGTGTGAGCAGCAATTTGGTTTCACAGCTCACTGCTGATGTAAAGCCACCAGACCTATTTAGATCACCGTCACCATGGGTACGATTAGGGGCAGTTGGTAGCGAATTGCAATGAACACTCACCTTCACAGGCCCACTAGCAGTGTTCTGAGTTCCTGTGCATAGGCCACCCACGACACTCCAAAAAAACGGTGCAACTTCTCCTGCCTGTAAGAAGTCTTCATGCATCAAGATCGTATCATGAACGGGTGCAGTCAACCTGTGGCCGTCGACGCCAGATTGTTTTGCCTCGTCCTCGTATCTCAATCAACGATGGTGTCGATATCATTCCGTTGCTGAATGACTGCTGGATGTCCAATCCGACGATGTCATATCATGATGATCTCTGCTGTTAACGGATCATCAGTAGGTTGTTCAACAAGTGAGGTTAGGACTGACTTCCTTGTATCCTCTTGAGTTTCAGGGTGTAGCAGAGAAGGTGAGATGGTGGGCACAGATGGTTGAACGCATGTGTCGAGGATTTATAGAGCCTCAAGGGACTGCGGATTGACTTTCGGTGCACGGAAAACCATGAAAAAAAGTTGCGACCAGTGCTCGACGGCTCGTCCGACCGGTTGACGACCAACCGGCACTGGATCGTCGCATGTGACATCAGTGTTACTCATTGTGACCTACCGTAACATTGATGTGACAGTGCTAAGGAACCTAACCAAGCGCACAGAGCAGACAGACCATATATCATTGTATGTACGGTCAAGCGTGTCTTGTGCAGGTAAAATAAAAAGTCTTATTACATAGTGGCTTCTATTAGTTACAGTGTCCCCAGCATTAGATCGTTGTTCATTCGTAACACAGAATGAAAATCTGCCCACTCTTGATGCTCAGAATAACCGCTCCTTGGCTTTGGTCGATGTTTATTGTCTCGACATTGTCCAGGTCAAGCTCCGGAGGAACCTCTAGCGTCCGTACCTCCCCCATCGCGTGTCGTCTGATATCTCTTCTACCATCGTTGACATCGACATAGGGCGGGAAGGTGACGAACCGAAGACGTTTTGGATCTGACTCTGTGCCAATGCCGTTCGTGGCGCGTTCGTGGCGAACAGAGTGCCAGTTGTAGAAGTTTTCGGCCTCGTCGTCGTCGATGTCCTCTTCATGATGGTCAACTTCTTTTCCCTTGTGTTGCGGTTGTTGTTCCTCGTCCGGTACGTATTCGATCCATACGGCATGGCCGAAGTCGACAGCTACCAGAGGTCTCGGTCGTTCGTGACCCCGTTCATCATCTCCTCCACCGCCCACCGCCGTACCGTTTCCTCCGTAACCTGCCGCCTCATCGTCCGAGCCTTCTCCTTGATCACCCTCATCATCGGACGACGGTGAATCCAAGACGCAGACAACCTCGAACGGGTCTGCTACATACCAGATATTCATCGGGTCGTCTTCTGGATCCACCTGGAACTTCCCGCTCTTCCGCTTCTTCCTCTTTTTCCCCGCCCGTTTTGGATCTTCTTCGTCAAGTGGCGGAGATAGATAAGAGGTGTCCTCCCCTGCTAATGTTCTTTCGCGTGTACACGCCTCCACCACAACCGATCCGTCCGGCGGTTCGTCGATCATGTATAACTCTAACGGTGCATTCGAGTACTCCGATTCATCTCCACCATGCCCACCAGTCGAACTATGGTTGACGGTCACAGCAGGGACATTACCGTTACCAGGGCCACTATTGCTTGGACCGGCAGCATTCCCCACACCCCCAGACGAGTCATCATTCTCATCGCTAGTCCCAGTACCGTTCGTTCCGTGGCCATTGGTCGCACCCGTGTTATTAACATTGTAGGCGCTGGCACCGAAGCCTCCTTCACCCAGATCGAGACCTGCACCGGGTAGCCTCCGCCCACGCTGACGAAGCTCAACCCAATTGGCACCGCGCATAGGCACCCGGAAGTAATGTTGCATTAGCACAAACCTTGTGCGATGAGTGGCAGGATCGTGAGAGGCGAGTAGAACGACTGTACACGAGACACGAGGTACTCCGCCAGGTCCAGCAGCAGATGCCGACGCACCCATGAGATCCCCGTGGCTGTCAGCAGCGTTGACACCGCCGGATCGGGACAACGAATAAGGAGAGGAGTAGCGGCCATGTGAGTCATCATCGTGCCCATCATCATCTTTACCCCTTCGCCGATAGTGTGCGTGCGAGTTGACGAAACCAGGAAGGGAAGGCCACCACTGTCGAACGAAATGGGCAGACTCAGGATACCAAGGCGGGAACGGGAATGGATTGATAGAGGTGATATCTGGAAGGAGGGGAGGCGGTGGGGTGGGCGGAGAATTGGGATGTTGGGACTCCCACTGGAGGTCAGACACACGGTCGGTGATGGATGGAGTGAGGGCAGATGTTGACGAGAGCGATGGAGATGCTTCCACAGCCGTTGACGTAGACGTAGACGTCAAGGTATCCGAAGCAGTCTCGTACTCGCCATTCAATCCAGCGGTAAGATGGATACTGTGCTGTTCCCCATCATCACCAACGACAGTATGATCTCGTGCAGTGTCGTCGGAGGGCGAGAAGGGCCTACCAGAAAGTCTTCGGTCAATCTTGATAGGCCTGGGGAACTTGAAACGTTTCACGATGCTTTCCCAAGGGCGAACCCGACCACTGATGACTGGCATACTATTGCCAAGAGCATTTTGCGGGTCGTGAGCTGTCGCATCCGATGTGGGGGTGCGGCTGGGCTTGACTTTTTGAATATGATCTTCGAGATGTGAAAGAGGATAGAAGTGCTGGAACGCCGAGTCTGAGTCTTCGCAATGGATGACAATATTATTGGCGTAGAGAATGCAAGACCAGTTGGATGATATAACCTGAGGAATGCTATCAGCACATTGCAGCAAAGACGAGAAACATCACTCACACATTCGATTCCAGTATCGACGAACACGTATTCGTCCCGATCCCAGTCTAGAAGGACGTAGAGTCCGATCGTGTTGGACTCGGATACCCAAATGAAGGCGCTGAGCAGCCGAGCACTGGGATCCAGCAGAAAGATGTTCATGACCACGCCGGTCGTCCTGAACGACGTGACATGAGAAAATGAAGGCGGGGGAGATGGGGTTGAGGGACCCTGACTTCGTTCCGAGTCGACGAAGGATAGGCGCATGAGCGAGAAGTGCATTAAGCGGGTGTCGTCGTAACTATCATTATGAACTCCATCAAGACAAAAGAGGGCGGCGACAGCTAGAACACGTACCTTCCGTTCAGTACCTTCGCCATAGTGAAGTAGACCACCTTCTCGTCGAATTCCACTCTGCATTTCCACAACTCCCATTTCTCCCCCGGTACCCATTCCGCCAAACACTTATCCGTCTGGACATCCCAACAAACAACTTTCCCCGTTTTCGTAGCACAAAGGATGTAACTCGACGTGATAGGGCTCAACCAATCAACCTCTTCATAGGGCGGAGATTGGAGAACCCTATACCAAGAAGCGTCCTTCCTCGTTTCGCCAGGCGGGAGATTGTCCAGATAATGGTTATTTCCGTTCCCTGCACCGATATTTCGCCTCCCTCTGGCTGGGCGTGGACCTCGGGCGCGCCAGGAACGTTCATAATGGTGGGCCTTGTTGACCGACACGATGAGTTGCTCGGAACTAAGGTCCATAAGACGTTGAAATCCTTTGAGCGGTAACGGCCGACATCTTCTCAGAAGATCTGTTGCGAGTTTCCGATACACAGGTCGGGTGGTTGTTGAATAATACAGAGATTTACACGTCTAGTCGAAGACAATTAGTAAGGGTGCAATCCAGAGAAAAGGCTCCAACACGCACCAAATGCAAGGCATGAATATCATCAAAGTCGAGATAGGTGGTGATATTGAGCAATAGATCATACGGTAGGGTGTGCAGAGATCGTTCTGTCCACATTTCGTCCTGTTCGTTCTCGGGAAGCTGAATTTCTGGCTCTGATCCTATATTTTCCCTGCCAATTTCCTCCCCAAGTAAACTGAACTGAATGTGGCCCCGTATTTTGCCTGCGAGAGAGACGCCGAGGTCCAGTGGGAATGGTGGTGGTGGTAGGAGGTTGAGTTGTGAGTTCGGCATCGCTCCCGATTCTCACCCACGGTTCGCAGATCCGCTTTGCAGTATTCCTTCGGCGTTGCTACAATACTTCTTTCCACCAATGTCCTCTAACTCTGGACTGTATAAAGACCTGAAAAGACTAAAGAGCAAGGGTTAACGTCGAGCAAACTTGTCACCTTCAAGCCTCTGGATCATGAATCATAGTATGGGCCACCCCGTAATCCAACCCTTAATGCCTGCGGTCGCCTCATTGTGCTCGCTTAGGCCCTTTGTATTTGCCAGAACATTCCAACAGAAACTCCGGAATACGGCGCCGAAATCCTATTCAACAATGATTCTGGCTTCAATTTAAGCCTTTCGAATGCGTTTGTCGAACCCTTGGGCTGGTCTGACGAGCAACTTGTGCCACTGGCAGGACTAGGGACTCGAGATTCAATAGGCTCTGTTATCGAGTTTCAGCGTACGTGGCCGAATCTCTCAAGCGAGGGCGAAAGCCCAGCACTGGTCAGCTCACGACGAGTCAGGACCCTTATCGGGACCCCGATGAGATGGTACCTCACGGCCGCGGGGATGACTTCGGTAACATACGAGCATCATAGGGTCCAGAACCCGACCATACATATAGCTAGGGCCTACAGGAAGACAACCTTTTACCCCTTCGTCTTCCATCTTTACATCCTCTTCCCTGTGTATTCGAAAGGATAAGAGTAGAGGTGGAACCTCGCTGTGGTACTTCCACGGTCAATATAGATAGAATGAGGTACGAAGCACTCACTCAACTCTCCGCACTGTGCTATTGAAACGTCCATCCATCGGTCGGAACTGCTGGTGGCTGAAGTACTCGTGGTACACCAGTCTGATCCCAACACTCCACCGTCCCACTCGCCTCTTTTCCGTCGCAACGCACCTCGAAGTCCCCGCCGCTCGCCGCTCACTGTGACTTCTCGCCCTCTACCTCGACCCAACGCACATTCACACCGATTTCAGGCAGCCGATCGACAGGAAACTGGGTTGCAAAAGTAATCTGCGTCTTCCCAGTGTCCACTCCTCGCACACGAAGCAAGATGACGGAAGCACCAACCCTGGTTTCTGCAACCCATACTTCCCGAGATTTGTTTCGAGATGACGCTTCTCCCACCTTGAATACAGCGGATTCAAGGCGCTCAAACTTCTCTAGACTCATGACTGAACGATCATGAATGAGTACGGCTCGGGATTGTGGGAACACGCAACTCACTGGGGAAGAACTTCCGCACATGCCGAAACGAATACTTGAAGGATATCTCCAACAACTCCACACGGGATGCACAGACTGCGTCGAGAAACTGTTGAAGGGCTCTCTGATCGACCGAAATAGGTACTCGTAGATGCACGTGTGTAAGCCTTGGACACTGGATGAATCCCACACTTGCGAACATCGGGAGGAATACTCCGAACGCACTGTTGAACGAAAGACGGCGGAGGTGGGGAAGGCATAATTTCGGGCCACCTTCCAGGTCTTTTGGTCTCGGATCAACGAATGAAATCCGACAGCCAGCCGACTGGTAGTCTAGAGTAAGGTCTTCCAACGACTTGTAGACGTTCACGTAATCGGAGATGCGGAGAACGATGAGGGAAGATGTAGTTTGTCCCACACCATCGCAACCCTTGAGATATAGTGTCTTCAAAGAAGACGTCGAATGGGGGAGGAATGTTTTGGGAAGATCGTCTACCAGAACATCGCTGAGATGGAGCACTTTGAGAGATAGGCTCGGGTACGAGTGCAAAGTCTTCCAAACCTCCTCGAGCCCCGCTCTATGGCTCTTCGGAGGATCGTATTGAATATTCAGGCGAAGCAGGTGAGGAATGAGAGAGCAGTGGGGGGAAACCAGCAGGTTGTTGAACGCCAACGCATTCCTTGCGTTGATGAGACGATTCAAAGCTTTGGGCGTCCCGAGTAGATGGCATCGAGAACGGGAAGTCCAAGACTTGCAAACAAGACTACAGACCAACAAAGACGATTCGTCTGCATGGCAGAAGTCGATGACAATATCAGTGAGCTCTCCGGGTAGGATCATGATGGTGGAATGAGGATAAGCGAGAAGGCGATGGAGATGGGTATTCTACCACCTGATCGTGACGGTGCATTGGTGTGAATCACGAATGCGCGACAATCCTGGGAACTGAGCAGTAAAGTAATAGAGTATTCTAAGAATACTCAGTACTCTGTTCAAGCCTTTCCCTGCCATGACTCACGCTGCTATCAGTTGATTGGCGGGAGTGACTGGAAAGGACTCACGACTTGCGTTTCGGATAGAGCCGCTCTTATTCTTCTCCAAGTTCCTGCCTCAATGCTCGTTCAGCGGTGGTTTTGAACAAAACAGGTACTATTGAGGTCAGGATCAAATACATATACACAGGTAGCGACTCCGAAGTCGATGAATCAATGCTTATTTTCGTTCTCTTTCTCGTCCAGACAAACACATATCGCAGCCAACAGAGCAGCATCGACACCCGGAGCGACGTACAGGTAGTAGGTCTGCTGGTCGAAGCTATTGCCATGAAATTAACGCTTCATGAGACGACGAGGCTGGGGAGTGTGCTCACAGTATTTCGCGTCCATTCAAGAAGCTCCGGTCGATGCGCCCTACAGGGGGGCCTTCAGGAGTACCAAGGTTTATCGAAGCCTAAGATTGACCAGAATTTAGCAAATTTGGGATGCTTGTGGCAAGGCCCTCGCGTGCGCGATTCACCTTGCGATCAAAGAAATCTCCGCGCAAGGCTAGCTCGACCTCTTGTCCGTCAACATTCTTGAACGTCGTATTCAATTTCGCCGATCCAATACTGAAGCTGCTCTTAACGGTAAATAGCAACGTCTGTTCGTCGGGGGTGTATCCTTCAAAGGTGGTGTGGATGGAGAAAATTTTTTTCTTTACGACGAACAACGGATTCCCATTGGGATCGGCAAATTCTTGGAAAAAGCTCAAAGTCGGCTAGGGTTCGTGATGTCGCTGCCAGCGTCTGTGCGTACCTTTCCGACCGTGCATAGAGAACACTTTCGCCTTGCAAATCAGGAAATCCCGCCCAGAAGCGTCTTTCTGAGATGGTGGAGATGTGAGCACTCACTGCTGCTTGCACTAAGCTCTGTTCTACTCACGATGTGGAAATCGTCTCCAGTGAACGAGAGCCTTCGCTAGATGAGATGGTCAGGGACCTTGATCACCTGCTCCTGTGCTTGACTCACCTCTTGGAGTTTAAGGACAACTTCATGGTCGTGATTGGCGTAGGCCTGACTGATTCCAATCAGGGATTGCGAAGGCCGCTGTAGAGGGGGTGGAGGAGTGTGGTCTTTGGAAGAATCGAAGAGACCCATGGTCAAGAAAGCGTTGGAAGATCGATGGTGGTTGGTTCAAGGTTGGTCGCAGAAGGGGTATGACGACAGCAGCTCGACTTTATATAGGTGCCGCTTGCTATTCTTGCACAGCTTCACTAGTTCGGAATTCGCCAAATTCTCACTCAGGCTATTCGGACTTCTGTTCTGATCCAACGGTCGCTTCGGGCCCCGAGAGTTTTGCATCTCTACAGTAAATACATATCGTTCTATTTCGAGCTGGATGAACAAAGGCATTAATATTGGCCTGAGCTCCAAGAGTCGCAATGGCGGCAAGATGGCGGTAACTTACATACATACCTTCAACACCCAAAACCTACTAAGTGCTCAAGGGGGACAGAGCCATTACACACCGGATCTAGCAGAGGAGCCCATTAATACAAGTTCTGGGCCCAAAATAGGTCGGCATCGGCGTGGTTGAAGGGATTCGAAGTCGTAGTATTGTTGAACGCGTTCAACGTTGATTCGTTCATCAGGTTTCAAACATTCAAGCTGTAAAGCGGCCCGGGGATTTATGAAGATAAAGTCCCACGTGTTACTCCGGGCCGATACGCCTGTCAAAACTTTCTTTTCCTCGGACCCAGGGGTATTCCCACGCACTGATCTCAACAACAACTCCCACCATCTCGACCGCAGGAACCTAGTTGACCGCCACACCCAACTAGCGGAATGTAAGACAGGGTACTGGAACGCCTCTTTTTTTGGGCCGATCGAGACAATCAATGGACTAGCAGACCTTCCTTCCCCTTGGCTCCTTGCTATCGATTCCCCAATCATTTCCGAAGGATCAGGACTCTGATTAGCGCCTGAGCAACGCCCGAATACACCATACACGACAATGAACACGTTACTACCTTTGAGCGCTCTGACAGTGACCGCATATTTCTCAACGGCAAAGTCGTCCTCATCGTCCGCTCGAGTATGCACGCTGTTACGGTCAGCTTGTCCTTCTCAGTACTTGCGGCATTCGATCCCATCGTGCAAGTATCCTGTTAATTAACGTCGAAACCCTTGAAGCAAGTGAGATGTCTGACAGGCAAGAGGAGGTCGTGTGCTATGGCGGCGGGAACGTGTACACTCGGGAACTTCTAGAAGGTAGAAATGCTGTTTAAGGATGCACTACTTATAGGGCGTCGGGCGTCTGTTCTTTCTTCCCTCCCAATCTCTCGCAAAAGTTGCCTTCAACATTGCCCCCGCTTGCGCCCTGACCAGCGTCATTGTGAGCGCTTTCGTGAAGACCGTCGTTTACCGCTCTCGATGTGAGTCTCACTATGGTTGCTTGCCCTGGACCCTCGTTGTGATAAACAGGAGGATTGCTGGGTTGTCGATTTGTCGCGGTAATTTACCAGAATCCTCTTCAGAACACTATGGACACCAATTCCGAGCCTCATACTGAGGGGAGCCTATCAACTGATTCAAGACTTGATCTTCGTGCAGCCACTTCTATTGAGTGTTCACTTCGTACGTACGTTCCCCCATAAAAATTTGACGAAGTTCCTGAATCGATCTTTATTCCAGTGAGCTCATCGGCTCCGGGTTTCCAGCTGCCTTGCGGCATACTCTACGACTTCATCGGGATATTGGATACCGGGTAGTCATATATTTAAGAGGAGGGATGGGTGGGCCAGTTAGTGGTGGTGGTTTTAGGGGAGTCATGCCCCCCGGGCTCGGATCTCGTCGTGTGTAACATGGGTCTCGTTCAATCATCACCTTATACCCAGCATCTAAGGCTCCAACCGTAATGTCTATATACCGTATATATACGGTTGTATTTGTATATGTATATGTATATGTTTACAAGCTCAAGAGGACCTGTAGACAGATAGTAGATATACAGTATATACGGTATATACACAAAACCCCACCTACCAGCAGAAGGTTCACTCGAGTGCTTAGTTGAAGTTTGACCGCGGTGTCCGAGTCAAATTTGAGAAACGTGTTGAAGATGGTGCGGGCGGGTTGCCCAGTGCCGTCATCCAATGATCCAATCGACTTCGCTGACCTACATCGATATTGGCTGCGCTGCGCGCCTGGCCCGGATCCCTCGACATTGATTATTCGCTTTTGATAATGGATCCTCGCAGGAAAACTTGTAGCGAGCACCAACTCAACCCACGACCCCGGCTTTAGATTGCATGTGGACACCACTGCAGCCATGGTTTGTTCAGGGTTCGTCTCCTCACGACTCTCGTTGCGCTATTTTCCCGACTCCAGCATGTATAGCTTGGGGTTTTCTTGCAATTCCCACTACTAGTATCAGCGGAGCGTGTCCTCTCTGAGTCTTGACATGTCTACACTAACCTGTGGAGCTCACTGAAGGCGGAGACTGCTAGTCAAGCTCTTCTTTCAAACGCTTGGATCAAAATTGGCTTGTTAGATGTTGATCCTCCCCCTCTCATTTGTCGCAAACATGGGTCCGAAATCACGCATGTGACTACTGTATAGTATACAGTTATATACTGTTGATAGATTGTAGACAACTGTATCCGTATAGATACGCTGCGAGCCGTATACATATACAATATGGTTGGAGCCTTACCAGCATCTCCGGAGCAGCCGAGGCAAATTTTGGATCAGTGAGCGAAAGATGAGATAAAGCATCTCAACCACGATATGCCTGATGGGTAGGATATTTGTTCCGAGTCTTGCCAATTTGCCTGGCTCTAGCTAGCCTACTTCTCAACGTCGGACTCGTTGAATAGCAAGTGTTGAACGTTGAGCAGCGGCGAGTGCGAAGCCTTGCTGGAAGGCACACCTCTGAAAGCTGTTAAGCAGAGGCATCGTGTTGTATAAATAAGCTGATGATAATGACACTACTAGTACGAGAAGTTACACAGCATCAGAGCAAACACTCGAAAGCATTGAGAACAAAGAAAAGCAAGAGAAAAGCAAGAGAAACGAGAGAGAAGTTCAGAAGAACGGATTCACATCGATCAACTACATCGACTGCCCCGAGTTCGTGCGTATAATCTGCAATGGTTCTGTAAAACCTCAAAGTCTCCAGCTGTAATCAACAGCTTTAAGTTTTCGACTCGGAGTGAGACGCACCATCTGATAGCACTAGCCCGGGATCGATTAAAGCCTGATGGGGATATCATTCGATGTGTGAATCCACGCCACCGTTTGGGTAGATCCGTCTAGAACGGGCACCAGAGGTGGCTGACGATCTCCTGCCACGCAGGTTCAACACTACGATAAAGTTCAATCAATCGCGTTCTCAGAATGTCAACTGGGGGGAAACATACCTTCAGTGGTAAAGGAATTGGTCTGACTGCCATCCATAATAGAACGATACGGGTTCTCGTAGGCCGGAGAAGTATATGGGACAGGTGGTTGCCTGATAGCTTGTCTCCGGTAGCGTTCAGCTTCGAAACGACTTTGTCTGTCCCTCTCATGGAGTTGCTTGAGATTCAAGTTGAAGAAAACGAGAACGATCAGTATGAGCTATGTAGGTGAGGGCGTGGGCTACCCACAAGAATCTTCCGCTTCAATTCTTCAGATCGATCATACCAGCGCGCGATTTCTGGCATTAGACCAGGATTGATTCCGACGTACTTCCACCAGACAGATCCGATATGGTGGTGTTTCTCAAGTATCTTAGATGCCACAATATTAACACTGAGTCATTCAAGTAACAGTTCAAGTCAGTAGGAAAACTTTAGGGAGGCGTTTAGAATCGCTCACTCTAGATACTCGTCCTCAGTTTTACTCCACTCCGGCGCCATGAGCATACAAATATCATCTGGTAATGACACTGTGGCTCTGAGTCCTACACATTTTGAATACACGGTCTGGAGGCATTTCATGGCATTCTCCAGCTCTGTGGGAGTGATGCAGGGATATAGAACCGTTCGGCAGTATTTGTACACGGCTGTCGCAAAAACGAGGAGTCCTGGGTGTAGTCGTTGAGCAAAAACATTCAAACAAGGACTCCAGAATGTTGTTTTTTTAAATGAAACGATTGGCTGATAGCGCCACTGGGGCACATTGCCGCTCAACGTTTTTGGGGCCTTTGGCCTAATTAACTAGTAGTAGTACTCCGGGGCAGGCGCCGTGTGTACATTTCATGTGACGGAGCACGTGCTGAATACCATGAGGCACCTCTGCCTCGCGGCAACACTACTGCCAGACTTCAGTGCTACTGTAAGCGGTGGACCAGTTGCGCCCGTATACACTTAGGCGCCCGATATCGGAAAGTGAGTTGACACTGACTAAAGCACTCACCAGTCAGCCGCGCAACCCAAGTCCAACTTTGATTTGTTTCGAATTCCTCCACTATGTTTGCATCTCCAATTGCGTTTTGGTGGGACATTTACTTGAAAAGTTCCTCGATATGCACAAAATACGCGTCTGAGAGGGGAAGGAGGGGAAGAAAGGGCTTGTACCCCATCGACCTTGCGAACGGATGTTTCAAATCCACCGCGTCGGAGCTTTTAGAGGTGTCCGAAAGAATTACTAGAATAGGCTATTCGCAGTGGCCGTTCAATACAATTCTCTCCGGACGCCGGAAAATGACGAGAACTGGAGCCTAGGCGGTGATAGCGAGCGACGAGCGTGCACACTCACATTCAAATACAGTCATTTTGGATTCCTTGTGCCATCCGATTTTTTTATGAGTTCCATTCAAATAACCTGGTATCTGAGTACTAGGGAACCTTTCTGACTGTATCAACATTCTTCCATGAAATTCTGAGCGAAGGAGAGAGAGAGGAAGGGCCGTAGTGCACGAAAAACAACCGGAATTTGACCGTTGGCGCGCGCGGAAAGTTCAAATCAGGTTGAGAACATGTCCTGACTCATGATAGACCACTTCCTGGTCGTCAAACCTCTGCTACCAGGACAGTAGGTAGTCTTACCCGAGATCTGCGCTATTTATTTCTGTGTCAGTGTGATGTTCAGTTGCAAAAAAAGAACATACGAAAAGCCAGAGCGGAAAAGTGTGACATCAAAGGGCACAGCTTTCCGGTTTGCCGCGGTAATTTGGCGGTGACCTAATGGATGTCACGATGGCACAAGGAGTCCATTTCCGTGACATTTGGACCTCATCAGAAAACGATTTTACCCGTCCGTTCTTCATCGTATATAAATTATATGGATGTTGTAACCAGACTATAAGATGTCTAGCCAGATACCACTAACCATTATTTGAACAGAAATACAGTGACAGAGCAGAAAAACCCTTCCCGTGAAGTAGTGGCTCAAGGAGTCCAAAATGACTGTAACAGCACGTTCACTGTCTAATTACACGTACGAACTCACATGGCACAGAGCGTTCCCTCATTGGCTGACACGGACCTTGTTCGTCCCTCTGAATCCCTTCGATGCTGAAGCTGAAGTGTAACTTTGAGACGAAACTTATGAGGTTGACGCGCTCAAGCCGTAGAACTACGTGCAGGTAGTAAATTGAATAACGCGCGCCAACGCCGGGAACTACTAGCGCCTCAATACCCATCCGACTCGACAAGCCATTGATATCAATGATCACACACTTCTACAGACGGTCAGCGGCTCTCGCTGCTACGCTACTTCCCTGTGGGGTGGGCAAAATATGGATTACATTTATACCCAAAGACTGTCGAGATTATACAGGAAAGATAAACTGCCACACCCTATCAACCAACTTCGTCGGCGGCTCCGGCGTAGCATGCTCCTCCTCATAAAGATCCACCAACATCCTCTCCTTCGAAAAGAAATCAATATGTTCCAATCGTCGCCACTACAAACGCCCCTTCCCACTCAATAAACCAGTAACAACACGAATCACGACGAAAGAGCTCACCTGCGTCCTGCGGAATATCTTCCAAAAAATGAATAGCACGGGGGTTACACCGATCATGGTGTACGAGAAGAGGAAAGTCGGGACGTCCCAGTTTCCTGGTAGGAAGACTGTCCATCCGCCTACGAAGGCCATGATGATCGCCCCGGTGAATGCGTAGTAACTGGTCCGTGGGTTGGTGTGAGCGAGAGGTAGAACGAAGAAACAAGGGAAGAGGTTACATACGCGCAGAAAGGCTGCCAGGCGGTCTTATAGGGTAGCGTGTCCCGCGAGATTCCTTGAGCTTTGAGTGCCTGCGAGGAGATGCGGTTGGACCCACGACGAGGGACGAGAGAGGAATATACGAACCTTGTGAAATCGTATGTACGTGAACGACACGATGGACCAGTTCAGAAGCTGAGAGGCTGTAACAAGGTTTACGAACCTAGATCCAGCGTCAGTGTCGGAGAAAAAACATAGTACGGGTTTGATTCAAGCATACCATTGCAACACAACAGCAGAGTTATTAGACACCTGCAAGAAAGCTCAAGTGGAAGTTAGAACGATAGGACGAGCATTCAGGGTCCTGAACTCACAAAGCAAAGCAATCGACAAAGTAAGAGCGACACAATATATCGGAACTCCATTCTTATTACACCGTGTGAAGACCGCAGGAACCTTCCCCTCCAACGCCAAACCAAACAACGTCCTACTCGCACAATAAACGTAGCTGTTCCCAGCGGAGAACACCGAAACCAGAATCATAAAATTGACAATGTGCGGAAGAACGGGAATCTTCATCCGTTGCATGGCGATCACGTATGGTGAAGACCCTGCGCCTGGTCTCGCGTCCGATAGAGATTGGAGAAGATCTGGATCGTTGTACGCGACCACGATACCGATGCAGAGGGATCCCAAGACGAAAAACGCGACTAATCGGTAGATGACGCTGTTGAATGTTCGGGGTAGGATGCGCCTTGGTGCTTGGGCTTCGCCTGCGGCTAACGAAACCATGTCGGGACCTACTCAGTTCAATCCATTCTATCAGTTTGTGAGAGAACTTGAAAACGCGGCTTATCGGACGTACCGGCAATTGTGAAAGACGCCTGGATGAAGCACGCTAAGAACCCTAAAAATCTTCCCAGCGACCCGGTTTTGATGTACTCCGCAAAAGGCGCTCCTTCCACTTGCGAAGCTATTGATCGAGCGAAGAATCAGTCGATCTGCATCCAACGAACCGAGGGGGGAAAACCACACACGGTTCCAATTTCGGAAGCCATAGACATCATGAAGCGGATTGCCGCCCACCATAGTCACAAAAGTGAATACGATAAAACCTATAGCCAGTATAACCTTGCCAAGTGCTAGCCAGAATTCGGTTTCTGGTACATAATCATACATACATCAGTCACGAGAGCGGGAACGGGGAACCTAAAACAAATGGAGGGGACATACCTCCGTAGTACTTGACGTTGACGAAGTTTAGGAGTCTTGTAGTATTCAATCGGTATCAGAGTATTACGGCTGGTGAGGGGGGGGGGTTTATCGAGACTTACGAGTAGCTCACGAGCATGAAAAATATGACGGCGATGATGGGTATTTTGTCCGTCCAAAAGTGGAGTACGATGTTGAACGCTGTGATTTCGAACGGGATGAGGAATGCTTCGAACACGAAGAAATTGATTCCGGTGGCAAATCCGAGAGCGGGGTCGACGAATCGGTCGGCGTATCGAACCTGGATATGAAGGGTTGAGCTGTGAGGGCTGTGTTCGAGAGAATGGTTGCGTACGAAGGGAGCAGAGATAGGTATCCATGTAACCATTTCACCTGGTCGGAGGGTAAGCTGGAGTTTTTTCCCCTTCATGATGAGGGGCGGAGAACTGACAGAGACAGTTGTTCACGGCGAGGATGAACGTGCACCATATTGTGAATCCCAGGAAAAGGCTTGCTAAGAATGCACGGATTGAGTTTTACAACAAACAAGGGGGATGGATAGTTCACTCACCAGGACCGCCTTTCGTTAGAGCTGACCCTATTTGCACGAAAAGTGCCGTCCCAATAGTCCCTATTCAACGCACATCAATCGACGCACGACTAACAGAGCCAACGCGAGCCAAGTTCACCTCCAATTCCGATAAGTTGTATATGTCTGCTCTGGAGAGAGGAGGGAAAATGTCAAATCCAGGTCAAGAGCCGAAGAAAAAGGAGTACCTTGAGCTTTCGTTTCGTATTATCATTGAGCCCTGGAGTAGAATCTCCAGTTGGGGTTGCAGCATGAACGCTCGAAGTGTCGACGTCGTCCTTTTCAGTCGACCGACGGTTCATGGTGTAAAGGTAAGAAAGAAAGAGGAAGAGAGAAAGATGGTCCGTAAATGTAGGGGGGGCTCAGATCATGATGCTGGTCCTTGGACGTACATATTCCGATGCACATGGACCAAGAATGATCTCGTGCTGATTACATTTTTTTGATCATCTTCCCGAAACGTGGCGCACACTTCAACCGGCGGGGTCCTGGACAACGTTGTGAGTGCCTATCAGTGTATGTGCCTGTGGGAAGCCCTTGGTAGGTAAATAGACGATAGACCACGTCATGGGAGGAGGAGAGAGCTCGTATAGTTCTTGGACGACTTGGGTATGTGGGGATGACTCTACCAAAAATATTCTCTTGCTCCCGAACTACGATTCAATGGAGGACAACGCCGTGTCATGGGAGAGCGTTGATAAGAATTGAGCCCACATATTGACAGTAGTCTATACGAATTCAAAGGTTGAGCGCTGTGGAATCAGAAAAAAACCAATTATGCGTGCGCAGATGGTCTTGACATCGTCACCAGGGCAGGATCACGTACGATGGACCGCACGAACGACGATGCCGATTTGATGAAAATGAAAATGAAATGAATGAACACCTAGATGCTTGAACTGTTGTTCCAAGGTTCAAGTAGTCACTGTCAGAAAATCGCCACAACTTGTGGGGTCCAAGTTGAAGTATGTGGGGTCGAGTAACGAGTTTGTTTGAATCGCGAGATAAGATTAGATCGTCAAATCACGAATGGAGGGTTCATCCCACCCTCCGGCAATCACCGGCACCGTACGCGCCCATCAACAGCCGGAGAAAGGTGGGGTCCGGTAACCGGTTCCCGGACGATCACACCTTCGTTTTTTTCACATTCCTCTGGCCTTTCCCTCGCACAGCCGTGGTTAACCCCAACATTTCGGAATCTCAGGGATACCCCAGCTTTTCTATCTACGAAAAAATGGATCTCCCAGATTCAACGCCTTTCACCACAGCCCCATCCAGCGGGAACCAGACACCTTACGACGATTTCACACCCCCAGAGGAGGGCGATATCCCCGAAATCCCAGACGAACCAACCCCATCTTCAAGTTCCGCGATCCACTTCAGCACAGGTACAGGTAGAAGAAAGATGGCCTCTTCCGTCCCGGATGAACCCTTACGAAGAGCCATAAACTCGTTCGAAAACCTGGTCGCGCTAGCCAACTCGCAGGAGACGCTGAGATACGTGTTAGCTAATAGGAAGGAGACGTGGAAGGGTGCGAAGAAGATGGTTTGGAGGGATAGAGGGGAGCCTGTTGTTGAGCTTGCGGATGGGGGGGAGTGTTTGAGGTGGGCTGTGAAAGGTGGAGTTCGTGAGTGATGTTGGTTTTTTCCTTTACATATGAGGTGGGTGCTCATGGAATGGCTTTTTTAGGTGCGGCTGGGTTGGCGTTTAATATTAGAGCTTGTTTTAGTCTTGTGTTGGCTTTGCTCAAGATCAAGAATATACCTCGGTAAGTGGAGAGCAAGCGAGACTACCATGAAAGGCTGAAGGTCATTCTTTTCTTAGAAAGCAACGCTTCGCTCTCATTAGACATGCGATATTCGGTGCAGACACGTGGAGGTTCGCAGCGATGCTTGGTGAGTGTTCTTCCACAAATCAGTCCTCCGAACCAGAGCTGACCATTCCTGCTCGCAATAGGGACGTTTGTATCGTTGTACAAGTTCCTCCTCAACGCTCTACCACTCTACGAGCCCGATAGACACAAACTAGAACATACCCCAGCATTCTTGGACGATGACGACGAAGTCGACCAGACTCTCCCAATGACCTCGTTCGACGTCCCAGTACCACCAACACCTGGAGGCCCTCTGTACCGGGTAACCCATTCTACAACACTCATTCATCACTCCTCATCATACTCAAAGACTTCTCACAGAGACCTCAACCGCCCAAACGAACTGAACGTCTATCGTTATCCACACAGGCCCAACGAATCCTAGTGCGTAAGAAAACGAAACGATGGCACGCCGCACTAGCAGGGGCCATCGCGGGTGGTCTAGCCGTGATGTTGGAGAAACGCGGGAGACGTATCACGATTGCGCAACAGTTGTTTGTTCGGTGCGTATGTGCATACCCGTCATAATCTCGTTTGACGCTGAAGTACGATTCTCTAGCGGTCTTCAAGGATCGTATAACTCGTATACTACGAAGCGAAATATCCATGTACCTCATGGAGCTGTTCTGGTTTTCTCGCTTGTGTGAGTGTTGTTGTGTTGTCGCTCGATTCTTTTCAGGTATTCTGACGAAGAACTTGATTAGGTGTGGGCAGATCCTATATGCGTGGCTGCTTCGTCCAGGCACCCTGCCTCGCTCTTACCACCAGTGGTCAGTACGCGCGTATCATCCATAAAAAACTGACACTGATTCCAAACTCCCTCCTTCCAGGGTATCGAACGCCTCCAAAGTCCCAGACCCTGCGCTGCGGTTGAACCACGACATTGTCAAACTCGGTAAACCAAACCTCAAAGACTTTGACGATGCTCTCGAATTACCGGTACGCCGCACCACCTCTCCTTTGCCCTCCGTTTCTCACACACCTCAATAGGACCTAACCCCCACCAACGCCTCCAGACTCCTCCACCTCCGCGCCCTCTTCTCCGCCGCCGCCTCCCCCTCCACACTCCCACCCGACCAATACCTCCCCACCTACGGACCCTGCGCCGCCGTGCACCCCGCCGAAACCTCCTGCTTCGCCGTCCCCGCGATCCGGTTCTACCAAGTGTTCAAATGGATGTTGCCCATCTACGGTGCTCTCCACCTGATCCCGCCCGTGTTGTTCAAGTGGAAGACGTTCACGAAGGATCCACTCAAGGTGATTGCGAGAGCGATCGTGGGGACGGGGAGGAGTAGTACGTTTTTGGGGGTTTTTGTTGTTATATATCAATGTGAGTGTAAGAGTGCGAATCTCTCTACCTGTAGCTCATCTTCTCCGTAGCGATCAACTGCTTCAACCACCAACTCCACGAATACCTCTTCACCCACGTATCGAAATCCAAATCCACCTCGGCTCTTCACAGTGTCATACCCAAATGGTTAATCGACTTTATCCTCACCTCCAAATTCTCCTTCTGGGTACCCGGGTTCTTGGCTGGACTGGCCCTGTTCATCGAGGAAAAACGTCGACGAGCCGAGTTGGCTATGTACGTGTTGCCGAAGGGGTTGGAGGCGACTTGGTTGATGGCTACGGGGAAGGTGGGGTTGGAGCATTGGGGGGGGAGGAAGGGGAAGGTGGTTGGGGAGGCGGTGTTGACGGCGGTGGGGATGGCTATGGTTATGGTGAGTGTCGTCGAGTGCTTGGGTTTTTGGGCTTTCTTATACCGTCTGTGACTGATTACTTTTTTGTGTAGAGCACGTATCAGAATGATCCGCAGCATTTGTCGGGTCTTGTGAGGAGGATTTTGTATCAGTTTGTGGGACCTAATTAGTGCAGTGTGTTGTTGTTGTACGTGTAGGATTAGAATGAAGGATCAAGTAGCGTGTCAAGTTCCCGCTCAGGCCAGCAACGAGGGAGAGGTAGAAAATTATACAACACTTTACATTACATGGTACACACTTTCTTGTAAAATAAACCGAGAAAACCTGTAAATCTAACGAAACGAAATCTCAAATGATAAAGCCCTCAACAAACCACCTCCTCAATATACTCCACCCCAACCCTCGAAATACACTCCTTCCAAACACCCATAACCCCCCTCTGCCTCTCAATCCCATTCACCACCTCCGCCGGACACTTCCCCGTACTCCAAGCCAAAAAACACACCACGATCGACATCACGTCCGTCCGGTGGTCCCGTGGGGCCGTTATCAACACCCGTGGACCAGTAGTAGTAGCAGTACCGGCCGACCTGATAAACTCTCTCGCAGCTCTCATCTGTCTAGACCCCAACCTCGCCACCCCGTTATCCCCAGACGTGAACGTCCTCTCGGGAGTGAAATAGCTCTCGTCGAGGTAGATGTCTGCGAGTTCGCGGGTGATCCGAGTCAGTTCGGGGTCTCGAGTGAGGACGGTCATTTGGTGTTCGTATTGGTCGTGCGGGCGGGGGAGGGCTGAGAGGGTTAGGTGTTTCTGGTTCTGTTTTTGGTGGTGGGAGATGGTTGGGGGGGAGAGGGTGCCTAGGCCTGCGGAGGCTCGGACGATTTGGATGGTGTGGGTGAATGGGTGGCCGGAGTGCGTGAGGAGTTGTTCTTTTTCGACGGGGTGGGCGCTACGGAGAGTGGGGAAGGCTTTTGTGTCGTCTTCGAAAGCGACGTAGATCCCCTGGGTGATATGTTGGAGACATCGAGATTCGTTCTTCATCGGACGGTAATTTGAGTTAGGGGACGTGGTAGTGGTGGTGGTGGGTTGTACGGCGACGGGTGCGGGTAGGGGTTTTGGGAATGAGAGACGTCGGAGGTTGGAAAAGTGTCTGGTCATCGTGCTTGCCCTCGGGGATGGAGGACATGCCTCTCGAGGGGAACGAGGAGGGAGGCTGTTGGATGCGGAGGATGACCTGAAGATCTGCGGGATGGTGAGCGTTCTCCTCGGCAGGATCTGTTTCGACTTGGACTTGGACGTCCCGTGAGTCGTCGTTGGAGAGGTTGTCGGACTCGTACGTGGGGGAGTG
Source organism: Marasmius tenuissimus (assembly GCA_029532415.1). Taxonomy (NCBI): domain Eukaryota; kingdom Fungi; phylum Basidiomycota; class Agaricomycetes; order Agaricales; family Marasmiaceae; genus Marasmius; species Marasmius tenuissimus. Next base: position 206,078 of record JAQOTA010000006.1, on the reverse strand, counting down.
AAAAATAACGAGGACGAAGTTGTTGTTGTTGTCGCTGTCGTACCCAACGAAGAGGACGAAGGGGGCATCGGTGTGGGCTTGGTAAAAGGCATCAAGGGGAGGGGGGAGTAATAATTGAGCGGGCTCCTGTCATATAACGACCGTTCACGACTCTCTCTGAGTCTGATCGTGAAGAGACAGGGATAATGGGGACAGGGGTTTATTCTAATTCTGCGACATGACCGGTGCTACGGAAGGAGAGGTACTTTCCGGCCCCCCTGGAAGTGCTGCCGCACGTAACGAATAACCCGAGCTGAGTCCTCGCTCGTTATACCTCCTGATCAGATCCTTTGCCTGTAATCCTACAAATTGACAGGCTTACCAAACGCCCTCTCAAAGACATTCCTCCGGCCTCAGTATTTCACTGAGGATGATCCTTCAGCCATCGTTTCACCACGTTTGGTATAGGGCAAGCCGTAGATTCTGCTTTTCCATCGCTTCCGTCATACATCTTCTGGCAACAGAGGTAAAGATTCCTTAGGTGTTGGTCGCACTTTTCGGGTTTGTAAGTGTTTTTGTTCAGACAGGTTTGAAGGCTGCAAGCTAATGCGCACGCGGTGGTTTTTTTGAGTATGATAATGGAATTTGAGATTATTTGACGGAACGAGCGCGGACCTTGAGTTTGACACGGAGGCTCGTCCTATATCCATGGTTAGTTGATAATGAACAAGCGTCTTGAGATATTGGCTACTCACTGGCATGGTATGGCTGGTAGGTGTTTGAACGAGGAAAGTCGCGTCGAAGTTTGGTTGAAGTTGAGGTTATGACGATGTTTATTTGGGCTTGCTAAACAACACCGCGATCGCCCTCGGTAATTAAACCGGCGTTTTCTTGGCTAATAACCACCACCTTACTCACCCACACTCGGCTCGTCTATGCCATAGGAAACAGGATCTCTAGGAGGGTCACGAATGATGCTGGTGGATGGCTTGGTGGTGTGGTATATTTTGGGTTTTTTTTTTTCTATCAGACTTTGACTCGATTGGCTTGCGTAGTAGACTGTTTATCTTACATTCGGGCTTTGATGGAAGGGGAAAACTTGTACCATGCAATATTCTGTACGGCTCAGCTAGCCTAGAAAACCGTTCAGAGACTGGCGCGTTCGCGCAAGATCAGCTAGAGCAAAGGCTTACTTACCGTTACCGTAACGATCGGTGGCTGATAAGGACTGTGGTGGACTCGATACCACTGCTCTCTTCGCAACCACTCGGCTACGCAGACGTTTTGATCGACGGGTACTCATCCATTGCAAAACGTCTTTCCGTCGTAGCGCGGTGGTTCGAGCCTAGGATTGTGGCGAGCACCATACTGCAGTCGAAGATGGTGACGACTTAAAAATTTTGTGCAAACTTGTACAATGATATTACCCCTCCGTAACTTCAGTAGGTATCAACTGGGTAGGGCCTAGAAAACGGTTGTGAGTACAAAACTCGAATGCGAGCATGGAGTGCGTACAAGGGTGAGCTAGGACTCCCACTCACGCTCCTGAATACATACAAACCTGATAGTTTTAGGCCTCGTCCCTCGAGCTCCTCCGACCCGAGTATGTATTCACTTGGATGTTGGATCTGACAACTCAACTGGTGTGTGTTGAAAAGCGTAAAGTACAATGAAGTTCGTAGAGTTATGACTACAATCGTTCGAGCAAAAAAAGTGCAATGTGTGATGCGGTGGGTATGGTAAAAAAAGGAAATAACTTAAGTGGTGTGTGTGTATGCAAAGGAATGAGAGAGTGTATGTGTGTATATATATATGTAACGGCGAATGCTGGAGAAAACATGTACAAAAGTTGAAAAAAGTCCGGTATTGAAGTCTCGTCCTTCATTCACCGCACCCCCCGTTTCGACATCCTCAAAGGCTGCACCGACTCGGACGTAACAGAATCCGATTTCGACACCTCCGGCTGATAACACAACACCACATGTTCAGATCCCGGCGTCGGCGGTCGAGTCGTCGACGGGGACACCGTAGGTGAAAGCGCAGCTCCAAACGGATTCGGGAGGACAGTAACCGCGGAACTGGGCTCCGATTCTCTATTCGCGTTTGCGGAACTAGACTCCGATTCTCTCTCCCAAACCGTCTTCAACCCTTCCACTTCCACTGCCAGATCCGCAGGTTCTCCCGTCGTCACCGAGTCATTTTTTCGCCTCCTCTTCGTACTCCGTCGGTGAACTGCTAGCGCTGAGGTGGAGTCGTTACCTCGGTACGACGTGATGGAGTCCGACCGTTCGATACGCGACACCCGACTCAGCTGTCTCGTCGGCGGACCCCCAGACCCAGACCTTCGAGCTCGCTTCTTCAACAGCCCTGCGATGAGTATCGTCGGTACCCTTTGTAGTGGATTCCCGTTTTCGTCCAACTCTTCCTCCTCCTCTCCTTGAGCTTGAGTGGTAGACTCGGTCATGGGCATGGTCACGGTAGGCCGCCTAAGATAATCCGGTAACGCCGGAACAGGTGGTGGTATTTCATTCCGATGCGTACTAAAATCTCCATGTAAACGGGTAGACGCTGACCCTTGTGAATAGGCCGAATCCGTGTCAGAGTCGCTATCGGTGTGAACGGGGATCGACTCCCGACTGAATTTGGGTGGAGGTGCCAACGTTAGTCGTGGAGTTGGGGGCGATGCCGATGCCGATTGCTGAGACTGAATAGGGGATATTGCAACGTTGTCCGATGTTCCGGGAGCGTAGAGCGTAGCTTCGACTGCGGAATCTGAATCGTGCTGCGAGGTGGTGATAATGGTGGTAGTGGTGGTGGTGACATCAACCTGATGTTTGGGCGAATTAGGGATGGTCAGGCGGGGAAGGGACTTTGGCGAGACGGAGAACGATATGGGTCGCGTTTCATGTTCGTCTTGGCGTCCGAAGGTTGACGAAAGAGGTGAGGGGAAGGGTGAACTGTGTGGATTGGGTTGTTGTTCTTGGAGTAGAGCGGTGGTGTCAAAGTCGGGTAGGGTAGGGGATTCTTCGTAGGAGAGATAGACCTTTGGGTGGCCGATGCCTGGGTAAGACTGTCTCCTGTATCGGTGGTCCGCGTCGGTTTCGAAAGGGTTGTGAAGGGGTTGTAGGGCTTCCGAGTCTGGCTTTTCGATGTCGATGTTGAATCTGTGGGCGGAGACAGAGCGTACTGGTTGTGGTCGTCTTTGACGACGGCGTCGGATGAATAGTATAGCGGAAACAACACACAAGATGAGTAGGATCCCTCCGACAGTGAGTCCTACGATGAGGGCAACATTTGGACTAGAGTCAGCTTCCTCAGCGCGACGAGCTAGAGGGGGCATTGGGGGTGGTGATGGGAAGAGAAAGAGCCGGCCAAGATAAGAAGTGGAGGAGATGAAATAGTATTCTTCATGGCCTTCCTAGCCCGACCCTGCACAGCGCGGCTATACAGTGGATGGAGTCTCAACCGTCTTTCCGCAGCGTCGGCGATGCTCCAAACATCCGTGAACTTCCTCAAAATCCATCAGCGACATTCGTGGCCCTCCTAGAGATCCTGTTTCCCATATCATAGACGAACCGAGTGTAGGTGAGTAAGTCGAGTGCAAAGTAGCAGTGGTGGTTATTAGCCAAGAGAAAGCCGGTTTAGTTACCGAGGACGATCGCGGTGTTGTCTAGCAAGCCCAAATAAACATCGTCATAGCCTCCGCCGCTAAGCGCTAAACCTCAAGGCCTCAACGCTTCAACCACTTTCGAGGTGACCACGTCCAGGCCCTCGCTCAAAACGTTCGAACGTTCACCACCAGCCATATCATGCCAGTAAGTACCCGATATCTCAACACGCTCGCTCACACCAACTGACCGTGGATGTAGGATGTCGATGATCCTCCATGTCAAGCTCAAGTCCGCTCTCGTTCCGTCGAATGATCTCAAATTCCCTTATCAAAAAAAAAAAAAAACAAAAAAACAAACTACCGCATCAGCTTGCAGTCTTCAAACCTGTCTGAACAAAAACACCTACAAACCCGAAAAGTGCGACCAATAGCTGAGGAATCTCTACCTCTGTTGCCAGAAGATGTACGATGCCAGTGATGAAAAAGCAGAATCTAGGGCTTGTCCCATGCCAAACGTGGTGAAACGATGGATGAAGGATCATCCTCAGTGAAAAATACTTCTTCAGCTGGATTGACGCCGTCTCGCTGCTGGAGGAAAGCTCGTCGAGCAGAGGGATGTGAAACTTATTGGTGTTCGGTAAGCCTTGTCAATTCGTAGTAGTATTACAGCCATATTATGTATGTACACCCCATCAATTGCAAGCCTCTGAGTCTTTTCTTGCATTTTTCCCAGTAACAGAATCCGTACGCGTGCAAACCCCGTTATCATCCCGCTCTCTGATGTTCATAACTCCACATGATACAATAGTGGTTCAGCCCCATCAGCATCTCCGATATTCATTTATTTAAAAGCCAGAGTTGTCACTTGCCCCCACTCAACCCCATCTTTTCCCCCCCATCCCAACAAAAATGAGAGCCTACTACTTCGACAACCTCCCAGGCGACCCACGTCTCCCTCACGACTCCGCACGCCCAGTCACATCCGAGCACTTGAAGTCCCTCAACGTCGAGACGTGGCATATCCCGCTCACAGACGACTACGAGGAGAAGATTGACGCTATCGCGAGGGAGCGGGAGTATAAGAACCGGGATACTATCAACGTTACTAAAGAGGGGTTGGGGGATGTGAGGATTCGGGGTTTGAGTTGTTGACTACTTTACTTACTTGCTTGCTTCCTTGCTAGGCCTATGAGGAGAAGATAAAGATGTTTTTCCAAGAGTAAGTACTTGACGCCGGACGCCGGATGATGGGAATGACATTGACTCGTTATACAATTTAGACATCTCCATGAAGACGAGGAGATCCGATATCTCATATCTGGGAGTTGTTACTTTGACGTACGAGGTAAGGCGCACAAGCCCAAGTTCAAAAAGCAAACAGACTGACAACGGCCCTCCCCGTTTACAGAAGCACCTTCCGACTCCTGGATCCGCGTTGTCATAAGCGCAGGCGACTTGATCGTACTCCCACCTGGTATCTACCATCGTTTCACCCTAGATGAAGGGAACAAAGTGGAGGCTATGAGACTCTTCAGGGTATGGAACTCCCCCTTCCCCCTTCCCTCATAAACTTAAAGGCTCAATACCCTTCGCTTCGCTCAGGACGCACCCAAATGGGCTGCAATCAACCGAAGCCCCGAATCCGATCTCAACGAACACAGAGTTGGTTATTTGAAGAGTATCTCTCAAGCAGCTTGAGTTGAGAGTTGATTGGCACTACGAACTAAGCAACCTTGTACTTTACTTGAAACGCCCACCCGAATTGTACACTATCAATCTGATCCATAACCCCCGAAATATCAACTGTAAGGCGTCCGGTGGACGTGTCCACCGACCAAGGTAACGGTTCGCTCCCGTTGACGTTTGGACTGAGGAACCGTATCTCATCACCGGGGAGGACAGGGAGTCGTTTGTTAACGACCAACTCGCCGTTTTCTCCGGGGCGGTCGAAGGCGACAATGCAGAATGTGTCTGCGGTTCGGGTGAATCGTGCGGGAGTCGAGGTGTTTGTGACGTTGATGTCTTCGGAGCCTTGAAATGAGAAGTCCTAGTAGTAATGTATAAGCACGCCGCAATGGGGTGGGATGGGATAGGAATGATTATTACCGTATCGTATACACATTCACCGGAATGTTGAAGCCAAGCACCAGCATCGAGAAGGTTATCAGCCATCGGAGCGATAATCTCTCCCTCTGCTGTTGGTCCGATATCGATGAGGCTAGAAGAGAGAGTCAAAACTTCATCATCACCGTAATTCGGAAGAAACTCACAAATTCCCCCCCTTGGAAACGATATCAACCAACGTACGTATCAAAGTAGTCCCATTCTTATACTGACTCGCATTCGTGGCCGAGTTGTACCCGTAGCTGAAAGGATCCATTCCTTCGCTGGATTCCCAGCTGTCCGGTTCGATGGTGTTGAAGGTAGAGTATTCTGGGGTTACGAAGTCTGGGACTTCGCCGCATCCTGTAGAGCTGAATTAGTGAGGGGGGTAGAAGAGGGTAAATGGGATGCTGCGTTTTTACGGTTGTTGATAGTCACTTGACGCCCCTTTTGGAATGCGAGGTTGTAGTACTGGGCGGCGAATTCGATTGTTTTGTTAGGGCCACCGATGTCGCACCACTGGGATAGACATTAAACATTAGACATTGGGCTGTTGGCAGGTCGTGGATTCACGTACCATAATCTCAGTCTCGTACTGGTCCGCCAACTGAAGCATGTGAGGTAACTGAAGGTCGTTGATGTAATCGGAAATATCAAGTCTTCCTGTGTAAGGCTCTATCTGAGACTCGTTGAAAACGTTATGGGCTAAGCCTCCAGGCCACTCTCCAAAGCCGTATTTTGCATAGTCTGGGCTGAACCTGGAGTGAAGAACCGAACAATCAGTCATCGTTCGAATACAGCGCTGCGATTCTACTCTGACCATTCCGGAAGTGAATAATACGTCCCGCGATGGATGTCTGGTTTTTCTCGAGCAGCGGTCGCGAACAACTCGGCTACCAAGTCACGTTGAGGACCGGAATACACGCTACTGCGGTGGGTGGTGTTGCCTGTGTCGAATAGAGCGTAGCCGTCGTGGTGTTTCTAGTTGAACAGATGACTTCAGTGACTCATCGATGTCGGGAGGAGAGGTGAACTGACGGTGACAAGGACAAAGTATTTCGCGCCGGCTCGGTCGAAGAGGTCCATCCACTGGCTCGCGTTGAACTTGGACGCGGTGAATTTGGGGATGAAGTCATCGTAAACGACGTCCTGCAAGAGATCAGGTCTTCAGCTCGAAGCGTTCGAAATAGTAACGGGGTGTCGCCTTGCCTGTCCGAATGTTTCCAAGTGATGTTGGAAGGTTGGGTTACTTGTGTTATGTGGATCCTCGTGAAGGTCCCAGCTGGCGTATAGTGAGTGAAGGGAACACTCCTAAGTAAGGACGGACTTACTTGTACCATTCAGCGTATGTACTATTAGGAGCCTATACGTAGATGAGCGAAGCATTAGGTCTTAATAAACCTATGGGTCAAGGATGACGGTGACTCACCCATGCCGGATAGCTGTACACTCCCCAATGGATGCTATCGCTTCAACGTCAATGCTACGACGAATGTACCAAGCACATGGTGACTTGCAAGATACCGTATTTTGCTTTGTTCCACTTAGAATATCACATTAGACAGGACCAACCACAACGAGACTCGAGAGACAGACTCACCCATGCCGGCGTTTCATGTTTCGCAAGAACACTAGCATCCGGCATCCACTCCTCAATCAACGGGCTGGCTGCCCACCCATCCGACGTCCCCACCGTTGTCCCCCCATTATCCTTGACCACCATGCTCGCGTCTGTATCGTTCTGAACGCCCGAAACCAGAACATCCACACGTACTTGATCCCCGGGAACGAGACGATTGAGCACTCCAGGCGTCAGAGTCTGAATGCCAGGTCCCGATATCTCGATGGTGTGTTTCGAAGTCAAGGAAGTGTTCGCAGATAGCGTGTTGCCGGGTAACAAGTTCGCCAGTGTGACTTCGACTGCTTGCGCACGGACGTTATTCACAGTTTCCCAGCGGTTGGTGAATCTCGCTCTACGGACGGCGAGAGCTGCACCCGACGACTGGGATGGGTCAGAGGAGGGGGAAAAGTTGATGGCGAAGAAGTGTAGTCGAGGAGAGGTATCTGAAGATAGGGTTATACTGGACAGTTTTTGTTCGGAGGGTATCGAAGTTGACCACTGATAGATCTGGGTCGCATTGAGGTTTTTGGTGAGGGTTGTGCCGTTCTTGATGATATTGTATGGGCTGGCAAGACGACATCAGATTCGGCTATACTCCGATGGTAACATCTGAGGGTAAACGCACGTTTGGATTACCCCTTTGTTCAGAAGCGGCCATGACCACCAGCCTTTCCCTTGAACTGTAGAGGGAGATCAGTTGGGTATGTGGCGGAGGAGATACGAAACGAGCGCACGAGTCAAATTCTGGGTAGTGTTGTCCGCGAAATTGAGCGTCAGCGTTGCAGCGAAACCAACACTATCTGTAAAAATCCCCATTAAGCGCCCTCTGAAGATTCTCATTCGCAGACCTGACACGTACTCCCGTCACCGGCAAACAGGAAATGGGCTTCGTGAACATAAGCGGGATTTTCGAGCGGTAGGACTTGGCCTGACGCAATGACGTTGTCGTTCTCAGAACCCCAGGACGAAGGGAGGTTGTACTGGAAGGTGTAGTCAGCGAAAGTTTCGAGGAGTTTACACGTTCGCACCCCTTACCGAAATGTTGTCGTGCGTCCAAACACCTGTAGGCAAGAACTGACTATCAAAGCTGCCACCTTGACCATCGAAGTCGGCAGATCCGTCTGAGGAAGCGGCTTTGTTATTGAAGAATGGCTTGAGGTCGATAGCAGCTGAGGGAAAGGCTTGCAGGCTTGCAGGTGTTGCCAAAATGGCTTGGCTAGCTGCAACCAGCAAGCTGAGTGCGATAACTGACAGCATGGTGCTCAACCAGCTTCTCCATCTTATGACGGTATAAGTAGGCTCATGGGAAGGGTGTGAGATTCGTTGCAACGGTTTGTCGGGCCCGCTAAACGCTCACTTGACCGTGTTCTCAGAAGTCAATGACGATGAGAATTCCAATTGAGACCACGACGTGGCTGCCTCAAGAAGTTTGACTCGATCACTAGGAACGCGTATAAATAGCAACGGTCGAATTTTATTATTGACATTGAGCAAGGTTACAAGGGAGCACGACTTCCTAGAAAGCCGACTCTTGCTTCACTCCCTTCCATCTGCTCCCTAGTTCAATGTGAGCTCTCACTATTCCTTGTGCAAGACCTACGAACACTCACCTTCCCCAGGTCTCTCCGAACGAGCATGTGGACGGGCCCGGCCTATATGGAGGGCGAGAAGTCAGCACATGACTCTCATCCGGCAGAGTAATGGCTAATTTACCTGAGTTTCGGTCTGCAGGAAGGCCATTTCATCATTCGATGAGAACATAGCGTTGGGGTATCACATATCAATGTACACACCATCATAATCGCGTCCCCTCGGACGCGTTGGTGAGCGACTCCCATGACCTGCGAAACTCATGAGCCAGAAGAACAGGGCAAAGTACGTGGATAGTTGTACCGTCATATCCAGCATCGTATAGACTCGAACGGCGGTTATCATGTTCTGCCTTGATACGAGGACGCTTCGGGCTCGACCCTCTGGAAAACCCATCACCCAAGGCCACATCCACGCTCCGCTCCCGCTTCGGCCTCCACATAGGTGACGGTGACGCGTCCGGAGCCCCAGACCGCTGAGTCGACCACCTCCTATCCTCTACGTCCTCTTCTTTCTTAATGACCAGAGGTCTACCACGAGGTGAACGCTCGCGGTTAATCGAAGTCGGGTGGTGGCGTCTCCTCTCCTCTCGCGAATGGCAACCTTGACCCCGTGATTCGGCTTTGGACCTTGGAGAAACCCCGGAATGCCACCTGTCCTCGTCCTCATCCTCCTTCTTCACTCTTTGAGGTGCAGCACGAGACCCCGACGGAGGTATGCTTGGATTGTCTTGTACTTCGACTTTACCCCTTTGCGACCGATCCACGTGCCTCTCCCCCGTCCCTCGCTCGACTTTAACCTCGGAGAAACCGCTTCTGCGACGAAAAACATCATCAGGGAAAGACTCCGCTTTGATTCGCCTGTCGCGGCCGTCTCGTGGCGAATGTGAAACTTCTGACTTGCGGATAGTGCTAGATGTTGCGCTCGTGTACCGTTCGTACGTATCCCGTAGCCCGGCAGATACGGCGTCGTGGGTCCCCTCGCGCTCGATCTGAGGATGAGAGGTGCCTCTTCTCGAGTGTAGTTCAAGATGAGCCTCATCCTCCTTCTTTACGTTGATACTTTCGCTTTGCATCGATTCCGGTGGTGGGCTGTCAAGTGCAGGGGTCGCAGAGTGCAGGAGAGCATTTGCTTGTTCGTCTATGGTGGGATGTCACGGCGAGATCAAAAATAGAAAACATCACATTCACCTTCTTCGTAGGGGTCTAATTTCCCCACTTTCCCAGCCGTTGGTGTGCAGAGAGAATCTGGCGGCGTTCGAGAGCGAGCATCTACGCTTGTGTTGTGATGATTATCCTGTATACGTTGCGGTCTTGCCAAGGGTGTAGCACTGGGTCCAGAGAAGGGAGGCGGATTTCTACGGAAGACAATCGTAGGTCAGCTTTCGGATGGAATTTGAATAGATCAAAAAGGCCCACGAAGGAATTGGTCGTTGAGGTTGTCCGACTCTAGATGGAACTGGCTCGGCATATTAGCAACACGATGGCTTGGGCTAACAGCATTCCACTCACGCGGTTGTAGGGAGTCCAGTTTCTCTTTCGGAATGGGAAGTGCGAGCTGGCATTCGACAGGTGGTGGTCTCGCAGGTGCAGTTCTCGGAGGCGGGTAATCCGGTCCCCATTTGAAAGGCGAGTCTGGGACTGTTGGGTCGGAAAATGAGGGATACTCGGCGAGAAACCCGCCGGTGACTGGAACTCTCATCAGTACCCTCGTAGTTTGAACCAATTAGGAAACTTGCCGTTCGGATGCTTGTGAATGGGGAAGTTGTATTCGTATATCAATGAAGGTTTGGGTATCCGACGGAGGTGTTCAAATTGTGCATCTTCCTTGAATATCTCGCATGGATGGTGAGCACCGAGTCTTGATTTGATGTCCGTATTAGCAGGGAATTCCACGATGATGAAGCTTCGCTGAACTGAAGTGAGTTGAGTGTAAGATAAAAGAGTTTTTCCAACGCACCTTGTCGCCCATGTGGTATATCGCCAGCGCTGCTTTGCCAAAAGCACATTGAAGCCAGCCTCCCATCGCTATGAGAAAATCCGTATTCTTGATACTCATCCATGGATTCACAACCACGATGAACTTTTCTTCTGGAGCCTTGTATTGCGGGATGAGTTTTCATTGTCTTGTAGAGTACGTAGATCATGAAGAAACGACCTTGACGGGCTTTTGCTATGGGCCAAACAGTATGTCAATAATGAAATAATGAGATCAGAATGTCTGGGCTCACCTTCAATGGCTTCGGCAGTTTGATCTTTTTAGCATTCGAGGGCGTGCTTTGAGGTCTCCACATAACGGGTTGGGTATCCAGAAGAAGGTATCCAGCAGCGCAAAAGCAATGATTTTACAGAAGAAATGGAATGAAATTTACAATGAAAACAGTTGTAGAGTCCCTTCAGACAGATTCAGGTCCGCGACATGATGATGGTGGAAGTTGACTGAAGGGACCCAGACAGAAGTTCACACGCTTGGCAGCGACTGTTTTGTCCTGCTCCCATGAGTTAATTTATAACTTAAACCACCATGGCATCGACTGTAAACCACTAGAAAGGTCCCAAAGATCAAGAAATAAACTGCATCTTCATATCTCGAGTACGCATCAAATTACAATCCCTTTATGTCTTCCTCTAACAAGACCTTCGCTTTCAGTATCTCTGTGCGGGCGAAATTGGATGAAAATCAACCCGGGAAATCAGTCTTCGGTTGTTTGCTTATAAACCAGCCGTCGGCTGGTTGTAGGTTGATTTTCAACCAAAGCCCATAGGTTGCTCTTCATACTATAATGGCCACTTTCAACCAGTGAATTTGTAGGGGCGGGTACCGGCTGTACCTACTGAAACCCAACCAACATCAGGTTGATCCCTCGGGCTGATTTAGGATTATATTACCCTACCGGCTGGATGCTATCAGGATTCACTAGGCCTCACTATGCGGTTTGTGGTAGCAGAAATAGTAGAAATGTATTAGCAGGTATATATATACATGGTAATGTGAACGACAAATCACGGGTAAGGACTACATGAGCTTATAGATTGTCCGACACCGCGCGCACTACACCAACCGTTCAATGAGAGGTGGTATTCAGCTGCGAAAAGGCAAGAGCGAGTCAGTGTTTGAAGCGCTCCATACGTGATGGACACTCACTCTAGCCTCGGCCCTCCACACTGACAGCGGCGGGTTTTCCCCATTGCCGATACCTCTTGAGCCTGACAAATACCTCTTACATCTAAATTGAACGCTTCCACCGATATTGATGTTTTATTTGCACTGGAAGATATGGTCAGAAGAACCGAGCTTGGAAGTCGACGAAGGGTGGACGTTGGAACTCACAATGGCACGTGGTATTCCATGTTGATTTTGGATGGCAGGAAGCAGGAGGCAGGGAGCAATCATCAAGCTGTGGTAGCCTTGATTAGCTGTGCTCGCTATGGCAAGTCAAACGTTACTCACGGAAATGAATTTTAACGAAGGGTATAACCGTCTGATTGGTCTGTTCCTTCGGATACTCGGTATAGCTATATGTACGTCGAGCTCAGTATCATGATGAAAATAGTATGGCTCTTTCAGCGCACCTTTTATGCTGCCCGTAACCCAGCGCCCGCTTTTCGCTGCTCCAGTCTCAATGGGCTCTGCTGCCCACAGAGGTCTACTGTGGGCCGCGGCTAGTAAAGTTCTTCATGTGAATGTTAGTTTTGATGAGTTGCGATGGGTAGTTTGGATTGCATAAAAGGATCTTGTAGTAGGTTTCGGTGTCGACGGGTTTCTCAGTGCCGTGTGTTGAGCGTCTTGATAGTGGAGGATAACAGACTGACAGATTTGCTGACTTGGGCCGTGAGCGACGAAAAAAAATTGTTTGCATTTGTGTTTATCGCATCATCTGACCTCATGAATATTCCCACAGCTCACCAACCAATCGTTCCATCCGGTCCTTGGCTGAAAATCAGCTCCGTAAAGTCAGCCAAGATGGTTGTCTGAACTAGATCAACCAACAACTAGCCGAAGTTAGGTTGGTTGTTGATTAGCAGTCATCACTCGGATGATAATCAACCAACGCCACCCTCACAGTGTATGATGTCCCACCTCCGCCTTGATTTTCCAGTTGCAGTCCTTTTCAATCCCAAGCCCATCGAGGACACAACAAGCCCAACCGGTTCTCCTCCTTCGGACCGACTCCACGTAGATTTATCCATTTTTTTCTTGTCAAATTTACCGCCCGCACGAATACAAAAAGCCTCCCATTCTTCGTCAGTTGCGGCCTCCGTGAGCGCGCGGTCAACCTGTATAGCCCGTTCCAGAACCGACTCGATGCTACGGCCAACGTCTTTCCGATGCTTGGAGACTATGGAACTGTCTGGCATCAGCCTGACAAGTGACAAGACGTCGTTGGTCAGCTTATGCACTAGCTGCTTCAAAGTTGCGCGTGAGGTGTTATTGGAATATTTTCGTGTGAGCATCTTCCATCGACCAGAGACCGACGGCAAAACTTCTCGGATATGTCAACAGTGCCCATTCACTAAGCGCGTTCCCAACTTACCCTCCTTTTTCATGCTTGCGTGGATTCCTTCGAGAAGTTTGCAGTTCGCGTCGTCCGCCGTCCAGTCATTAATCAAATCTTGGCACGCCCAGGAAAGAACCCCTTGCAATGATTTCCGGAAGACTGCAAGACGAAGAGCCGAACCGCTCGACCGCAGCCGCTCGAGTAATTGGTGGGCAAGAATACCATCTGCACAAAAGCGGGAGTTGTCGTCCAAGTTGTCTTTGCTGTCCCCTCCGGAGGTGATCAACTCGGCGATTACTGCACTATGGTGTGCAATTTCATCATTGAGACTTCCCAAAATGTCCTTCAACTCTGCCCCAGAGCGCAAGATAGACACGCTCAGAAAACCCGCGTACGAATCCAGTATACGTCGGCTATTCTCGAGCTCCTCCATGCTTTCAGCGTATTGTTGTTTCAGCTGCTTCAGCTCCAATTCGAGGTGTCCAACCTGTTCCTTCGACGCGGCAAGCGCCCTGAATGCATCTTTGGAGGGTTGGTTGGCCAGTGTTAGGGTAGACCGGCCTATTTGTGGCCCGCATTCAATCCTGCATGTCTTTATGGCGCAGTTTGATGTACGACTTACTTGCTCTGGCATGGGCACTAGTGCCAACGTTGTCGTCCTCTCCGCAGGAGCTGTCCCAATGCACGGGGTCTGGCGGTTTTGCACTCCCTGCGGCATTTGCTTTTTGAGCAGGAGCTTTGCGCTTGTCTTGCATAACTGCGCGTCGAGATGCTCGCCCAGCACAACTATCTTTCGCTATTGCGTTCTGCGAAGCCGTTCGATGGTGACGCTGTGGTGGCATGGTCGGTTGGTCCACGACGCCGTGGGAATCTTGCCTCGAGGTCCTTATAAACTGACTGAGCAGGCCAAACTCAAACATCGCACCTCAACCACATACAACTCACGTTGATTCCGGTCTCAACCAAGAGAGCCTCGATCGACATACAACTAGCTCTTCTCATCGATGCCGGTAAAGTTCCAGCCCCATGAAGGCCGCGTTCAAGGCCTTGTTCTAGCTATCGACATTGGTACTACCTTTAGCGGTATATCATACGCGTAAGAGGTTTTTCACCTTGTTAGATGTATTCATTCATCTGACTCACGCTCATCTCATCTCAAGGTTTCTCAAACCCAAAACCATACCCGAGATACAGGCAGTAACCCGGTAGGCACATATTGTCAAAATAGGGATGTGGTGTCCTAACCCTCGAGTGGCGTAGCTTTCCAGCACAAGAGCACGTTGGAGGAGACGCGAAAATTCCCTCTGTCCTATATTATGACCGCAAAGGGAACGTTAAGGCAGTGGGGGCGGAGGCACAACTCGGGGAGAATATCGAGCAAGCGCAGCGTCAGGATTGGATCAAGGCCGAATGGTAGATATCTCTGCTTCGTATTCGGTACGGTGGTAGATTTACTGAGTATGTTATCTCAAAAGGTTCAAATTGCATTTTCGCCGGGAAGATCACATTACTCCTAGTGATGTCAATCGCGACATGGGCTCCGAACTGCCTTCCCTCCCACTTAACAAAACAGCTGTGGATGTCTTTGGCGATTTTCTTCGCTACCTGTACTCGTGTGCAAAAAAGTATATTTTGGGGACGGTACCTGATAGGTGTTTCTGGGCGAAGATCGAGGAACACATCCAGTTTGTTCTTTCTCATCCGAACTGCTGGGAGGCTCAGGAGCAATCGCTTCTGAAAGACGCGTGTGTGAAGGCTGGCCTCATACCTGATACGCTCGAGGGCAGGAATAAAGTGAGCCTTAACACGGAAGGCGAGGCATGTCTGCATTTCTGTATCAATGAGGCCAAGTCTGGTATACAATCCATCGTCCCGGTAAGTACTTGAATCTTGAACTTTCTCTTGATGACGCTCCGTTGATTCTTCCTTGTCTATCTGACTAGGATGTGAAGAACTTGATGGTCGTGGATGCAGGAGGAGGAACAGTGGACATCAGCACTTATTCTGTACACACAGGCCGGATGCGGAGAATCAAAGAGACGTCCACGTTCCAAGAAATTACTATTCCCAAGTGTATGAAGTTGTTGTTCGCTCAAATTCTGCCTCCAACTTATATCTTCTCTTGCAGCACGATACGTCGGCTCAGTTTTGGTCACTCAGAACGCCCGAGCCTACTTGAAAGGTAGGTATTCCCAGTTCGCCTGTGATCAGGAGCCTTGTGGGTACTAAAACGGGTGTCTAGATTTGCTAGCCGACAGTGGGTTTGCGAAGAATCTCGATCGCATGACAAAAGAGTTCGATCGCTCTGCAAAGCTTCGCTTCTCAGGTAGCAACCCTTCCTACATAGAGTTTGCTGCATCCGACGTCAATGATGAGGAACGAAATATTCAAGGAGGACAACTCAAGCTCCCCGGGTGAGTAACGAGTTACTTCCACGCAGTCTTCCTCGGTCGTGACCGTCCTTTGACTCCTCTCTGACCTTGAACTTGAATGATAGGTATGTTGTCCAAAAGTTCTTCGAAAAAAGTTTGACAGCGATCACATCATCCATGGGTTACCTACTGCAAGGGGCAGAACGCGAGGGTCATAAAATCAAGGTGAGAGCGTATGAAAGGACAATCGGGCGTACTCTGACCTTGTGTCAAGGCGGTTTTCTTGGTCGGGGGATTTGCATCGAATGAATATTTGTTCAAAAGACTTTCCGAATTGCTACGTGCACAAGGTGTGAAGCTCTACCGTCCGCACGCTCATTTGTGAGTTACTTCCCCCCCCCCATCTCAACCACGAACAAGCGTTAAACACAAGTTCTCCGACCCTTGAATGCAGGAACAAGGCAACCGCCGATGGGGCGGTATCTTACTGTCTTCGATCGATGGTGTCCGCACGGGTAGCGAGATACACAATTGGTGTTCCGTGCTCCTTCGAATACAACAGGAACGATTGTGAGCATAATAAACGGAAATCGACAATGACCCGTTGGCATTCCGGACAAATGTGCATCCCCAATGGGTTTGCCGTCCTTGTGAGCAAAGTGAGCACAGCTATGTAATTGACTGCTACTTAGGTGGTTTCAGTCGCTGAACTTGTACATACCAGGGAGATAAGGTGACAGAAAATCAAGTACACTCGGATACATACCACGATGAGGCTCTTGATCGAGGCGAACTTGCGCGAACTGCAACGAGTCTCTGGGTGTACAAGGGTCAGATAGCGAACCCAACCTGGATGAATGTTGATGCTGGTGTGTCTTATTGTCTCTAGTTTTCAGAAACCATTCTGATCGCAAGAGCCCACCAAGATAACTTCCATTCCGTTTGCAAGATCGAGGCCGACATCTCTCAGATGTCAGAAGCATTGGTTCCTCATCTTCAATTAGACGGCTCCTATCAATACGAGCTTAGATACAACGTGGAGATCAGTCTTGGCACGACAGAGCTCAAGGCCAATATATCCTGGAAGGAGAAAGTGAGATTCCATGTTCAACTTCAGCGTCGAGTCACTTACAGTCATGGCCCCACTTCCGACAGGGAGTCATAAAAAGGTTCGAAGCTCTTGTCAATACGAGCAGAGTATTTTATTTTGACTAAATATACAAAATCTAGATGTCCCGTTCAGATCGTCTATGAAAAAGATCTCGACAATGTGGACAAGCTGACACCCGGGGAGCCGGCGAGGAAGAGACGAAAAACACGCAGTTGAGATTTTCGATCACAGAGACGAGTCCTCGTGGAATTGTACTTTAGAAATTCGCTTCGACGCAGAGCAACATTCTTGGTTACTGTACGCTTGCAAGTAGATTGATTGAAGGCAGAATATTCCATCTACTGAGTGGCCGTGTGGGCCGCAGTGTACCGGCATTTCAGTCACTGTCAGAGACAAAACTCACGCTCGACCGCGTCCGGTTCTCCTGTATCAGCTTCTTAGATTTCGCCCTGTATTGGCCTCACATTCTACAGCCAGAACTGCGACCAACACCGAGTCAGAGCCAGGGCAGGGCTCATCATCATGTGGCACTTGCACTGCTGCCCAACCATGCTTTTACGGCCGAAATTAGCAAGGTAAAAGGCTTCGTAAAACATTTCATTTTGCGGCCAAATTCACTGGCGTCAAAAAGATATTTTCGAGCGCGCAAAAACACACGAAATACATGAGGCAAAATGAAGACTTTTACGAGCGCAAAACTGTCCCGGATGAATCTCGGAAGCGTTTTTACGGGTGTAAAAAGGCGAAAATCCAGAAAAACGTCACGTTTTTCGCTCGAAAAAAGTAACCTTTTTCTTGACTGTTTTGCGCGCTAAAAAAATTGGCTTTGACGCCCGTGAATTTGGTCGCAATTTCACATCTTTTACGAAGCCTTTTACCCCAATAATTGCGGGCGTAAAAACCTGGTTGGCCAGCAGTGTTGGTGCATTGAGGTCACATGGGCGCGTTGTGGCAGTATTTCTCACACGCGGTTTGCTGCTCGGATCCTTTTTGCCTTGAACTTTCAACTTCCACGACTGCCACCGCCGCGATCCAAGTATTCCGTTCAAAGGTGCTCCAGCCGCTGCAGGAAATGCGTCGATTACTCTCCCCTCATGTCATCGGACGTGCGTCGTTGCTGAGAAGTACGCCTTTTCGTGTTGGTATTCTGTCACACTCTTTCTTGATATCCAGTCTCCACCCTTTGCGCATTCCAAATGCTACGTCACTACGTCCTATGAGAATACCCGGGAAAGTACTCTGACTCACGCACGCAATACTCAGTACTTGGCTGCGGCTCTCCGGTGAGAGATTCTGATCGATATGCCTGTCAGGATTATGAACTGATTCTGAGTGGTCAAAACCAACGAAACGAAACCTGCGCGACGTACAGAGCCCATATGACCCATGGTTTCCGTAGGACAGATATTGTAGATTATCAACCTCATTCCAGAATTTCTCTTTGAAACCTAGCGAGCCAGTGGTTTCATTCAATAGAGAGAAGAAGCATACCACAAGCTGACCATGTCCTTGTTCATTAATCTCCCTCCAGCCATAACAGTTTGCCAGTCATCCTGAGTCTTCCTAATTTCGTGTGGCGGAAGACAGAAAGAGGAAAATTGAATGAGACGAAAGGCGGAAACGGTCGTGGATCTAGGTCGAATTTTGCTGCGAGCGCTTAAACCATGCTCGTTTTGACGCGTTCGTTCGGAACCGACGTGCACCACAACGGCACGACCTCCTCGGCCCTCGACTCTGGACATTCAATGGTCTACATGCTTGGGGAAAATTTATAGAGAGCGCGAGGCGTAAAGTACCGTTGGCCTACGTTCTTTGTAACCGGAACAGATTCACGCAGCACCGTGGAATGCTCGTTGTAAGATCCAGCACTTGAGCAATACCCAAACTACGCACACCTTGATCTTCGGTATCTCCTAGCTGCTGACCACAATCACTCGGCATAATCAAGCAACAGCAAGTTGATCCTCAATCTCTACTGACTCCTGAGCGAGGGCAAGAAACTTCAATCACCAATCTTGCACGAGGCCATATACCCTCCGTATCTCCCATGGTCCTACGGACCTCCCGTCCTCGACGTTTTAGTTCCTACGACACAATGCAAAGCCACGTCCAGGAGCAGCAAAGCTCAATCGTGATAGGAACGGGAATGGCCCAACGCAAACAACATTTACATTGTCCGTTTGTTCAGTCGAAAGAGAGAGAGAGAGAGAGAGAGGAGAGAGAGAGAGAGAACACTCCCATGACATCCAAAGCGATAAAGTTACACTGTTGTCAACCTCGTATCAACGCGAAGTCTGCATGAAATACCAGGACATGAAAGACGAGGATTTATAGCAACAGACTGGCATCTTCATCGAGTTCGCGGAACCTTCTTATCTGAGTGTCCAAGCTTGAATCCACGCACGCGGGGGAAATCATCTCATTTGTAGGCTCTTAAAGAGATGGTGCTGTCGGGCTCGTAGTGAACTGTGAACTTGGAAATGCGAAGAGCTACTCGCCGATTCTTCGTCGTAAGATAATCGAATGACCAAGTGAAGTACTCGCCTTGACGCTCGATAACCATTTCTCATCCTGCTTCTCCATGCTCCAACTCAAGCCTCCTCCCTGTACCTGTCACTGGGCACCCAAGCTCACGGAATGCGGATTTATTGGGTCGGATGAAGTCAAAGCCCCCTAAGTCCATCGTCAGTTTATCGCGACGCTCGCGCTGTGCCATCCATTTCTCCGACTAGAGTAAGCCCTGTATCCTAGAGAACCGGAGCGCAGTGGAGTTGGTATAGATTGAGGTGCCTTCAAATCGTAAGTACTCTTGATCCGTTCTTTGTTTCGGTTGTGTTGGCTTGGAAGAACTTTGAACTTGAGCAAGAGGCGACTGCGACATGACATGGAGGTCGCTGAAAGGAAAGACCCGGGAGGGTCGTTCCGAGACCGAGGACATCAATCCGGAACTTTGCCCCGGCAGTGACTCTACAGCCTCTCAGTCATGTTTTGTGAAGTCGACGACCGTGAAACCCAGATTCTCCCTTGTTTGGTGCACTGACTGTCATAGAGCGCCAAAGAGAGGATTTTCCGGATCCGTGGACTCCCTTGAGTTCCCACATCTATTCAATCTTCGCCCCCATGAAGCAGCGCTTGGTGACTTGTGGGAGTCAAGATTCCTGGCGGTAGGCGTCTAACTCTTCCAGCTGACCTCCACTATTGAAGTGATTCTACCCACTTCGCTGCGCAATCAGGCAAAACCATCGAGTCCTTGGCGGTAGCGGGAACATGAGTAAAGTCCTCACATATAAATAAGTGCCTTCCACTCACCGATACTACGAATCATCTCCCCAATCTTGTTGTTTTTCTCATCTCCAACTTACCGCCACTCATACTATGCCTACGCCGGAACACCTGCTAAAAATCAAGAAGGAAATCGCCGAGTCTTTTCCGGACTTCGAAGCCAATGCTACGAAGGCATGGCAGGAGATTATCGCGGAGATCGCTCAGACAGCCACCAAAGTTTCTGCTGCTGGCTCTGACGTGAGTACTGTATCTGGCTCAAAAGTGATCACTCGTTCTCATCACTAGGTCTACGTCGTAGTATATTCCGCAAGTCAAGTTCTCAGAGTTGGACAAGCTTTCTCCAGAGCAAATTACAGAAATCAAACGCAAGGGAACGATCATCATCAGGGACATTGTCGAGGATGCTGAGGCAGCCAAATGGAAGACTTCATTAGAAGAGTTCGTCAAGGCAAATCCTACACGTATTGAAGGTGTGTTTCCTTGTCCCGATCTCTATCGATCAACTTATGACGCCCATTTCGCTGTAGGCTTCCCCGAGGGAGATTTACAGTTCTTCCAACTCTAGTACGTCATCCCAAGCTGAATCATAGCGACCACTCTTGCGACCAACTTTCTTTCCTCGTAGTTGGACCAAACCTCAGGTTGAAGCTCGTTCGCACTCTAACATTTTGGCAACCAGTATCTGGCTCAATAACCTGTACTCTACACCGCCCGATGCCAACTTAGACGGCGTTGACCTGTCGACACCTCTGAGCTACGCCGATCGATTCAGGATTAGACATCCCGGAGGGAACTTCCAAGCACTTCCACCTCATGTTGACGGTATGTAGCATTCTTAATTTAAATCGACTGATTCTAGATCTATTCCAGGTGGTACAATCGAACGTTGGGAGACCCCGCGTTCCGTTCATGCTTCAATGATATTCTCTCTGGTAACTGGCGCTCTCACGACCCTTACGAACTGGGAGGCAGACTCAACGCCCGTACCTCCATCTATCACAGGGGTAGCCAGGTACGTATAGTATGTGCTTCAAGAACAGTCGCTTACTCACAATTTTGTTCAGACCTCGATCTTCCGTTCATTTCAAGGGTGGCTCGCCATGAGGTACGCATGTGAATACTTTCTCCTCAATGTGAGTCGTCTGATGAACATGTTACAGTAAAACAGGGCCGAAACGCGGGACTCTGAGGGTTTACCCGGACGTCTTACTGTCCAATGCCTACCTCATCCTCCGTCCTTTCTTCCGCTCCACGGTCGGACCAGACGCGAAAGACTACTTGGAATCCGAGAACTGGAAGTTCGGTAAGTTCCGCAGTGGTACTCAGTCCAATCGATCACACTCACCTTCTGGTTGGTACGTACTACGTAGACATCTCTTATCCCAAATTCCCCGGACTACAAGCAAAGGAGAGTGGTTTCTCCAGCCCTAAACCAACGCCAGAAGAACACTCCCATATGCTCCTCGACAAAATGATTGTTTCTATCCCGGAAGTCTCCCCAGGAGACGCAGTGTTCTGGCATTGCGATGTCGTTCATTCCGTCGAGTCGGAACATTCTGGAGATGAAGATTCCGCAGGTTCGTCTATATATCGAGTGCTCTTCCGTAATTCCTTCGTGGCTCTGATTCGTCGTCTCTTCGTTTTCGATTATCCACAGTGATGTATATTCCGGCTGTACCAACGACGCCACTGAACCAAGCCTACATTGAGAAGCAGAGGGAAGCGTTTTTGAAGGGAGTGGCTCCGCCTGATTATCAAAAGGTGAAGGTCGATGAAGCCGATCTTGTGGGTATCGGAAAAGCGGATGATATCCTGTCTCCTTTGGGGAGACGAGCTATGGGTTTCCCGGTCTCAGTTGTGTAGCATGTTTGTCTTCGCTATTTCAACTTTCCCCCATACGCGAATGTATGGGGACTAACCAGTGAGAGCGTGTCGCACGCCACAGCTGGCGCGAGTATAGTTTCAATGTTGGTCGTAGTGTATATAAATAACAGACTTGTAGGCAGATCGCGGTGTGAGTAATGAGAAGGGTCCAACCGTAAGTCTATCGGAGAACGGGAAACAGCCGAGAACATGAAGAAGCGAGTAGAGGGGCACTAGCTGGGCGAAAATGAGAAACAGGACTTGAAACATTGAAGTCCGAAACCAAAGCCACACCTCACGGACAGCTTCAACAACCACCGTCACCACCACCCCCGCCCCCATCACCTCCGCATCCACCACCACCATCACCGCTGCCGCCACCGCCGTCGCCGCCTGAGCCCCCTCCCCCACTTCCGTCTCCCCTCGGATGACGACGGCGAGCTATAGTACCCAAAATGATACATAGCGCAGACCCACCGAGAGCAACACTAATCGCGGCAATGCCCCCGGCGCCCAGCTCGTTCGATTTGCGTCTGCCATTCGGGGAATCAAAGATGAGCTCGCAACTTGAGGTTTCCGGAAGGAAACAAGAGATTCACCTGCGTTCCAGAGCCCTATGACGTAGACTCGTATCGTTTCTCCTCCACACCTCAGGCGCACTGCCTGCAGCTGATTGAACGAACTCTGGGCTTGTTTGGCTGTTGGCAGCTGTCAGACGTGTCGAAGCGGGTCTCCCTGACTCGGCGTCATTTACATCTTTCAGCGGGTATTCCATGTCATCGAGATCGGCTGGAGGGTAATGGGGAGACTCAGAGTGTAGGTGTTCGCACTTTATTGCTCCTCCAGTCTCGATAATGAAATACCCAAGCATAACATTCGTGCGAGAGACAGAGCAAGGATCGGAGAGCTGACGAGCGACCGGGAGGGCAAAGATGGCGGCGTACAACTGGGAGCAGAGGAGGCCCGATGCATTGAAGGGTCGTGATGGATTCGAGGACGTTCGACCTGACATGAAAGGGATAAAAGGGCCTGAAGAGCTGTTGAGCGCTACTCGGTGAACAATAGCTGGTGGCCAAGAGAGTCAAGACTGACCAAGAGGTGTTGATGCTGAACATTGACGCTTCTGACAGACGTGCATCCCGGAAAGTCATATAATAGCCATTTGGAGCCTAATAACGCCCATATGGCATGTGCACCGTAGTCGAACGAAGGCGTGAGTCTTGTAGAAGGCTTCTCGGATAAGGTTTTCGTGTACGCGCTCCCCGACAGATTCCAGTGTTCAACCCGTCGTCTTGTGAAAGGCACAAGGTCGGTAAAGAAACGGTGCGAACTATCCCTCGTTAACGCCTAAGGGCCTGTTCGGTAAAAAGTTACCGGTAAAAGACATCGTGATATATTCCCTTATTTGGAAGGAGAAGTCGCAAAATTCGTCATCAGCGAGCCACAAAACACGCCAAAATCATTGTGCTCCTTCCATATAAGGAAGATTATCACGATATCTTTTACCGGCAACTTTTTGCCGAACAGGCCCTAAGACTTCATTGATGAGTTGTCGACGAAACGACACCACCCCCCTACCACCTCCCCCCAGTTTCATCACGACTCGCCCCCCGAATACCCTTCCCCTCTTCGTGTAGCCTCCGATGGTCGTAAAATGCCAAATGCGATGTAACGAGTACGCGTGGTTGATAAGGTAGAGGCCAGGGTGCAGAGTTGACGTTTCTGAAGAGAGTAAGAGATTAAACACGGAATAAACGAGCAGATCGTACATCTAGACCTGAGCCTTCTCTCGTACTCGTGTCCCCGCTCGCCCACAATAAACAATCATCATTCTCCCCTCGGCTTCGCAACCTGGCAGAAAAAGCTTGGTTTTAGTAGTCGGGAGATCGGCCGACGACGGAGAGGTGTCGAAGGGCGGATGGTACGAGTTTCCGAAAGGTATGATCAAGAGAGCGATGGGATCAAAATAGGTGCACTTGCCGTTGACCAAGGGTGTCGAGTGTTGACGGGTAAGGCTGGTGAAACATCCATCTCCAAGGCTCCATCTGTCGACCAAGATCCGTAGGTGAAGGCGGTCTTTCGGACGATCCAATTGTAAAAAGTCGAAGCTGAACCGGTGAAAGTCGATGGTTTCTCTTCTTGTCTTCTGTTTGAGACAGTGAACCTATCGTTTCGTTGAACAGAGAACTTGAGCTGACCATGGATCACCCTTCTCACTCATCTCCAGCCACAATAGGTTTCCAATTGCTCTTACGAGATTTGCGCGATGAAAAACAAATAGAAAAACCGAACGAGAGGAAAGGTGAAGATAGTGCTTGTCGTGGTCCCGGGTAAAGGTTCGCTACGGGCGCTTGGGCCGAGCACGCGTCAACGCGTCTGCTCCGAGTTGACGTTGAACCTCGACCTCTCCTCGACTAACAAGAATCACACTCGACAACCTACGCCAGTGGCCATTCGGGATTCAAGGGTCTCCTCATTGTCTCGTTGAAGCAAATCACAGATGCCGGTGTTTGATAGGGGGTTTGTACTAGTTGATGCCGTGGCAGGAGAGCACAGTGAAAGATAATAAGGGTACGCCTTCAGGCTGCTGGTCTTTCTCTGGTTGAACGCGACTTTCTGATCGGTTTCGTCGTGTTCTGGTCTTCTACACGCATCAAACTCTTCCCCAGTTACCAGTACTTATCTATGAGTTTAGATCACCTCAGGACCATTCGGACCGCGGAAAACGACGCGAACAGCACAGTATCAACAACAACCGACGGGAGAAGGACAAAACCATGAACGTGGGAGTGAGCTCAGATAGCATCCCAAATGGTGGTGTGACTACCTGCTGATGTCTGTACCGGCTGCAGATTCGCTAGGGATTCCCAGGGAACGCCATCGATGGGCCAAACAATCGAGCGCCTTCAGCCAGCAATAGCACGGAAAATTGATTGAGCTGAAAGCGATAGCGTAACTCTCATCAAGTGGGTCACCAGGTCCCGAAGCCTCCCTTATCGTTGTGGAATCTCCTCTTAAACTAGAAACAAGGCACACACACACCCGTCTACCTGTCTCTCATGTCGGACTCGGACTCTAAGAAGGAGCTCGACGCTGTCGCCCGCGAGTCAGTTTCCTCTGGTGGTCAAAATGGCTTTGATACTTCAAGGATGCAGACCCATCGAGGGCTCAAATCTCGTCATATGCAGCTAATGTACGTTCTTTCAGCACCCTATCACTCGAACCTCCTCGCGTTGACCTTCGCCCTCTAGTGCCATAGGAGGCACTATCGGAATGTGAGTCGCAGTTTTTGAGTCCGTTACCCAATATGTTGTTCATGAGAAATCGTTTAGTGGGCTGTTCAGTGCGTTCTATCAAATTTCAAATTCGTGTATTCCATCCCTGATCTAGTCGGAGTCAGTTGGGTCAGGGCGTGCATTGGTGATGGGTGGTCCATTATCCTGTCTATTGGGATATAGTATCTTCTGTGTCGTCGTCTGGTGTGGTACGTGTCGCTATTAGCATTGGGCTCGCTGAGATGCCGAATAATACCTCTCTTTTTGATACAGTCACCCAGGCAGCGGGAGAACTCGCAACCCTTCACGTCGGTTTTCAGTCGATATCTTGAAGCTCCACGGATACTGATGTTCCCCTCAAGCCAGTGAACGGGAGTTTCATTCACTGGACACATCGTTTCGTCGATCCAGCCGCAGGAGTAGCGTGTGGCTGGAACTACGTATGTAGGTCATTATCGTCACTGAGTCGCTGGAAAACTGCTGATTTGCCACTGGAAGATACCTGTATTTCGTTCAGTTGCGCGGAGATCACTGCTGTTTGTGGTTTGTTCAAATACTGGTGGGTGGATTCGCTCTCTTCGTTTTTTTGGGGGCTCATTTTCGCCCAGGCTACCCGACTCGTCAGAGGCGATATGGGTAACGTTCTGCCTGGTCGTGTTCTTTTGCTTGAACGCCTTTGCCGTGCGGCTGTATGGGGAGGTAAGTAGCGAAGACTTTTCCATAGACTGTACTCAGAACGATCTATAGGCCGAATTCTACTTTGCATCCGGCAAAGTCATCCTCATCCTTGGATTCATAGTCTTCACCTTCATCGCCATGTTAGGTGGTAATCCCCACCATGATAGGATAGGGTTCCGTTATTGGCGCGACGTGAGTGCCCTGAGGCTCGTGACATAGATGATCTAATGACATTGGGTTCTCTAGCCAGGTCCGATGGCTGAATAGTCGGTTGCCCTCGTTGTCCAGTTGCATGCATCATTGACGCTCGTGCTCTCGCAGTCTCGTTGAAGGGCATCTTGGACGTTTCCTTGGATTCTGGAGCGTTTTCCGCATGGCTGCGTTCTCCATTAGCGGACCTGAATTCGTCAGTATGGTGTTTCGTCCGACGTAGGACGATCTTTGATCAGCTACCTAGGTCGCGATGTGTTCCGCTGAGGCTGAGAATCCGAGGAAAACAATCCCCAAGGCGATTCGGTGAGGAAAGCACGGTTTCTTTTGGTCTCGTCGGGAACTGACATCCGATAATTCAGACGGGTGATCTGGCGCGTAACGGGTTCGTGTTTTAATGTCTTCCGCTACGGTATGACACTCAACCCCAAGCAGCGTTTTACGTCTTAGGTATACTGTGCGTCGGTATCCTCATCGCGCATAACGACCCGGATCTTATCGAAGGTATTGCGAATGGCACAGGTGGGTTGAACGTTCACGTGCACACCTAACAAGGCAGTCTTGACCTGGATACGTAGGTGTCGGTGCTTCTCCCCTCGTTATTGGCATGCAGCATCTCGGTGTTACTGTCTTGCCACACATAATCAAGTAAGTTCTGCCCCTCGTCAATCACCACCTCTCGGTTGCTGACATCTGTCCCTCACTGGCAGCGCGGTCATCATAACGTCTGCAACTTCATGCGGGAAC
Organism: Marasmius tenuissimus; assembly: GCA_029532415.1. Lineage (NCBI taxonomy): Eukaryota > Fungi > Basidiomycota > Agaricomycetes > Agaricales > Marasmiaceae > Marasmius > Marasmius tenuissimus. Next base: position 179,136 of record JAQOTA010000006.1, on the reverse strand, counting down.
TCTTTTGTTTTTGTTGCTGTCCGAGCCATCCACGGCCTCGCTCGACAGGGTCAAGCGCCAAAAATCTTCGCGTATACCACAAAGCGCGGCGTCCCACTCACCGCGTTGCTTTTCGTTCTGGGAATTTGTTCGCTGTCCTACATGAGTATGTCGCTTGTCGACTGCGTTCTGTCAGTACTGACGACCAATTTTAGCTGTAAATAAAGGAGCAGCTGTCGTCTTCGGGTGGTTCATTGACTTGAGTTCGGTCGCTGCCATGATCAACTTTTTCTTCATATGTCTTGCCTGGATACGATTTAACAACGGGATGAAGGCGCAAGGGATATCGAGGGATGTTATGCCTTTTAAGGGTGTGTGGATGCCTTATACACCTTGGTTTGGCTTGTGGGCTTGTGTCCTGTTGACATGTAAGTCTCTCGTCCGAGTTTCCGTTCAGAGACTTCTATACCTTGAATCTAGTGACGAATGGTTTTGCGGTCTTCATCAAGATTGACGGACACTTTGATATTCAAGGTTTCTTGTATGTTTCTCTCTTTCGCTTTGGCCTTTTGTTCTATCCTAACCATGATGGGATAGCACCGCTTACTTTGGGGTCATGTTCTCGCTCGTCATATACATAGGGTACAAGCTGTTCAAGCGCACATCGGCGAGAAAGCCTGGGGAGATGGACTTGCTTGGAGGGCTGGAGGAGGTAGACGAAGACGAGAAATGGTGGCAAGCAAATTACAGACCACCGACTACCGTATGGGGAAGATTTGCAGAATGGTTATTATGAACTGTAGACGTTGTTTCTCTGGAATTTCGCTATACTACAACATGGAAGGTGCCAGTATTTGGACCAAGAAGTCTAATCGTGTGAAGGAAAAATATTCACTAGGAAAAAGATACCACGTTGGATGCATTTTCGAAACTCGAAAATAGAATCAACAGCCTAAATATTTGATTTTGCGGATATTCAGGCAAAATTCAAAATTTGCAATTGATTACGCCAACTTTTCACTGCGTTTTCGCTATAGCGAGTATTTAGAATGTTTTTTGCATTTTTGGGTTGGGCAAAAGGCATATAACGTGGTAATTTTTTCCTAGTGATTGTCCCGTCAAGGTGACTCGGCGTCTAATTCCCAGTTTGGGCTCACTCCGGGTCATAGACAATCTCTGCGGGACACCTGGAATACAGCCATCGTTAGCCCGAGCGCAGTGACCGAACATGTAGTTTACTTTCCTTTTCTCAACTCCCTGGTTGGCCGACAAAAGGAAAATATCAGTGTCCTCTCAATAGAGTACGGACCAGAAACTTACATTCTCCATCCAAGAAAGCTGAGCTTTTAGCTCCGTAAGGCCGAATAGCAAAACCACATTGAAATCAATTCTGTAATATATTCCTGTGTCTCCCATCAGGGGAGGAAGCGATCTCGCTATTTGGTATGTATCCCCCTTGACGGTGCATAAAACAGGATAGTTGCCTACAGTGATTGTTTACCTGCGAGTCAGTATTCGCGCAGGATGATGAAACAAGCAGGAAGGCGTACCAGGATCTATGTCCAACCATCCGGGATCAGAACCTCTCCCCCGATATGATAGAATATCAACGGAAACCGAAAGGAAAGAATTTCGATCGTGACTTTCCCGCTGGAAGGGTGCTTTAAACTCTCGAGTTTCAGACACCCGCGTGTCCTGGCCAGAGAATAATGGATTAGCCATCCACAACGGAGGGTTCATGCCACATATGAGTCAACTTACCTTCTTCAAGATGCAAAAGAAGTTCTTGGGGACATATCGCGTTCCACTAGACCCTACTTGTATAAGATGTTGCCTTTGAAGATGCTCGGGGTTACTCCAGTCAAAGGCAGTCCTGCACTCAATACCATAGGACCATCTAGCGACTCGGGCAGAAACGAGACGGTCAAGGTAGAAGGATACCGCCCCGTCTGCGGTTGCTTTGTTGCTATATTGAGCTCAGTCGTAAACTCGTGCCGCGCTGAATCTCAACTCGTGGGACATACAGATTACTCTGAGGACGACAAAGGGTAATGCCACACGCTCTGGCGAACTGTTGGAGTTTTGAGAATAGCCAGTCGCTTGCACCGAAGCCTCCGACGAGGAAGATGTACTATTGTGTGCATGTTAGCCTCATTTGTGTATATCCAGTCAAATCGTTTCTGACCTTGATTGGTCGATTTCCACTTGCGTTCATCAAACATCCAATCCTTTCGGTGACCGCAATGAGTGATGGTTCGAAGCATTGTTCTACCACCACGCTGGACCCCATTCAGCTTGAACCGCGAGCGACAGATAAAGTCGGAACACACCCTGGTAGAACCATTTGCCCGTTCCGTATCTGCAGTGAGGCGTCGTTGTCCCTGAGGCTTCCGAACCTGATGTACGTCGACTGATTGGCACTTTTGAACCGAAGCTTTGCGGTCTTGTCAAATTCCTCTACAATACGATCGATACTATCGGAGAAGCGCGTTCCGAAAAGCATCTCTAATGGTAGCATCAGCGCCTGCGAATTCGGGAAGTAGGGCTATTTACCGTCAATGTATGCTCGAGCATTGCTGGTCACAAACACAGAGCCGGCAAATAAACCTGAATCGTACGATAACATCAGTACTCTATTAGTAGTGACCGTGGAGAGAGCATAGACGAGTTACATTGAGGTTCGGCGACTTCCTCGAGACGCATCGGCGTTGTTCCAGCGAGCGAGCCGGAGTTCAGCTTTTGGTGTATGGTGTACGTACTCAGGTCGATCGTCCCCCCTCCAGCATCGACTATCAGCACACTTTCACGTTCCTGTAACAAGCCATAAAGGTTTCGGTAAGTGCTCAGTAATACAAATGCGATGAGATTAGCTTGCTCACAGATACAGAGAGATGATTGTGAACACAGAAGTGGAGGCAAGCTTCTCCTTCCGTGACGAAGGTTATTCGATTGCGGCCTTCGCGGGTATCGGGAACGAGGCCTGCCCTGATAGCAGCGCAGCGCATGCTGTATTGTTGCGGTCCCTCCCACCCGTTAGGGTGCGTGAGCACAAAATCAATGTTGCCCTCGATAGAGGCCCAGAACGAACAATCGGGTATCGTTTGGACGATGTAATCTTTTGCACATCGAAAAAGATAGGCGAGAAAATCCGATAGCACGTCTTCTGCCGACTTGTTTGCTGGTAGCGAAGGGATACGCTTGATAACATCAACGCCAGGGTCTTCAACATTTGACTTCGGCTTGAGATGAAGCTTGAACCTAGAAAATTTGCGGAACCAGCAGTGGTCAGACACCGATAACCCAAAATGAACTGATCAACGACCAACCATTTGGACAGGAACCAGCCGTCCTGCTCAGCCTCTTCTTGAATGTGCTCTTGTAATGCCTCCGCACCAACCGCTCTGACGTGTCCCTGGCGGTCATAGTAGACAATAGACGGAATTTTAGCATCTCCTCCAACATGTTCTTGGTCAGGATAACTAAAAGAACGCGATCCAGTGACACTGAAGACGAAGAAAATCACGACAGACTCACCGTGTAACTGGACGAATCTCAGGAATGACGCCGGGATCAAGGATGCTGAACAAACCAAGTTAGTTTGAGGTTTCAATGCGTCGACAACCGAAGTTCCTTACCTGTAGGATGTGCCACTGAAAGTGGTGCCAACATCGAAAGCGAGAACAAGTTTGCGACGCTGACCACTGTAAGACTCACGTTGGATGATCATGGTAGGAGGGAAGATAGAGAGCTGAATCGGAACAACGGCTGTTTTATACTGCAAACAAAGACACGCAACGCGAATCCCTAATTCAACAGCTGCGGTAAAGGTGAGTCAAGTCAAATTCGAAATTTGGCGGCTGTGAGACGTGAAGTTCCCTTTTGTGGGCTTCACGAGGGCAACGCGTAGCCGAGAAGGATGGAACTTGAAGGAAGCTCACGAAGCGAGGCTCCATTGATTATGATGCGTCTTTTCCTCTCTTCCTTCATCCCCTCAGCCAGAAAACCTGCCACAGGAGATCCTGAACGAGCTACCAGCATGTCCAGTCGTGTGACGCCAGGTGACTTTCGACGGCATCAATCCAGGGAAGGAGACTATGGTCACAGTCGTCAGCAATGCGAGCCTAGGGAAACTACACAAGGTATGTTCCTCATATCCTCTGCTCGAACCTACCAATGGCTTTTTCGTGACTGTTATTCGACCGAAAGATAACAAACCCGATCGCTTCTGTGGGAATCATCAGAATGGTGTCGGAGATGTGATCACGACCCAGATTGGCTTCGAACAAAGGGAGGAAAGAGAGGCGAAGGTCTCCTTTGAAGATGCAGATGCGACCATGAGCGGGAACGCCAGTACGAAAGTAGCAGATTGGAGTATGGGTAAGTAAATATTCGACCGATACCCTTGTCTCAGCAACTAAAGCAGTATTCAGAGTTTCATGAATTGGTCGCTGACGAAGCTCCCGATTACTCCCGGAGCCCTACGGGCGGAAACTCACGCGAAAGGTCGAGAAAAGGCACTTCTGGCCGATCGAGTAGCAATACCACCGTTGAGGGATCCGAGAGTCCATCGACATCAGCCCGCGATGCTTCTCGTCGTAAGTTAGAGGAAGGCAGCCGGCAACTGCAAGGGAAGATAGACGAATTGAGGAGTTCGAAGAGAAAGCTGGCAAAGGAATTGGAGACTTCTCACGCGGAACTCAAAGCTTTGAACAACAAGCTGAACGAGGAAAGGCTCGCATTCGAACAGATGCGAGTTCATTGCGGAACACAGATAGCAGAACACCAGCAGAGGGAAAATGCCCATGCCTCCGACCGCCAGCTACTCGCTCAGCGTACACAGGAGCTCCAGTCTGCACAGAACTACCTAAACCCAGCACGATTATATTCAGGAGCAGAGTTGATCAATCTGGCAGAGGCGTTGAACACGGAGGTCTTCAACGTGGCGGCTTCTATTGTCGATATGGCCGATATTGAGATCGATGACAAATGTACGCCTCTGGACGGTTTTGACTCGTGGCCCGGGCACGACGAGATCAAGTTCATGTTGGAAGAGGCCATCCTAGGGCCGCTCGAAGCTGCGTGGTCAAAGCGTTCATACGACACGTTCCGTGCGATTCTTCAAAGCGCACTTCAGGCGATCATATCTAAGCACTTGGTGCAGATGGTGAATGCTTACGCCATTCCACACTCCGAACAGTCCAACTATCTTGAAGGTCTCCACAATGGTATCCGCGAGAGTGGTGAGTTTGACAAACACTGTTTTGACGTCAAGCCTCTCAAAATGTTTCAGCGGCATTGCCGACCATAGCAGGTCGATGGAGAGCCATGACCAAGGCCCAATCAAAGTTTGCTTCGTATACGACTATAGAGAAAACCGTGGGATACCACCTCATCCAATCGGTCGCCCTCGTCCTCTCCACCGCCGGGAAATGGACATCCGAAGTTCGAGAGCAAAAATTACACAGCTCGGGGAGGTTGTATGAAGCAATGGAAAGCGGCATTCGCGAGATTCTTGATCGTGCAGGTCGGCTCGACAGGGCCCTCTCGGATACCATCGATGAAGATTGGACTGTCTTTCTAGCATCACCCGGAGAGAACTACAACCAAGAGGCCATGGAGGATGCTTTTGGCACTTCCAGTACCAGGCGACGCTCCCCTACTTCCAGTCCGATACCTGTGGTTTTTTGTTCCACGGACTTGGGGTTGTCCAAAACCACCTGGCTGCCGCCTTCAACCATAACGACCGAGCGTATCGAAGACCATCGAGTCATGTTGAAGGCTAAAGTGGTTCTGCAGGATACGATTATGGAGTCACTGAAGGAAACAAACCGCACCCAGTTTCGCTAGTAGTCACTTGAGGTCCTTTTTCTTGTCCGACCGCACGTCGCTTGTATGAACTTGTAACATTATCGAACAGTACTTGAATCGGCATCGATTGGAATTGACCGTTATGCTTGACTTTCCCTAACCTGATACACAGAAAAGGCCTCATTAACGCAACTCGCTCGACCTTAGCTCCGTGATACTGGCGCATCCGATTCCGTGAGTGAATTGGAACAGATTGGAATGTGTGCGAGTATCGTGGGAAGTAAGTGTCAGTACCTGTGGATAGTGGTTCTCCCGGTTTCTCCGGTTTCTTCAAGCACTCCTAAGTAGGACCAGCATTCTTGCTATCCAGGCCCTCGACCGCTTGAGATCTCTACTTCGTCAAACTACGTCTCGATATGTATCGTGTCTCCTCAACCTCCTGGTTCAAGTCCCATAAAAGACCGCAAAGCATGCACGGGCTGGGGTCACGCAAAAAAAAGTGTGGTACTATAGGATCCGAGGAATTGGACCACTCGCTACCTATTCATACCAATTCTCTGGGCCTCTCAAGGTGGTAGCGGTCGTCGGACGAAGGGCCACAATAGAATATCACGGTCATTGGCTTTCACGTTGTTGTACATTGCATGAGAACATCATGTGGGGTACCAAAAATCCGATATTCTACAGGCACTGCATATAAAGTCGATACCTAGAGACCGCTGGGTCTCCAATCGTTCTTCCCCTCACCATGAAGCCGCAATCTTTGGTCCTTCTGGTAACTACTGCTGTCGGCACGCTCGGTGCTTCCCTGCAACAAGTCACGAACTGGGGTAGTAATCCGACCGGGATTAGAATGAATATCTACGTCCCTGACAAACTTGCAACTAATCCAGCCGTTATCGTCGCGGTGAGTTCTATCCATGCCAAACTTCTACCGTACCTGCAGAGCTAAAACGTTCGATACAGCTTCATGGTTGTGGGGGAACCGGCGAGGCATACTTCACCCAAACCCAAGTCCCAAAATACGCCGACCAAAACGGCTTCATCCTCATTTTCCCCAGCACTCCCAACATGTCTAACTGTTGGGACGTCAACAATCCTGCCAGTCTTACTCATAATGCTGGTGGGGACGCTCTCGGCATCGTTAACATGGTCAAATACACTCTCGACAAATACAAAGGCGACGAATCCAAAGTTTTCGTCTTTGGCACTTCCTCCGGCGCCATGATGACCAACGTCCTAGCCGCCGTCTACCCCGATGTTTTCGTCGCTGGATCCGCCTACTCTGGTACTGCCCATGCGTGCTTTGCGGGAGCTTCATCGGCGACCCCTGCATCGGCCAACCAGACATGTGCCCAGGGACTCACACATACACCCCAGGAATGGGCAAATTTCGTCGGGAATAGCTTCCCGGGATACACTGGAGCATACCCTAAGATGCAGATTTGGCACGGACTCGCGGATACGTTGGTTAAACCGGCCTGTGGACAGGAAACCCTAAAGCAGTGGAGTCAGGTTTTGGGGGCTAGCCTCAGCAAGAATAATACCGGTGTACCAAGCTCGGAATATACGCAGATGGTCTATGGCGACGGGACCAAGCTACAGGGTTACTTTGGTCAGGGTGTTGGACATACGGCGCCGGTCAATGAGCAGTACATGCTGAGGTTCTTTGGTCTGATTGCGTAGTGTTACAGTACGGAGAACACGCTTGGTGTAGCAAAGTACTATATCTTCCTTGACCGGTTACTTATAAGACTGTGAAAGCGAGTGTGATGTGGTTATAGGGTAAACCGATTGTCATTAAGCATAGAGCAAAAACTCGTAGGGTAACGAAATATGTGTCTGTAAGAGTAGTAGGCAATGTAGTACACGTAGGATAAGAAAAAGATATAGATACTAAAGGCTTGAGGACTTGTGGCGTGATGACTCGTAAAAATCGTAGGGAATGGGCTTACAACAAACAACATATGAACCAGAACCCCGCCTACCGTCAACGATGTTGAGATATGTGCCGTCGATATTTAATACTCATCCGGTGACCATCGTGGCGATTCATATCCTCTTCGCCTATTTCGAGGTGGAGGGCTCGGGGTAGACCACCCCGGCGACTGAGTGCGAGGCTCCCATAGAGAACAAGGACGATAGTTATCCTCCCAAGATCTTACCTCGTCGCGTGTTCGGCTGTGCGACCCATCACCCCGAGCCTCGCCAATTCTGTGGCTCGCCGGTTGGCGTCCACGTCCACGTTCAGTTGAAAGGTTCGGGGGCTGATGACTTGACCGACCCCGATGTCCTCTATCGTGATAACCGCTGGGATTGGGGCGATAACAGTCGGCTGCCCGGCCTCGCCCACGTCCTCGACCTCTTGACCGAGGCCCACGGGAAGGGGATCTATCAGTTGGTGGGAGAGCAGAAGGAGGCTGATAATCACGGTCGCTATGGAAAGAATGTCCTGAGGAGGTCGAAGCGATAGAATCCCTTCGACGATGTTGCGGCGACGTGGATCGACCTCTGGTGGGTAGAGTGCCAGAGAAAGCGGAGAATTCTGGCCGTGCAGGCAGCCCTGCACTAGCAGGGGCAATTGAGGCCGAGGGAACAGTCTCTATCGGATGGTTGTTCGAAGTAGACGTTGAAGCGGAAGAAGTCCTGCGGCCGACGGGAATATCAGATGAGGAAGTCGAAGGGACGGAAAAGCATGGTGTAGATATGCTGGTAGGGGGCGAAATGACAGTATCTGGTTGAACCGGAGACGCGGTGGGAGCAAGAGAGGTCGGTAATGAGGAAGGGGCAAAAACGGACGATCCAGTAGATGGCGTCATCAATACGGCAGGTGCCGTCAGCGGCGGTACAGATTCGCCAATTGAATCCCGCACTGCTGTCTGAGCAGATCGAAATGGTTCGGTCTGCCCTCTCAAGAAAATCGGCAACGTTGTCGGCGTCGTCGATATGATAGGTGTATGCGCTGGAGAGGGTAAACTCCCCGATCCCGAATCTGCTGCCAGGCCATAGGATAGCATATGAGCACAACAGGTGTGGCTTCGAAATGCAGACAAGAAATCAATCCTGACCTTGCGGCCGATATGATCGATTGTGGTTTGGGCCCGGCTGAGCCGTAGATCCAGGTCGTGTTGTCGACCCCAGGGGGATGATGCCCCCTTGAGCATAAGATAGAGTGTCTGCCCAGGAGGGTGTACTGTGGGTGATTGCAGGAGAATTCTTCGTAACGAGAGGTGAGTTCATAAAAACCACCAATCTAAGGGAGATATGTTCTCACCGACGCAGAAGCGGCAGCCTGCTTCTGCTTCTGTAAGATTCGTGGATCCCTGGAGGGTGCAACACCTACGGGCGGAGCAGGAGCAGGAGCAGGAGCTTGCACATTCATCGGGCTGGTACTCTCATTCCTCAACCTTCGAATACCGCCCAGGCGCTCGCGTTCTTCCTGTTTGGTACCAGAAGGAACTCCCGAAGGCACCTGACTTTGGATCAAGGGAGAATTGCGAGGGATTGATGAGGAGGAGAAGGATTCAGCTGTGGTCTGGGTCGCCGGGTAGCTCAAATAATCGACCGAGGGATTCTGTAAAGGTGGCGAGCATTGGGACTGACCAGGCCATCCGACCAGTGGTGCAGAGGAGGAAGCAGTACTGGTGGTGACTGGGGCGAGAGGCGTAGGAGTAGGCTCAGGTGAGACGTGCGGAGTGTTGGACGAGCTAGACGCCCTACGAGCGGCAGTAGTTTGCTTGGCTGAAGCCTTGAAAGTCTTAGGTGTCGGAAGGAACGGGCTAACAGGCTTCTTCACGCCAGACCGTTTTGGTGGAGCCGATGCCGGAGTGGTAAGAGGTGCAGAGGGAGTGCTAGCAGAGTTGACAATCTGACGCTGCGCAGGAGCCTGAGCGTCGGGAGTGGAAGTAGCAGGCATTTTCTCTGCCTTGATGGTTGAAGGAGTAGGTACCGTATTCGAGGACGATGAAGTAGGTGGTCCCGGCTCTGACGCGCGAATTCTCTGTTTGGCGGGTTTTTCGCTCACCGGATCCTCAGCATCTTCTACCCTCGTGCGTTTCCGGGGAGCAGCAGTCTTCTCGATCTTCACGGGTGCCGAAACAGTCTCTACCGACGTACCAACCTCCGCCACCAGCTTACGCTTGGTGCGAGGCTTCTTCGGCGTCGGCAATTCCCCTTCTTCCAGCTCCATCTCCACATCTTCGTCTCTATTAGCCTTCGCCTTCGCCTTCGATGGCTTCGGCCCCTGTGGTTCCGCCTTGACAACCGCTTTTGTCTCCGTGCTTTCGTTCCCCATCTTCTCCAAGATCTTCTCCTCGTTGCGTTTCGAATACTCGAATGCTGGAACGTCGAGCTCTGGATCACCATCCGGAGCAACATTCCCAACGCACTTCTTCACTTGGTTCCTAACGAACTTCACCAGGTCCTTGTACGTCTCAGAGTTCAACCGAAGATCCGCATGGTTGCCTCGAGCATGCTCACGAAGCCGTCGAACGCCTTCACTGAGTTGCTTCATCGTGAGCTCGTCCCCGTAGAGGTATATCATGTACGACGCCATCATGAACTCGATCGCAATGAACTTGGGTCCTTTGAACGGTGCGTCCCACCCACGCTGCTCCATATCCGAAACGAGTACGCAGAGCAACGTGAAGACGGTTCGAGCTTTGGCTGCAATTTCACAAGGCACACTGTCCTCGTTGACTTTGTCGTCGAGCCACTTTTCGACTCGAGAAGTGGTGGGTTCAGTTGGGATCTTGTTCTTGGACGTCATGGTCGACTGGATGAGGTATACAACACTCGCGATGGATAAAAAATCCCTTCCGCGTAGCCTCCCCCACTCCAAATGCTCGCCGAAACGCCTGCGGACGATTTTGCAGAAGTCGCGGATGAGAGCGGGATATGGTCCGTTAAAGGCTTGCATTCGCTCGGCCGGTGTGAGGGCAACACCATTTTGAACACGCTGGCAGGCGGATAGTGAGTTCGCTGAACATTCGAGATAGAGTCAAGGGGCAACGTACCGCAAACATCTCCCGTTCCTGGTCCTCCGTGAGATTGTCATACTCTACACACTGAATTTGGTGTGTTTGAAACCTCGACTTGTCCTGCTCGGCCATCTCCTTGCGCCCTTTGATCTTCTTTGCGTCGTAATAAGTTTTCCTTCCAGTTTTCCTGGACAATTCCGTCGATGTGAGCGTGTTGAGACTGGGGATATATTCTGAAACTTACGGGTCCTTGTCTACCAAAAGGAGGTACGTGAGTGAGACTGCAAAATTGAAAAGAGACTTTGACAACTCACGGGCCAATTCACCATCCATGAACCTTCGTATCGACGTCAAACGCTGTTTCCCGTCGATGCAAGTGCGAATTTCTCTGTTCATCGAGTCAGTTTTGACGCCTGCAAAGGCGAGGGCGAGTGTGAAAATTAGATTCAAACCAAGGTTGGAGAGAAAGGAGAATCACGAACAGAAGATGACAGGTGGGATGTAGTAGTTGTTCAGAAGGGAATCGATGAGGCCAGACTGCTTTTGGTCTGTCCAAACGACATCTGTTCGACTTCGATTAGCATTTCGGTTGTTCACCCCGAGAAAAACCACAGAAAAATTCCAGACCTCGTTGATATTCCGGATCTAGGTCGAGAACTTCTTTCTGCATCCATTCTAGAGTTCAAGCTAAGAAAAAAATGAGCGCCACGAAAAAAAAAATTAAACTCACTTGGGAACATTTCCGTCGAATAATTCGCAGTCCTCATCTTGGGCAATGCTGGGGTTTTTTGAACCTCTTCCACTGACTTGGCTCCCTTCCGCGGTCGTGTGCTTCGTCTCAGAGGCTCTGAGGCGGAAGGCCGGGGTTGAACGGGCGCAGCGATTAGCTGTGGTGAAGCCTCCAACTCGCCCTCTTCATCCTCATCTTCGAGGTCCGTCAAGTCCGATTCATTGTCTTCAAAATAGACCGTCTTTGCTGGCTGCTGAGCCCTCGATTTCGGTTTCGAGGACGAAGTTGTTGCCTTCATAAGCGAGTGTTAAGGGTGAGAGATGAGGGCAAGAGGAAAGGTGCGGTACCGGGCGAAGGGGGTCAAGCGAGGGGGGGTCAAGCGGGGTCAAATGGTCGCCCCCGTCTCTTATAAGTGAAACACCCTTTGTTTCGACCCTCTTTGTTTCGGTCTCTTCATTGCAGGTGACTCTATTCAGGAAAGATGAATGTTCGCAGAGTTGACAGGCCCAGATTGCCTATTTCGTGCAATTCTCTGATTATCAATGACATCTTTCTTCCACGCACCGTATAACCGCCGATCTATAGATTATGCCACAAAAAGTCCAGGTGATGAGGTGATGGATTGGGGGTGCGAGTGAGTGCTTTGCCTAATCTCTTCTTGTGAAAAAGTGCTGAAACGGTCCAAGCAACAGTCGAAGTGCACAAAGGTCAACTGTTTGTCGTACGACACGTTTGCGAGGAGCTGGAATGTCACTCAGAATTGACAATGAAAGATATGTAAAGGGTCAGAAGAACAAGTTGGAGTGAACTGGATGTTACGAAGATGTACGTTATGAATCCAAATCGACTATATATGCCAGTGCTAATGCCAGCACAAGAAACTCAGGCTCAAACAGGCGAACAGGAAGCAGCTAAGATTCAACTACTGTGCCAATCCCTGCAAGGCATACCCGCGATATCACAGCAAAGGCCTCATTTGTCACTTCGTGGCGCACACATGTTTGTTTTCTCCATGGGTAAGAGATTACCATTCTCGCCCTTTGTATGGCACGGTGTGGGTCACACATCGTGGCATAACTCATGTTTCTCTGACTCGGTGCAAATACAATCCCATCTTAGATCTTCGGACCGTATACGGACAACCGTGTGAATGAGTGTGAAAGTACATTCGAGTTTTCAAAGGTAAGAAGTACAAAGCAGTGAAGGGATATGCAAAGCGTCCGTACGATGTGTATGGTCCAAGGTACGGCCAAAGTGTTACATGAGCCTGAGAGAGAGCTGGATCCGTCGTGAAGAATTCCGGACATCGAGGACAGTCCCAAAATCATCGGCAATGGTGTATACGCGATCCAAGTCCAATTCAGCCTCTTCAGCCCCTTGAGTTGATAGCGTTCCAATTGATCTTCGGGCCCAACGGTCTACAACGATAACGACCGAGTCAGGTTTACCTCTCCGAGCGTCACCAAAAACCGTCCCCATGCGTGATGCGACTATTCCGATCCAGCAAATTCAAACTCCCTTGGCTCCTTGATGTCGACGGGCACAATGGCCCAAGGTTACGGCTGGGCTTTCCGACGAGTACGACGAGGTAACGCACCAGCTCGTGGCCCGAGCTCGCCCTTTGAAATTTTGACCTCTCCGATAGGCTTGGCTAAGTTGATTTGGATGGTGTAAACGTAGCCTCGTTGCTAGCTCAACGACCCAGCTCGAGCTCGGCGGGCACCAGGAAGTGGTAAAGCAGCGCCGAAGGGAGGTCCAGCGAAGTTGACATGACTATGAGCGTACATCGCGAGGATGATTTCAGGGGTAGACGATGAGCTCGTAGAACTCGTGAAGGACGAGGTAGAAGATGCAGCAGCAGGTGAGAGGTTGTAGAACGACATTGTGTCTTTGGAAGATAGCAAGAGTGGATGTGCTTTTCGAGCAGGTTTGTTCGAGAGATGGTAGTGGTGCGAGTGCAAGAGTTGTTGCAGAAGTTGTGACGGGGATGCAAGTCTCTTATAGACTTTTCGCGAAGGGCCCCTTTTGTGTAAGACCCTGATTGGGGAGTACGAAGACAATTACGTCCCCAGACCTACGCAGAGCTACGTATGGCTTTCCCCAGGCGCGGCTGCAAGTGCAACGACCATCCAGCCATCGAAGTGCCTAACCATGAACTTAAAGGGATTCTGATTGAGAATCGTGTAAAATTTAAATCGAGGATTTGCAGCGTAACGCACCTGTCTTCCTCTGTCTCTCAGCACCTTACTTGCGCTGGGTCCCCATATTCTCTCTACTGTAGCCTTTTCGATGACTTAGTTAACCAAGCGTGTTTCCGTGGCCTCATTTGTGGGCAATGTATGGGGAGAATCCTGATCAAGGTCAGTCCTCGGGTCTGTTTAGCTTTGCAAACTGCATAGCGCTCAGATATTGTCAGATGAGAAGGTATACATGAGCGACGAAAAGTGGGCCCAGGACGAGGAGTGGGTCGGGAATGGGTCTGAGTAGGTTTGAGTCTGTTTGAGTACGTCGACAGTGACAAGTCGTAACGCGTGATAGGTGAACGTTTCAACGCCCACGGCGCTTAGCAACCACGTGGGCTTTCCTTTCCACTCGGTCCTCGTCGCCGCTCGAGCTCTCGACCGCTATTATCGCTATAAATCCACTCTTCTTTCAGTACAGTGCTTGATTCTTACACGGGATGTTGAGTATCTGCCCTTGAAGTTGCTTGAGGCGGTTTCATACGCCGTTTATGCGATTTGTGTTGTCAGTGCGCCTGTCACTATGGAATCGGAGCTAAACAGTATCAAAGACTGTTGGGAGAGAGAAATATAGCAATGGATATGACAGAACTTGGGCTCTAGGATTGGAGGTGAGTGATCGCGTTTCTCGTACGCTTTGAAGGTAGGCTGATACTCATTCGTGTCCGCTCCAGCTTTTCGGTGGTCTGTGGCAGCGATTGACCCATACACGCAAGAATGATAGACGTACCATCGGCCTTTGAGTGCAGATAGTATCCTCTGATAGGATATATGAATCATCAAGGCGTATTTGCACGCGCGTCATCGACGCCATCTCCAGGCCGATCCTGAGTCTTTCTTTCCAGTGCAGGGTTTTCATTGTGCCTCAGACAACTTGACGTGTCATTGAGCGGTCGGTCCTGTTGAAGGGTGTGAGGAACGATAACCTGACTGAGGTCGTTAACCTGGCTGAGTCGTAGTGTGGGCACCAGTAAGTTATTGATGCTCCTGATGACACTCTCAATCTGAGATGCTCCCTACAATAGATCTTTGCCGACGAAAGATCCCGTATCTCTCAGGGAACGGTGCCGGTGGGCGTTTCGTCTGTAGTAACCACCAGGTACCGAGAGCGAGTTCTCTGGTTCCATGGATCGGGGAGCGCTCGCTGAGGACTTGCCATTCGATGCTTGTTTAACACCAGTGCTACGCAGCGAACGGGGGAAGTCCAATTGGGTTTAGATGATTTTATATCTTCGTGCGCATAATAACCTCATAAGACGCTGAGACTTGCGCCCATCCACACGAGTGTAGGTCCTAGACGCTGGGCTATTTTCTCTTGAAGTTCTTCATTGTCTCATGCCGTGATGGACATGATATAAACCGAACGGGTATGTTCTCAATCCCATGTCTCCTTCTCTACAACGACACCTCAGGTCAAAATTCGTACAGGCCCAGAAAACCCCACCAATGAATTGTCTTCTTCAGAAATTTCGTCGATTGATCTGGTTGCTATGGTCCTTTCTATCGCGTCGATTCAGGCGCGGAAGGAAAGGGTCGAAACTGGATAGAAACTTAGACCAAAACGGCACCCGGTCTGAGGAATCGCTGGCCATTTACCCCAGCCAAATTCCCCCAGCTCTGCAACCAGGCTCATTCGACGACCACGAGGCAACCATCTCATCGCAAGAAGTCCAAGCTGGGGTCACTCCTCTAGGTGAGTTCAGCATGGAAACCTCCATCTCCTCACATACCTTCGGGGCATCCGTCATCTCATGTCCACGGGATTGCAGATCAGACGTCCATGACCCCAGCTGCATCGGTCGCTCGGCCTCCAGTGTCGACAACCAGAATGACTACATCGCGTGACTCCATTGGCATTCGCAAAGAGCCCGCAGGCGCACAGACCTCCGTGGGCTTCAAGGAGACGCAAATGCAGCCTATCCAAGACTTCGATACAATTTCCGCACCAGAACAAAACAGTCAGGGCAATGGACATACTGAGGGACGATCGCAAGGATACACTCTTGCGGGTGTCGATGCACCCGTTACAGCGGCTACCGTCGGAAATAATGGACCGACCCCACTACAAAGAGGTCCCCTGGGTGGCAAGAACCTTGGTGAAGTCTTTAGCGATTTCGCTCCTATAGCTCCGGAGATCTATTGCCGCTACAAGGAAGATTTCATGTGCGTGTGCCATCACCCTAGGCGTTCACGTCGAATAATCAGTGTTTCTATCAGAGAACCTGAGCTCACAGGATACAAGCTCGCACCAAGGACTACAAATTTCCGGGAGTGAGTTCATTACTATTTATCTTCCGGTCGTGTCCATACTAAGGTGGCATTTTGGTACAGAAAGAGCCTACCGTATGGCTGGAGGGAGTTCCTCCACCCAGAAGGCCCACGATACTTCGTTTACGAAGCAAAGGTTCGTGCTCAAGCTCTTTGTGTCACGGCATGAGTCACAGGCTTTGTTTCAGAAAATCTACACTGAAGCCAATATACACGATCCTGACATCTTACGTCATGTCAAAAGACTAATCGCAGAATTCGATGAATACATCGAAAAACAGAACGTCACCTTACCGGGCGATATAGACATTGCATTTGACTTACAACGCAAAGGCGACACTTGTCGCTGCCAATACTACATTGCTGACCACTCGACGAGAACGGTGTTTTGGTTAGACGAGTATCGTGCGGACAAGATGCAGGTCTGGTCAGAGGTGACGGGAGTCACGAAACTTACCCATATCCGTGCGTTTCTCATGTCGTTTATTCTCAGCAGTGCTAATCCTCTGTTCCTAGGCCATGCAATCGAAGCGGAGTACTGGTGGGTGTCCAACCTCACTTCCTCGGAAACGTGATGCGGGTAAGAGGGGGCCTTACCATCCCATTTTCCCAGGTACCACTGCGTACTGTTCCCCAGTTCTTTCAGACTTGGGGCACCGGCCCTGGATGAGCTACGAGATACGCTTATCTACTGGATCGGAGGTGCATTATTCATCCTCCCTAGCTTCTATCGGTCCCTGACCGACTGACAGATGTGATGACTTCAATTACTACCGCGATGCCAGTCGCCGTAGATGAACTACGGCAGATGCTGGACCTCACGAATGATATGCGAAACAATATCCTATCTCGACATGACAAATCCCCCGCGCAAGGTTTGGGGTGCGTAGCAGTCTTCGGTGAGTTGTTCTTGAAGTTTTCATTCTTCTTTCACTAAAAGTGAGTGTTGATGCAGCCAGGTTTATGCGCGTCTTCGGTATTCCTCCCTAATTTTTGCACCACGATAATCATAACAACCCCTCACGTACCTAGCGCGCCAGAGGTTTTTAGATTTCCATGGTCAAGATGTTGTTCGCCTCGAGCAGGACAGGCCTATTCACCGAGCAGGACCACAGAATTCTTCGTGGCTACTGCGCTGTCTATCCTGGATTATGCTCTTTGCTCCCGACTCGCATCTTCGAGAACTTAGGAAGATTTGGGTGGATCATCTAGTTCATGATGCGGCATGGAACCGGTTCCTCGCGAATAGGCATGAAGAATGGCAGCAGTTGAACCTGCTCGTAAGTTGAACGTCGCTTCATTGGTACGGAATTATCATCGTTATTCCCTAGGGAACTGTAATCTTGAACGCAGACGTCGCATTCTTGGCTATACAGTCTGTTGACGAAGGAACGAATAGCCGGAACAGATCTCCCGCTCAAGTTCTTACCTTCCTATCAGTGGTGTCGAGTGTGGGAAGTGTTCTCATCGGTCTGATGCTCATTCGCAAGCAGAAAATGAGGCAGCGGGAAGGAGCTATGAAAGCGGTCCGTCGTCCTGCCAGTAGAAGTTTCTACAGATCGAACTTATTCCTATCTTTTAGGCTATATTTCTCAACGCATTCGAAGCGGAGCGTCTCGCTATATTGTACTCCTGTCCATATGCGTTGTTGATGTGGGGGTGCGCTACGACTGTCACACGTTTCTCTGTTGTAATCTAACCTTCATGCAGGCTTGTCCTCTTTTTACTGGCCTTTTCCTTCTACTGTCTTGATGAGGCCAGCCTGTTCATACGACTGATCGTCCCCGGCGCTTGGTTCATCATTTTTCTCCTCGCTGTCTGGTGTATCTTCAACCTTGCCTCGTGGGATCTTCCGTTCAAGTCTAGTGCCCAGAGAACCCCGGGGGATAAGGTCATATTGGCCTTCCAAGACGCGGCGAAAGCAATCAAGACCAAGCTGATCGCACTCGGGATCCGAAGGCCTGATCCTGAGCCTCAGGTGGTCATATATCCAAGACCGTCGTCGGCGAAGAAACTAGTTGACATCTGGAGGAAGGCGGTGAGGAGGGCGGCGATGATCCGCGTGTTCGGTGGTCCGAATAGGATTTCTGGGAGGGAGGCGAACGAGGAGACCGAATTCCAGATGGAGACCCCCCACAGTCATGGTCATACAGCTGCAGCGGTGTAATCCTTCGCCTTACCCCTTATTGAAAACACCATTTTATCGCTCTCGACCGTCGGGTACAGTCGTTCTGGACAGGCACTATCCCACACCCACAGGGACACATATGACATCACTCGTTCCCACTCAATTTGAAAGAAAGTATATATTACGCGATCGTAAAAGTATGAATTACCCCTTCACAAACGCAACAAAAGGCCAGATGTAGCGGCTAGTACTTACAGTGGATGTAAATGTGCACTATTGACTGACGAAGAAAGACGGCCTTAGATGCAACGGAACGACAAGAGGGAAGGGAGGGGGTAGAATGAACGTGTGCACAATCCAACATCAGAAGACGCCTTCTCTAAGCGTGGGTCTAGTGGACATGGTTCGCTTGCTCCATATCTCGGTGAAGAGCGGGCTCCTGAGCCATGCGGAAACGTTGCTCCTCAAATCTATCAGGAGCGCCCGACTTACTACCCATATACATCCTCAGATGTCGGGGAGGATCAAGTTTCACCTTCTGCGCTGCTTGCGTGGAATCAGGACAGTGATAATAGAGGAAGGGATTACTAACGTTCATGAATGCTTTGTGTGACAGACATAAATATTTATCGATATGCAGCCCAACCTGGACTAATCCTACTCTTCGCCGGTCAGCGTTGGCCGTGTTTGTTGTGGATTTTCTTTTCGAGACTACCTATCCCTATGTATGATTCATCAGTATTCGCAATAACTAGGCCTGAACGGTGTGGATAAGGAAGACCTGGGCACGAGACGCCAGCAACGATACGTGCACGCAGTGAGGCATACCGTGTGAAGAACACTATTCTAGTCATCAGACTGGGAACTCCGAAGATGCCTCTCGATCGCTAAACGACTCCGAGTTGCCAAAGATTGTCAGTCTTGGTGCTTCGGCGTGAAAGAGTGGTTTGAAGATCCAAGATGTGATGGCATCTCGGTACCAAGGACAATGTGGGTCACATATCGCGACATAACCCATGTTTGCCGGACTCGGTCCAGATACAATCATGTCGTATCTCAGAGCATCGGACCAGGTATGGCAACCAGGAGCATGAGTGTTCGAAGGTACGAGATACAGAGATTGAGTTTGTAATGTTTTCGGATAGGGTATCAAGGTAAGGCCAAATCAGCGTGCGATTCTGAGAGAGCGGGTCCCGTCAGAAAAAATAGCCAGATATCAAGAGCGTCCCCGGGATGATAAACATCGACAGCATATAATGATTCGAGCCCGGTTCACTTCCTTCAGCTCTGCGAGCGAAAAGCGTCTCTGACAGCTGAGCCAAAAAACACAACAGAATATGGCAAGAACGCCGGGAGTGAGCATGTACGGCGTGCTAGTCACCTTCCCAACGCATCGCCAAGTACCCCTCCACGCGACTTTTCCATATCAGCGAAACTCGAACGGTTTCGGCTCCTTGATTTCAACGGGCACGGGGACCCAGGGTTGCTGCTGAGCTATCTCGCGAGTACGACGAGGGAGGGCAGCAGCTCGCGGCTCGAGCTCACCCTTTGCGGTCTTGACTTCTCCAATAGGTTTGGGTGGGTTGATTCGAATGGTATAGCTGTAGCCTCGTTGCTGACTGAATGACCCGGAACGAAATTGGCGAGTGCCTGGGAGTGGTACGGCAGCGCCAGATGGAGGTGGGGTAAAGCCTGGTAAACCACAGTTGATTGTGAGTGTACACTACGAGGACGGTTTTGGGGGTAGACAATGTGCTTGTGGAGCTTATGAAGGAGAAGGTTGAAGACGCAGCTGAGAGCTCGTAGAGACATTGTGTCCATAGAATGATTTTGTGTGAGGACAGAGAAGATTCTCTTTAGCAATATTCATTGTGGAGACCCTGAAAATAGTTCGAGTGCGGAAGTGATGAAGCTGGAACGGGAGAGCAAGGTTTTGAAGTCGTTCCTGCGACGGGCCCTTTTCTGAAGTGAGAAAGACCCCGTTTTGATTTGGGAAGTACGCCAGCAGGTTGAGCAACGAATCTTCGGGTCTTCCGCAGTATTATAGTTGCATGTTCCCTCCTCAAGACCGTAGCGTAGCGACCAACGGCCTGTGAATAGAGCTGGACGGAATTCCGTGTACTTCAAGGGTATGCAACGAATTATAGCGCACCTCTGTTCACTCGTCTGCTCCCAGGTCTCAAAACCATCAGTAAACTCCCGTTATTGTCTTCAGTGTAGTGTCTTCACCGGCGCCTTCGTGGGTGACGTTGATGGATTCCGTATACTGGGCAGAAAAAAATTCTAGTCCATTCTAGACATTGACGAGTAGTTTTACAGAGAGCTTTGGATTTGACGGAGGTCGGGGTGTCTACAAGTAACGAGTAGATTCTGAGATGGTTGCAAGGTCGAAACGAAGTCGGCGTTCTGTTTTGACCTGCGGATCACGAGCGCTTATCTAACCCTATCTTATCTTCAGACAAGACTCAAGAGCCCAGTCTCCCACCAAACCTCCAACGGCGCGCTGCTTTTCTCTTTCATGTCTCAGATCTTCCCCCAAATGACTACTCGACGTTCCGTGGCCAGATACGCCTTGAGGAAATTTACAGGTTTTATGATCTTACGGCACTTCTTTAGGCTGAAATTTTTTGCAGGCTCAGCTGAGAGCCCTCAGCCCTCTTGTTCAAAAACGCCTGATTGCTTGGTCCGTCCTAGATATCGCGTCGACTCGGGAATGGAAGGAGAGCGGAGGAAAGAGATGGAGCCTGAGCTGGAACAGAGTGGAATCCGGTGGTTTTCTGGTCGTCCATCCCAGCCAATCCTTCAAAGCCTCCTGCATCCCGAATCGTCCGACCATAGGACAACATTCTCGTCACCGGAGCCCCGGAATAGAGCCGGCTTTGGGGGTGAATTGCCGCAAAGACATCCCCACTTCCTCACGTTTGCATGGTGCAGACCGAGTGACCACCACCCAGCTCAACTGCATTCGACCACATTCCTCGACCGCCTCCACAAACCTCTTCAATGCCTATCCGCTCGGCTGAATCTTGGAAATCGCTGTGAGCACAGCTCATCACATGCCGCCGCCGTATGTTCATTCTCCTGTTTAAAATCCGTCGTTTTGGACTGACACCTTCCAGTTGTTGCCACCAGCGTACATTAGGAGGAGACGCGTCTTTCTTCGAGGCCTTCGGTGCTCAACAAGTAGGCTTGTGGGTGATAGTAACCAGAACCTTGGCAATTGATGCTCGCCTCGCCCTTACCCACCACTAGTCTCAACGCCTCCATCAACCACGAGAACCTCTATTCCATATAATCGTCTCGCTCGCTAAAGAGTCGAGCTCATACCTACCAAACGTTCACAATTTCTGACGCCCGCCACTTCCCTCCATTTACGGCCAATTTCTGCTACCAAGATCAACCTCATGCCGTTTCTGTAGCGTGTTGCGAGGTTGCAGGAAAGAGGTTGATCTGGTCGAGCGGCCGAAGTCTAGGTATGCGGTCATTCAACTTGGTTTTGATGTCCAGTTCCCTGACCTTCTCCTCTGAAACGTCAGTCCTCTCGATCTCATTGAAAACACGCCGTTCCATCATACGCGTCTTCGCATTGCCGTCGAGTATGGTTAATTGGAAGGCACACGTAGAGGGGAAGGGTATAAGGCATACGGGCGGCCTTCGGCGCTGGGGAAACCTCAAGGTATGCTATGCCTACCCTTGTTTTGGTCGTTTCCCTACCCTATTCAAGCTTCTACGCACCTGCCTTGTCTTCGAGCCTACCTATTGCTAACCAATCCCTGATTTGATCAACATGTAGCATCCGCGGAATTCTTGCAGCGCTTGAAGACATGGAAGTCAACGTGCGAAGGAAGTGCTGAAAGGAACTCCATGCCACCTACCTTTGCCGGATTCGCTCAGCCTCTTTCCTCGTCGCCTGAGCTCCGCCCGTTGAAGCTTGAAGCCCAGTGAAAAACGCACCTGCACTATCTGGGGATATCGGAGGGTATCTGGCTATTTCCGCGTGGATCTGCATACCTGCCCTCGGCAAGCGGAGTGGAGAGGGTTGGACATATCAAGTTATCACGTAGAAATTGTCAGCCTGGTTGAACGAGACTAAGGGTTGGAAGGGATTCGGAGGAGCTTCAGAAGTGTTCGATGATTGGGATTTCTTGGCACTGGCTAATTTTCTGCTTGTAGTCTTCCCATGACCTCAGACTTCTCCGAAATCTTTGCTCCCGCTGAAAAAACATCGATGCAATGAAGATTCCGGAACTTCTCGTCTACCGAATAATTCAGAACGCGATTCGAAAGGACGCCCTCTGCCCTGCCCTAAACCTGGTCCGTGCGTGGGTGCTTGAATTCTGCCCATCACTTATACTTGAGGATCCTTGACGTCGACTACGACCTTCCTTCCTTCCCTCCCTCCATCTTCCCCGCTATATGTTGCCGTGTTGTCTGTCCTTTCCTTCTGTTCGTTCATTCTCAAGCCTATCACCGACGATTTGGGCATCATGATGAGTGACAGACCGTCTTACTTTTGTCGCTAGCTCATTCTGTACCATCTCGGAAACAGATGGATTTGAAGGTTCTTGGGTCTCGACGACGCGTTCAGGTGCGATAATTTAGTTTTGTATATCACTCGGTGCTAATAGCTTTCGATTCAAGCCATATACCGTGCTGTAAACAATCTCGGAAGACTCGACCAAGTTGCTTGTATCGGTCTCAACTCATTGGGTCATGCTGCGTAGGGAGTGGAAGTTGGAACGATGGATATGGGCATGGGCTCGAGTTAACCTCGATGGATGTTTGGTATAAGATGTCGCGGGCTGGAGTGGTTTTTTGTTCAGGTTCGTCTTGCAAATGGTGTCTCCTAGTTTCGTGTATCTACTTGTGTAGTGACATGAAAATAATCTGAATTGAATGCAACCAATCAATGACCCGAGGGGACCCGAGGGGCCCGTGCAACGAGAACCACAGTAGCAATGCTGCAGAATACCCCAGACAATCGCAGATATGGACCGACCAGCACAGAGACCGAGGAACGTGGTACAGACAGTTACAGATAAAATCTGGCCAGACGAGCAAACTCTGGGAATACCTGAAGTCGTCTGCACATGCGGATTTTCTCCGAAAACTGCAGATATTTCCAGACCAGTGCAGGTGCGGTTTTCACTGGGCTTGAAGACTTGCCCTCGGGTTCCACTCGCCAGCCGTATCTTCCACATATCCTCATATCAACGATATCTTCGGTCGTAACTTCTGCTCATCCGCTGTCGCCCAACCCTCGCTCCCTGGCATGACCTCGAAGCCGTGAAACCCCGTTGTCGTGCCATTGAGTCACAGATTTCCAATCCACACACCGAATTATACCTCCCGCCCTATGCGCACCGGTTCTTTCTCCTTCTTCAAAATCCGGTTGTACGTCTTACCTGCGGAACTCGCAAGCAGAGGTTCTATTCACCCGATGTACACTGTCGTCCTCCTTCTCACGATTCATTGTCGAGAGTATCCGTATGCGCGACTCGGGAATCATGTTGCTGGTTCGGAGTGGTGAACAATGGGATGCAGAACTCGGATAGGCCGTTGTTAAGATGGACGGGTGCTGCGAACAGCCATTTTACTGCGTGGCTAGACTTATATTGGAACAGTACGTGGGTTTGGGAGTACACACCTGCATGTTCCCATGACTTGGTATCACCCGCTAGTACCGTTTCTATCCAGTCGTGTCTATCTATTTTGCTATATATGTAATGAACGAGTCTACGTCCGAAGACGTCTTTCGTTATGTTGTTCCTGTAGCTATTGGGTTCAAGTACGTACCACGCACAGAGACAGAAGCGTGGAACGAGCGGGCCGGTGACACTCGATATATCCGGCTTGAAGCTTGAAGTTCTTAGCCAACACCTTTCTCTTCAACGTTTCAACCTATGTCGCGTCGCAGTTTGCTCGGTTGTGCCGCTTTGCAAGCTCTCACACCGCCGAACCACTGAGAGGTGGGCCAATCCGAAGGCACTCCGATTGATCTCGCGTCGGACTGGACTCTACATTCAGATGAAAGGACAGGGATATAGGGTGAGTTGTTTGTGTGGTTTCCGAGTTACAAGGTTCCCTGACTCCTGTAATGGCCTTCCATCTGGCTTAGGTTTTGATTCGACTCTTGAGACCTGGACAACGTATCGCCGTACCCATAACCTCCCCTCTTCCAAGCTGGAACTCGCTGGAAAAGCGGGATGTATACACGATGGGCTTTACTGGGCTTTGCAATGGACTCACATCCACGAAGTTGTACGCGACACATAGGACGGTGGAGGGGGTCTTGGATCAAAGTGATTCATGGGGAAACTGTCGCGCGGATCATGAGAAACGGGTCGAGGTGAACGGTAAGTGCAACCAATAATTTGCTTTCTTGACGAGGACCATCAATTAATATGTGTTGGTAGCTTGTTGATCCCCGAATACGCTACGAGCATGAAGTCACTGTTTTGTTTGAAGCATGTAACGGGATGGTCGAGTCCACGAATTGAAATGGGCATCGATCGGGATACCATGTTTCGTTCCCTCTCTCGTTCTAGTATTCCTTGCAGAAAGCGTTCTTAAGGGTGAGCTATCCGAGCGATGTTGATCAAATATCAATCGCGAAGTGGAAGGCAGCTGGTAGCGGACATCGTAAACTTTCCACTGGGTAAGCTGCGGATGTCTTCAGCCTTGTTGTCGACTAACTGAAATACAGACTTTGTGGACTTGCTGGTACGGAGTTGGGGCTTCGCGTCGTGCTGTGGGAGCCAAATTCGACGATGGGAGATCCACGAGACCACCGGTGATCATTCTCGTGATCGTGATAGTGATAGTGGATAGTGTGCCTGCGACAACGTGAATAGCACTTGAGGATATAGAGGGGATAAGGCCTCGTGCAAGGCGTGAGGAAAGCTGTTGGACGTTGGATAGAGCGAGGCTGTGTTTGACCTCCTTCCCTCCTCCTTCCATCATCTCTCCCCTTCGCCCATCGTCTCCCTTTCTAACCTCTGATTCTGTTCTAGAACCATGGCTACTTACTTCTCCGACGCTCAAGGCACCATCATAGGGCCCTATGCCAACTTCCAAAATGTTGCTGGCAATTCTACGACTAACAATTCTACGACTAACATCTACAACAATCCAAGTTCAGAGGTGACTTTGGTACGTGCCGGACCACGCTACTCTCAATTGAAACTCTAATTGCTGCCTGCAGCACGGAAGGACAGTCAGAAGGGTCATCGACGGTGACATCAGCTATCAGCGCGTTTTATTGTCCAAGATCCTATCCGTCAACGTCAAGCCGAAGGGAGCATCGACATCAACGGAGTCGCAGGTCATCAAGATCAAGAAAATGGAACAGACCGCCGAAATATACGGGTACCAGGGAAAGTTTACCGCCACCAGTTTTGAACCAGTCGACGAGAAGGATCGGAAACAGTTTAAAGAGGTGAGTTTCAGTGTTTGATTCGAGTAAAATATTCTGAGATCATTCTAGATCGTGAAGGTCGTCCTTGAAGCAACATTTTGCCAGCGGTGAGTTGATGCACGTGCCGTTCATCTGTCGATCTGTACTTACAATGATCTGTTGCAGGTCAGCGCTACTCAAGCAAGTTTTTGCAGTGGCCGAGTCGAATGCATTGACATTGATTGCGCAAGATGGTAGGTTTTTTGTTGGGAACTTTGATTGTGGGTGCTTAGGGGCGGCAGAACTCCCGAATGGGGATGAATTTACTCGTCGGTATGCGGGAAAGGAATGGATTGTATGGTACTACCTAAACTATACATTTGTACGTTCAACCTTTGAGTTTGGTGTCCCAGTTGAGGAGTACCCTTAGTTTATTGCAATCCAATCCTTGCGCGACGACGAGACCGTGCGATTTCCGGTGAGCTGAATATCTCTAGCATTGAGCGGGTAATGATACGCCAAACAGGTCACGGATCGTTGGAGAGATTGGTCTTTCAACCTCAAAACACTCTCTTGGTGTTACGATCCTGTTCCTCTCTGCCTTGATCCACTGGACGAAAGCACCCTCCAACCACTCTATCCCTACGCCCCACTTCGCCAAGACATTCTCCCTCGACTCAACGCTACCGAAATCGTTGCCTACGTCAAGGAAAGCTTGGGCGACGTTTTGTACCTGATTACGTCAGCGGGAGGGAGGTGGGTGACTGACCTGTCAGACTATGCCCGACACGGGTTTTTAACGCTTGGCACTGTTGTTGACGAAAACAAACCCGGAATCCTCGCTCACCTTCCTTCCACTCCCTCTCCCGAGTGGTTTTGCGAGAGCCTCACCCTCGATGTCAATGCCCACTACTCTAGTTCCGGTAAGTCTACCATTTAACTCAACCTTCCATTTACTGACTTGCTTTAGTCCTGGGGCGAGTTGATCTGTCATTCAAAAAGACTGGTGAGGTTCAAGTAAAGCTTGATTTCGGCTGGCGCATTCCAGAGAAGGACCGCCATCGACTTGGTTGTGCCTTCCTCTGCCAGTCCCTCCACCTCTGCAACAACTATGAAGATGTGGAGGATGTTGGTAAGTGTTCCTTCACATGTTCCTGCCTTCCTCTGTCTGATGTATTCTTCCTCTCAGTATATATTGATCAAGTTGGATTCACACTCCAAGCTACCTTCTCTGATGATCCCACCAGCTGTTTGGCACCGGCATACCTCTTTGTCCACCCTGGTCTTCCCACTGAATCTATCAACAACGTACATTACATTCGCCATCCGTTCCCCGAAAATTTATTCTACTGGTCCTGCGACTCACAAGGAAGGAATGTGATTGCTAAGGAGGATTGGGAGAGATTTAGGATCCCTGAGTTGAGCGTGAAGGAATTGATTGGTACCTACTGGAAAGAGAGGCACTACACAGTGGTCCGAGAACATCTTCGCTCGAGAAAATACAACCTGGATGGGAGGCACTATGCTCGTGACCATGGACATCCCGAGTTGATTTTTGGTGTGCAACATTTCCCTCTCTGACACCACATTGACATCTTTTCCTTCTCAGCTGATCCGCACGATACCACCAGGATAGAAGCACTCGAAGACTCAGACTGCGAGACCAGAAGTTCTTCACCTTCAGAAACCACATCACCCTCAACCTCTTCACTCATGTTGGAGGCACCCGCAAAAGATGACACTGAACGTGAAGACACGCCAATGCCTCCACCGCAAGGTACAGTCACGCACTGGGCCAAACCTGGTTTCCTAAAGAACTGGTGTATGTGTTTCTTCAGTCCATATGTATCGGCTCTGATGCACATTCTCCAGACAACTCGGTCTCGGAGGCCATTTTGATCCGTACAGACAATTTGGATTATTCCGTAGTTGCATGTTAGTTCGTGGTCCAGTGTACTCTCGGTCCTTTTTCCAGCTTGCTCGATATCTATAGTTTATCTGGGACTTTGATGTTTACCACGGACAGTTTTAGTCGTAGCATAAAGGATAAAGTCCACGTTGGTTCGACCAGATGATTGTGGAAATTCAATGGTACAACAACGATAAATTACTTCCCTCATAGGAAACATCAGAAATACCAGATTTAGCTACCAGTAGAAAGTGTATTGACCAAGAACGATAGCGAATTTAGAATGGGACGACAAGCAGAGAGGGAAGGAAGAGAGGGTAAGAAGTCCACGCATGAAGTAATAGATTTGTAATGTGATTTATGCGTGCAGGAGTATATGATGTTGCGTGAGGATGGGTAAGGTCTGAGTATAGTACAGGACAAGTATGTGAGATGAGACAGGAGGGGGTAGGACTCAGGAGAGGGAGAGCGCTAGGCTGTTACCGATAACGATGAAAATCCAATAGATATCAACAAGGCTTTCAGGAATTCAGTACCATCAGGCACCTGCAGCAGCAGCGATCTGAGAATAAAACGCAGATAGCAGGTGAGGTCACTATCCACCGTGTCGTCCTTTGTGCACCCACAACTGCGACTGTTCAGCACAGATGCCAACTCCAACTTCGTATTTTCCCTTCCATTCCCACTTCCAACACCAGTCGCAGGCCTCTTGTCTTTTCTGCACTATCAGCAACAGCAAGAGTGACGGAGCGTAGTATGCCCCCAAGAACTCCCTCTACACGACTATTCCGACCACTTCAATTCCTTCAATGATGAGCCAGCATAGTCAAACTGCACAGTGGGTTATAACATCCTAAACCTCACCTTGGGTTAGATAGCTTGTAGACCTTAGTAGTTAGAGTGCTTTGAGATGCTTGAGAGGTGATAATTGAGTAGATTGTCCTAAGGCTTAAGGCCTTGGAATACCAGCTTTTATACACAAGTTTCAGTACATGTAAGAGTCATTACCATTGTGTGAAACTACTACTAGAAGTAGGTATTTAGCCGTATAGTCATAATACTAATGAGTGTGTCTGCAGTCCTATTGGCCTGCTTAGCTACTAAAGTCTGTTGTGCCTCGCACTAAGGACTATGTGATGAGCCGGCATGACGCCTAGCGCAGAGGACTACAACATGGCTACACTACTACTTACCAGAGAGGAGTTTAGAGAGTTATCGGAGGCGAGACGTAGAAGCTCAAGCACACTATATATTCAGGTAGAGAACTACGAGCTTATATACATGTAGATACAATAGAGTTACCATATAGGGACGACAATAGAAATTGTACATATGAGCATAGTGA
This sequence comes from Marasmius tenuissimus, assembly GCA_029532415.1. Taxonomy (NCBI): domain Eukaryota; kingdom Fungi; phylum Basidiomycota; class Agaricomycetes; order Agaricales; family Marasmiaceae; genus Marasmius; species Marasmius tenuissimus. The sequence continues at coordinate 150,354 of JAQOTA010000006.1, read as the reverse complement.
ACAATGAATAATAGAACAATAGCGAATGTATTGTCCCGCATAATACAATGGCGGGAAGTATGAACCGGGACTTTGGATATACCGGGATCTAATAATAGTCCACGGATTCAACACACCCCCTCGCTAAGTGCAGCTAAAAAGCGCATCTGAGCGAATCAAGTGGACGAATAGAATTCAAGTCCAAGGTGATCTCTGAACCGTAAGAACTTCTCATGACCGAGATTCTTTGTGAACATGTCTGCGGGATTATAGACTCCTTTGATGAAGAACAACTTGACTTTGCCATCTTCAACACATGATTGAATATAATGATATCGAATATCGATGTGTTTGGTTCGGCGTTCTTGAACCGGATTAGATGCAATGAAGATAGAGCCTTGGTTGTCACCGCAGATTGGAATAGGACCCAAGTCAATTCCAAGTTCAGAGAGTAGCGATCTTATCCAGGAAGCTTGACGACTGCAATCCGACAGTGCCATATACTCAGCCTCAGTGGAAGAAAGAGCTACAGTCTTCTGGGTGTGTGATTGCCACGAGAAGATGCCGCCTGCTAACTTGAAGAAGTAGCCAGTAATCGAACGACGTTTGATGGGATCGGCAGCCCAATCCGAGTCTGTGAACACAAGAAGACCTCCATCAGAGTCACCATCGTAGACGAGTGAATAGTCTGATGTGCCAGCTAGATAGCAGCAGATATACAGAGCTTTATCGAGGTGTTCCTTTGTTGGATTAGAAGAGAACTGGGAAAGCTTCGTAACCACATAGGCAATATCAGGACGTGTGCCCAGCATAATGTACAGAAGCGACCCAATCACAGACTGGAATTTGGAGCGAATGGCAGGATTGACTGGACCATTGTTGGGAGTTGGCACATAGCCAGCAGGTAAGGGTGTTGGAGCACCTTTTGCATTCTGCATCCCAAAACGTTCAAGGACTTTCTTCAGATAATCCTTCTGGTCAATCATGATCTTATTGCCTTCGCGACAAATGCTCATGCGAAGAAACTCGCTAGCATCGCCCATATTGCGGCATTCCCATTGAGCCATGAACTCAGCTTTCTTCTTGTCAACAAAAGCTTTGTTAGGACCCATGAAGAGTGCATCGTCAACGTAGATGATCACATACACAACTTCACCACTCTTCGGATCTTTGCAGATGAAGAGTCCAGCATCAGAAGTCAGGTGTTTGAAGCCCAGTACTTCCATGGACGAGCTGAGGGTTCGCCACCATTCAAGGGCAGCTTGCTTCAGTCCATATAATGCACGACGCAGGCGTAGTACCTTACATTCTTGGCCCTTGACTTTGAAGCCTTCAGGTTGTTCCATGTAAATCTCCTCAACAAGATCACCATAAAGGAAGGTGTTCTTAACATCAACAGAAGTGATGTACCAGTTCTTGAGGGCTGCAAGAGCAAGCATCATTCGAACAGTCTCATAACGAATAACTGGTGAGAAGATCTCATCAAAATTGACACCTTTGACCTGAGAGAAACCTTTGGCAACAAGTCTTGCTTTCTTGCGACTATTTGACTTAACGTCGAAGACCCATCTATTTCTGATGGCTTTGCAACCTTTAGGCAAGTCACAGAGTTTGAAGACCTTGCGCTTACAAAGTGCCTCAAGTTCTTCGTGGCAAGCGTTCTTCCATTCCTTCTGTTGCTCAACAGGCAACTTTAGAATATCGCGGAGTGTCCACTCTCTGATGTTAGAGAAATCAGGAGTATCGGACGTTGGAAGCGAATCGTGAACTGGAACGGCGTTGTTCAACAGGTAAATCACAAATCCTACTCCCCCTTCTTGGGTCAGTCTTTCGACTATGCTTTCTTCCTCATGCGACTCAGTGCTTCCACTGGGTCCTGGAGCAGGCGGAGGCGGAAGTGGACCAGGAATCCCCTTTTTACCACCTTTGCCTTTCCTAGATCGTGAAGAGCTAGGACGATCAACTGGATGTGAAGGTTCTTTATCCCCAGTGATGTTTCTCCAAGTATTCTTATTCTCTAAGTCGCGAATAATGTCTGAGGGTTTATTTGGGTTCCGCTTCTCCCCAAATATGTTACCAGGTTGCGTTGTACCCTTCCGCTGCCTTGAAGACCGGCGTGGATCATCTGCTGCTGGTGCAGGCGGTGGAACGGCGGGTTTGCCTGGAGGCGTCAGAGGACCAGATTGAGGGAGTGGCACATTCCCTGGCGCAGGGCCACCTGCAGGTTTGTCAACCTGAGGTTCTGATCTCTTAGAAGGTTCGGAGCGACGTCTGAGATCTGGTAATGGAGCATCAAAACCGTCATCATCAGAGTCTTCATCTTCCGAAGGAATGTCGGGATTTTCACCCAAAGTAAATGGTTCACTACTGACAGGTGTAAAACCACGAGTTTTGGCATCAGGACACTTGTTGTACAGTGTCTCATCAAACAGTGCAGTGCTACCTTTGAATACGGAATTATTGCTTCGCATGAACAGGAAGCCTTTCATCCCGTCTTGGTAGCTGATGAAGGTCATTAACTCACTGTGAGGAGTGAGCTTATTTTTTCTACGATCTTCAGGAATGAAGACGTAGGCTGCACAACCCATAACTTGGAGATGTGAAACATCAGGTGCTTTGCTGTAAAGCATTTCAAACGGAGTTCACCAGCTCAAACGTTGCACAGGAGTGCGATTATAGAGGTGGACGGCGTGCACATGGCAGAATTCCCACCAGGACTGAGGCATACAAGCTTCAAAGCGAAGAGCTTCAGCCTTCTCATGAATACTCCTGTTAAATCGTTCAGCACGACCGTTCTGTTGTGGTGTATACGGTATGCTTTGATCCCGTTGGATCCCATACTCTTTCAGTACTGCATTGAACTTATCTCCTTTGTACTCTCCCCCTTCATCAGACATCCAGGTCTTGACGACAGCATTGAATTGCATCTTGACCATAGTAAGGAAGTCCCTCAAAGCGGGTACTGCCTCGTCTTTCGTCTTGAGCTTGGAGGTCCAAACGTAGGACGTGCAGTCATCGAGAAAAGAGATGTAGTACTTGTACCGGTGATACGATTCAGCCGGGTACGACTTCAAATCCAAATGTATGCGTTCAAACGGTTTAGAAGCTCTAGTTGTAGAGTTGGGGAACAATTTCTCATGCATCTGGCCTTCAGCACAACCACGACACAGAGGTGTCTTTCTAGTAGGCATCTTAAGGTCAAGTGGGAAACCTTGCGTATGTTTCCGAGCTTTATTCAGGGCTTTATCCGATGGATGCCCAAAGCGTCTGTGCTCAATATCGTAGTCGACGTTGTAAACGACCGACTTGGCCATTAAAACCTCAGCAGATGCTTTCCGTGAGTGTACCCAATAAATGGTTTGACCAGGCATATGAGGGTAGGAAACAAGCGACTGTCGTCGCTGTGATGAATAGAAGGCTAACTTCTTCGCGTTTCCACGAATTGAAAGACCATCTTGAAGGAACTCTCCCATTGATAGTAGACGTATGTCCAATTGAGGTATGTAATAGACAGGATAGAGACGTGAAACACGCTCAGTGAGTTTCCCGTCATGTCCTTCAACATCATGCTTAATGAAGACAGTGCCTTTACCCTTGATCTGAATAGGGTTGCCCTTGTTCGCAGTATTTACAATAGGACCATCAAGCAATTCATATTCAGCGAAGTCATTCAAATCATTCGTGAAATGAGAGGAGGCACCAGAATCAAGGAGCCAACCCTGTGCGTTGTTCACACTTTTCTTTCCTTTACACTGAGTACAACCCACGAAGTGGGTGGAGATAGCATTGCAATATGATACAAGTGATGCCAGATCACTACGACTACGACGCAAACTACTGATACCAACTAGTTGTGAGCATCGCTGTAAGGTTGCATCAGATTGGGAAAGCAGGTCAAGATATGGTACTTGCCTGTCATCGTGGAACGATCCAAGAGAGACGTCATCTGGGACGTCCTCTACTCCTGCAGCTTTGGCAATATCGTTGTCAATGTCATTACCAAATAGAGAAGCCATATCGTCCATACCATCGTCAGATCCCCAGTCCATCTCTACATCTTCATCAGGATCAGTGCTGCGAGCACGTTTAGAAGAAGTAGTAGAAGGACATCCAGCTCCTTCATCTTCCGAATCGTCCTCCAGAACTCGCTTGGACGAGGAACCAGGCTTCGAGATACAATCCTGGAGCGAACGATTGGCGGCGGATGTGACGATCTGTTCAAACGGTTTGAGATGCCACGCCGTCTTAGGGACACCAAGTCTGTCAGCAAGTGAACGTGCTTCACGTACATCATCAAATACTGACTCGGATGGCTTGAAGCTGGTGAAGGACTGCATGGCAGCCGGATTCTTCTTGACAGCAGGAGTGATGGTGCTGTCACAAGATTTGTCCCAGTGACCAGTGAAGTGCGCTGGGGGCAGAGATCCTCTAGCACGGCTAGGAGGGGCACTGGCAATCTCAGCGTGCAAGGAGTTGTTGACTGCATTCAACGCAATACGTTCCCTGCGGTCAGTGATCGAGGAGTAAGGACGGACAGGAGGAGGGGAAGCGACAATGGATGCGTAGGATGCAAGATGGGAGTGACCATGAGACCGATTGTTACCATTATTACCGCCGGTGTTGCCGGGACCCTGGTGCTGGTTGATACCACCGCGAGTACCACGCTGCTGCTTCTTCTTCTTACCCTTGTTCTGGTTCGAAGAGGGGCGTTGCTGCTGCTGCTGTGGTGGGCGAGTGTTGGTCTGCTGCTGATACCCACGCTGCTGACGTTGCTGCTGCGGGCGCTGCTGCTGACCAAAAAATGGCTCACGATTACCAGCACGCTTCACCGCAGAGAGGTGGTTGGCGAGCTGAGGGTTCTGGCGTTCATACTCGACCATGATGGCATCATGGACTTTCGAAACGGTAATGCACTCTTCATCCTCGGTGTAGCGCCTGCTATTAAAAAAGCAGCTTCGGAGCCTTGTTTTGTGCGATTTTAGCATAAAACAGAGAAGAAATGACTAGGTAATACGAGTACTAGAGCGAGTCCCGAGCGGCTAGTAAAAGGCTCAGATCCTAGCATAAGGAGAGAATAGTGCCTCGGAGGCGTCTCTCCTTATCTCTGAAAACTGTAGGAGTCGTATAACTGACGAAAGTATCACTTCGGAGGCACGACTAGGACCTGTAGTCATAACAAGGGAATATCTCCAGTGGCTCGGAGGCATCGTACTAAGGATTAGAATAACAGAATCAGACTTAACGAAGACCCGTACTAGTAGGGATAGACAGAGGAGGTCACCGCGGAAGCATGGATGGTCGGAAAGCGAGACTAAGTCGAGCCTCAGAAGCTTGGTATAAGGTCGAGGCCTCGCTTTGGAGGCATGATTGATTCAAGTATACTAGGTATACTATAGGTTACGCTAGTCATCCATATTGGCTAGAGCTACCTCATCCCAACCGAAGTAATTATCTACGTCGGAATCTTCAGGATAATAAGAATCAATGAAGGTTTCATGATCTAGATAATCGGTATAGAATGGATTGCATAAAATAGGATTATAGAAAGAAAAGGATCGAGAGAGCCAACGACCCATGACAGGGGAATACTGAAAGAACGAGAGCTTGGTATAGTCAAGCTTCGGAGGTGCTGGGCACTCAGCACAGCTGACGACAGAGTCGATCCAAGCGTTGACGGCTCCAGGAGTACGAGCGGTTTTGAAGTCGAGGAATCCCACTCGAGCAATGGACTCGGCGACCATGTCGATGATAGACCTAGCGTCGTGAGGAATGAAGTGGTCAAAGGTGTCCTCGCAGAGATAGATTTTGTCCTGGATCATGTCGTAACGAATCACGTAGCCCCAGTAGACGGATCTGTGGCGACTGAGGAAGAACTGCTGGAAGATGATTCCAAGGATAGCTTCTCATTCTGCGTCGAGTGGAATGGGTAGGATGATGCGGCGCTCCTTGATCTTATCAGAGTAATCTTCTGGATACCACCAGAGCTTATACAACTCTGGAGAGGAAGTCAGAAGGCCGCCTCGGAATCTAGAAAGTAGAAAGGCTTACTATAGAGTAAGTTGCGAAAGTGGTCTTCAATGTTATGCAAGCGTGCCATAGTACGCTTGGGGAAAAGTAAGCAAGGAATTGGGACAACCTAGCACTTGCTTTTACTGACCTCTGGACTGGCCGCTGAAATGGAAATTTTACTTCGGAAACTAGGAAATTAGCGCTTCGGAGGCGTGGATCCGAACCAGGCACTGGGCGCTAAACAATGATCGAGAAGTGATCGAAGGAGTTGCACCGTCGAAGTACCTCCCTTATACTCGTACATGGAGATATTGACTGTACTAAGGGCATAGTTGGTGCTGATGGCAAAACACAGTGCTCAACTGCACTGGGAGGCAAGGGACTGGAAAGAAAGGAATGGTGTACCAAAGAATCGAGTGGGAGTTCTGGCTGAACCATTGAACTATTACCCGGTATCCAAGGCACCAAGATTGGATATAGTGGGGCGGCCATATGGATGGCAGGACCTCAGAATTATCCGAGCTACGGAAAGGACATTGACCTGGCTATGAACGGCTGGGTAACTCCATAAATATAGGCATCTAGTAGCACTTCGGAGGCAAGTACTTTGCTTCAGACGAAGGGAGTACATGCTTCGGAAGCAAACAGAACAGGATGACCTACGAAGATTGAAGAGTCTAGAACCGGAGAATCAATGCTGCGGAGGCAGATAGGCAGAACGGAACCATCGATAGGAGAGACCCGGAAGAAAAGAATGTTAGAGAATGTTCGAGGCTGATGATACTTCCGAAGCAAATTATTGGTTTTGACTTTGGGGTTCAAAAGCGCAGATTAAACACAAAACTCTCCAAGTATATTCCAAAGTAGGTAGTTTATGCCTCCGAGGCACGGTTTATTCGATATTTGTACAATTTGGTAGAATTAGAGCATCCCAGGGTATATAAGCAGTGGGGTTTTCATCAAGAATCCCCAAGCAATCCGTACGATTAGTATTCAGAGGATACGAAGCTATTCCACTTGGTGGGTAGTCAGTTGACTCGGGAGCGCTTCTGGAGAGACATTAGAACGGAATAGAACTTTGTTTGCCCAAACCTAGAAAATCCATTGAACACTTGCTTGACCTTGACTTTGCATTGTTTGTCTGCGACGCCGACTTGACTGGCTGAGCTATTGTTGAACTTCCGAAGCTAATTGAGCTGAGGATATTGTTCGCCGTTGACAGTTGGTCTTCGGTCATTGACAGACTTGATTGGAGTCTTATTGCCATTGTTTGATTTGATTGTCTTGTTGCCCCTCGCTGTTCGAGTGGTTCTGAAGCTAGTTGAAGCCTAAGAACGCACTTCTGAAGCACCAAACAAAACTCTACGCTCCCCGAAGCAACCTATAAACCTCTCTTCCGAACCCCACTTTTGACCTCCGAACTGGTTTCAGAGGCGAAGCTACCTTAGTTGGATAGTTTCTTGAGTCAGATTTCCTTCAGCCTACTATTGCAGTCTGGCTAAGAGCGGAACCTACGATCAACGCCGATCCCCGATTCCCGCACCCTTCAGCTACACTCTTGAGTGTTGGGAGGATTTGACCTACGAGTTAGATTTTATTATACACCGCGAGTGGCGCTTTACATCGGGATCCCTGACGTAGTCATGAAGGGATTTGGATGAGGCAGCGTCCCATTCGGGAGGAATAGCGGTGATGAGCAAGAGGGATTTGATCAACTCGGGGAGAACCACTCCTACCTCGGAGAGTCGTTTGATGTAGGACTTGAACTTGGCGATGCCAGCTTGGCGATGAGAGGTGGTAAGTCTGAAAGAGACGAGTTTAACAAAGTCGCCATAGATGGCAGAAAAAGTGGGCTCGCTGTAGGTGAGGTTCAGCTGTTCCCAAGCTTTCTCGGCGTTCATGTCCTTAATCAGATCGAAGACCTCCTTGGTGGTGGTGATCTGGATGATTCCCATGAGTTGGAGATCTTCCTTGTCCCAGGCAAGACTTTCCTTTTGCCATGCAGCGTGCTCCTCAGGAGGGACGGTGTCACAGACAACAGGAGTAACCCCTACGGGGCTAGTGACTTTGCCAAGAGGCATGGAGGGACATGGTTTGTCACCAGTGAGATGACCATAAAGACCTTGGGTCTTGCACACAGCTTCCATCTCGCTGTAGTAGGTCTGTTTGAAGTTGGTGCCGTCGAAGCGACAGGAGAGGTATTTCTTAACGTTGAACATGGTAGTAAGAGGTTGAGAGATTGGTGTTGGATCTAGAAAAGACGGCATCAGCATGCGTCTAATCAACACAGGGAGCAGCCATCAAGGCGCTATGCTCAACGAGGAGCATTGGATCCTTAAGATCCGATGTCGTCGAAGGACGTACATCAATGCCATAGATCGAGCACTCAATGAAGAGGTCGATGGCAACATGCAGGTCTAGCCTAGCTAGCCGATGACAGCGGCCTAGGGGCACTTGTCGCTAACAGCAGCCTAGGGGCGCTTGTTATTGTAGTCGGGCTAACCGGGGCCCATAACCTGATGAGCCGGCATGACACCTAGCACAGAGGACTACAACATGGCTACACTACTACTTACCAGAGAGGAGTTTAGAGAGTTAGAGGCGAGACGTAGAAGCTCAAGCACACTATATATTCAGGTAGAGAACTACGAGCTTATATACATGTAGATACAATAGAGTTACCATATAGGGACGACAATAGAAATTGTACATATGAGCATAGTGAACAATGAATAATAGAACAATAGCGAATGTATTGTCCCGCATAATACAATGGCAGGAAGTATGAACCGGGACTTCGGATATACCGGGATCTAGTAATAGTCCACGGATTCAACACTATGAGCATCATACCTGATGCAACTACATACGTAGCAGGTATCTACAGTGTCATTTGTGAAGCAATAGCTATGTAGATACTTCTTGCATGAGAGCGCAAGTGTTCATAGAGGCGTAGCTCTATAAATAGTGTGTGACACGTAAATAACACGTCAACAATGTATCACATGATATCCATCATGTTCAACATTCGACTCCTTGATTTCAAGAGGCTCCGGGACCTATGGTTGTGGTTGATATTTCCAACAAGCACGACGAGGTAGGGGGCCAGCTAGCCCTTTGCGATTTCGACCTCTCCAATGGCCTCGGCTGAGGCGATTTGGTGCGGATAGAGCCTGGCTGCTCGCTGAATAACCCAGCTCGGGTATTTGGGTGCAGGCGTCATCCTGAGGACAGCGCATTTAAATGTGGAGTGATCGTTCGGGAGTGTTTTTATTTAATTGTTTTATATTATTTTCCTGAGCTCAGACTTCGGGGGTGGTGAGGTAACATTGGATGGAGGTGTGGCAAAGTCAGAGCGACTGCGAGGGTACAACTGAGGATGGCTTCGGGGTAGAGGCTGGCTCATGGCACTGGTGAACTGAGGTTGATGGTGCAGCAGGTGCACGTTACTTGTCCATTATACGTATTCGGTTAGTAAAAGGCTTGACGACTGGCCAGTGGGTTTTGTTTCTCGACTGAAAAATAAAAGTCATAGGCCAGAAATGGATGGCAAAAATATCACTGCCAGCGAGGATAAGACTCAAAGCCAACGGTGACACCGGGCAACAACCAGGATTTCATGGTCGTGAAACTGGATTCGGGAACCATAAAGGTGAACCAGCCCAATAAATGACCTCACAACCTCTCCGTAAAGGCACACCTCAATGAAGAAAAAGGCTGGGGTTTCACAATTGCTAACATGAAAAATTCACCAAGGTGTATCTTACATATTAGGCAGCGATAACAGGTTTGATTTCCGACCGATAATTTTTTTGTGGAAACACAATGCCTGCTTATGAGGCGGGGTTTCGGCCCTAAGCGGTGTCATATATCGGCAATGCAAGCCTATTCAAGTACCATTCCGGGCTGTTAGGGGCCAGCACACTGCCTTATGAACAGGCATTGTGTTTCCACAAAAAAATTATCGGTCGGAAATCAGACTTGTCACCGCTACATAATCTGTAAGATACACCTTTGTGAATTTATCAAGTTAGCAATCAGGAAACCTCAGCATTTCCCTTCGTTGAGGTGTATCTCTGCTGGATGGGAAGGAGGTGATTTCTTGGGCCGGTTAACCTTTTTAGTTCCCAAATCCAGTTTCACGGTCATGAAATTCTGCCTGGTGCCCCGTGTGAGGCGTACGTCGGGCCTTTCGAGTCGTGAGAGCCAAATTGCGCTCTCCCGTCTTCTAGTATCAGCTAACACAAGCCCTTTACAAGATTTTTTTCCTGGAAGAGCATCACAGAGACGTTCATAGACCATTTGAGCAGAGTAACCATGATCATAGGCCGTAGAGAGCGAAGTTTTCAAGCCAAAAGCCGAGCAGATTCGCTGTGATGGTTCCGCGTCAAGATGCAGATACTAGCTAAGCGCCGATAGCAGAACTTTTCCCAGAACCATCACCACCGCGTCCGCCTTCCACCTCCTTCGGGTTTTCTTGGTCTTGACTGAATGTCATCACGATACAGGATTCTGCAAAGACAATTTGGATCATAACCGGGGAGGTCCGATAAGTAAAGATAGCAATAAATGGTCAGTTTGGTTTCCATCCTGAACAAAATGACGGGCTCACTGGACTGAACTCGCAACAGAAAACAAGGAAAGAAATCATCTGCTGTCGTACCTGAATTGATTCAGACTCGTCAAATGAGGTACTCTTTATATGTAAGAGCCAGTCTTTACTCCGCTACGTCTGTTCTGTTCGTGTTTCCATCGTTTGTTGCTGACGTTATCTCGCAGTCGCTAACAACGAAGTCAGGCAGAGGTTAACCTCGGACTTCTTCCAGAAAGGGATACACCGTCAATCGTTTATGGGGTCTCAACGTCTGACCTAGATTGCCTTGATGGGTGTTAACAAAAAAGATATAATCAACGAACGGAGTCCTGAAAATGACCGTTTGCCAGCCTTCGACGTATTCACTCGTTTCAACTCCGACACTCTCTTGGTCATACTTACACCGCCACCAGCCTGTACTATCCATCTTGCGACACCTCTCCGTCAACGGCCGGTCTTCCAACCACCAAAAGCAACCTGTTCTCATCTTGTAATGTCGCGATACGTTACATCGAGGCAAGAGTGGCCACTGGTGATCATGTGCAAACGAAATCAATGGCAGATACCTCAGGGCAAGAAAAAGCTCACGTCTAGGTAGGTACGCGCTTTGTTCACTGATATCGTGTCTACATCTGATTTGATTTCTCTCTCCCAGAGTCGTCAAGTTTTCTGGACCTCGATCTCATCAACTACGCGTATTCGTCACATTGGATGCCATTGTGTTTGGTATAGGCTGCGAATACTCGAAGGCTACACGGAGGGAGAAGGGTATGGCATCTTGAGACTCTGGTTCCGGCAATATGAGGTATGTTATTTTACTATGTCTTTTTTCGTTCCCATTCTCTTGGAATCCTGTCTTATCCTTTGCCGTTCGTCTGCAATGTTTGTTTTTTGTTACCCAACTCTCGCCGGCTAACCCTGATTGGGTTTGTACCCAGGAAGATCCAGGATATGCGAATCACCTGCCGTGTTTGATGATCCAAACGTGAAGGAGACAGTGAAAGTAGGCTGCCTTCGTCGCTCGGACTTGCTTGGAATCAACGCAACCTCAGCGCTCAGCCCACGTGGCTCGGGCTCTTCCCCCCTCGAATGTGCAGTCAAGCATGGACCCTCCAGCCTCACGCTCACCAGCCATATCTTCCAGCCCCACGCCAATAATTGCCACGTCGTGACTGTATCCGCTGTCGCCCATCCTCACTCGTCTCAAGGGCACCTATCAAATACAATGCAGAGAATCCGGGAGGCATGTCGATTCTATTAGAGGGACGAACAGTGACCCACTGGACCAAACCCGTCTTCCTGAAGTGGTGTACGTACTTCGTCTCCATATCTGCACGTATATTCCTTGAGTCTCATGCCTAACCTCTAGACAACTCGGTCTTGGAAAATCTGGCGCGAGCTGACGCCTTTGATCATTGCGTAGTTGCATGCTAGTTCGAATTTTGTACTCTCGACTGTTCTTCGCTGCCTAATCGAGATCTTCTCAACTTACAAAAGGTGACATCGTTCCGGTGTATTTAAAGGTGGAGGCTAATTGCAACTTGTAAGGTTGGCGAGAGGGCTCGTATCGACGGTGTCGATGCAGGGAGTGAAAGGCAAACCAAGTCTTCCGGAAAGCACCATGTACTTGGGTGTAGTAACGTAAGTCTCCACCAGTAGTCGGGCGAAACTTAACGCTGGCTGTGGCCTGAGGCCTGAGGGGCTCTGGCGACCCTCAAGTTCTGGTTCGCGTTCCAATGCTTAGCTGGCTAATTTCACTTAAGTACTTGAACCAGAGTTTAGACCATAGTTAGTCGAGCTTGAGTTAAACTCGCGAGCTTACCTACCATTTCTGCGGTCTGCTGCCAGCTAGCTCATCTTGAATTCCGCACTCTCAAACTCACTGCTGGCTCCGTAAAATACTCCATACTGCTCAGGACTCGATACAACCTTCCCAGTTGGACTCAATATATCAGTATACCCAGCCGAACCTCAAACGTGGAGTCAAAATATGGACCTCTCTCCCCCTGCAAGTAAGTCACAGTTGCTCCAATGGTACACTGCCAGGCGGCGACAGTCGCACCTTTCGATACCCCAAACGATTATATGCTCGTCAACCTGACGGCGAGACGGAGGGAGCACAACTCGAGTCTCGACAGTAGACCAAGAAGTACAGTAGAGATTCCGAAAGAGATCTATACAAGGGACAATCAGACAGATTTCCATGTTACAATTATTTGTGCAAGGAGAATTGGAGAAACGTGTAAACTTTAGAGTCGGTGTACTCAAAACGGCGGAATGGTTCAACGTTCAATGATCGAGGCTCTCTACCACATCCTGCGCTCGAGCAATAGCCTATTTCTTATCGCCTTCGGGACCAATGCAAGCCTTCATGCTTTAAGGAAGATTGAAGCTCGTTACGCCTCCTGTCGAGACTGTTGACGACTTCATGTCCTGAGAGGTTGGAAGTTAGCGACCGAAAGATACTACACGAATAGGGAAAACACGTACCAGGCTTGGCCACGTCGTGATCCGTCGGAGATGTTGCTGGGTCGACCTACCACCTCAGGAGATCGGCGAGTCGTACTCGTCAACTGGCCGAAGGCGTGAGTGGACTCGATGACGATGATGCGGTTGGGGTGCTCATCGTTTCCGATAGGGGTGTCTTCGGGTCCGAACCTGGAAACTTCGAAAAAGTAACCTCCCGAATGTCACTCCGAAGTGAGCGCTACAAAGGCTACGAGGTTCTTCTATGCTGACCGATGGTGGAAGATTGATCTGAACGCAGGTAACGCCCAAGCCCAGTTTCGAGGACTGAGGATGTCAATTTCGTCGTGGTGGTGTGAACGGTGCTTCGAAGCTATTGTCAAGGCGAAAGCGATAGCTATTCGGAGAGCTTCAAAAAGTGTGAGCAGATCGAGTGCCGGGGATGTGGATATCTCTGGTCGTTGAATCGAGTTCACGAGCGATGGGTGGTCCAGTTGTTGTATTCCAAGTTTGACGACCGATGTTGCAGCAACGCCTCCTCCTATTCGGACGATCCGTACTCCTACTTTTCGCGATCGTAAATTCCTAGAGCAGACCATCCCCAGCGCCTCCGTTATCCACCACATCTTCATCTTCTCTTTGTGCAGCGCTCTCCTCCATTCAGCAGAGCGAACTTCGACGCCAATCTCTTGAGGCTACGGGGGGAATCATGCTAACGAGCAGAGCATGTCTCTTGGACTGAACGTCCGAGTTGATGACGGCGGAATAGAGGCAGAGCGTCGCCAGGTGTTCTGCTAGTGTTGCGAAGGTAGATTTCGGCAGATAACGGGGAGTGTTATCAGCCTTGGATGGGGTGCCATCGTCCTGGTTTCAAATAGTTGAGATGTTTGAGGTTTTTCGATTTGGGGAGGCCGCCGTTTATACTCTGGGTCATTCCTATCGTGCAATCTTCCGAGCCTAGTACTGGCACCCCCGATACTACTACCGTCCAAAACTGATCTCTTCGCTCGAGTATTGAGGTGCAGGTCTGTTACGCGATGGCCAAGTGTAGGCCGTAAAAGGCATCGAGTTGCTTCTGCAGTCAGACTGGATAGGATGATGCTGCAATGCAGATGCCAGGTTTCGTTTGGGATGAAGATAGTAAGGCCGCAGCGACGACCTTGGGCCTCCGTATAGCTGGAGAGTGAGGAGAAGTTGATCAGTAGATGACTAGTGCCTTTGGGAGAGGCCAAGGTGGATGGGTCTGGATGCGAGGAGACGACAACATTGGCCTGTGGTGATGATGATCAACGTCAGCTAGCGAAAAGGCAGGGAAGAAGGACGTGCACGAGGTCGAACAAAGGAGACAGGACGGCAAGGAAAAAATACATGTGAAACGTACAGCCAGATCGACCCAGTAGCAGCCAAATTATCCGCCTTCCGTCTCCTCGGACGAACGGTTACAGTCGAGAATGTTGATGAGGGCCGACGGTAAATTAGGGGGTTTGAAAATAGCGGATCTTGTGTTTGTACTCTTCGAATCTCTAGGTGAGTACTGCGCTAGCGCTACCTATCAATAACGCGTTGAGTGAACTTCAAATCGCGAGGACATACCTAGCCTTTATTATGCATTGTAGAGCCGTTGCCCAACGTTTTGGCGAGGACGATAGAAATCGTATGCTTTGACCCAGCTAAACAGATGCGCGAAGACGACTCCAATAATGTTCGGAGGCCACTGCTCCCGGCCGACGTTCTGAAGTTTGCGTCGAGTTGGGAGTCATGGTGGTCGTCGCGGTGAAGACATGTGAAGATGTTTGGCGCCCGTACCTCCCAACTTTTAACAAAACCATCACAGTGGGCTCTGTTCGTGGTATGTCCACAGCGCTAATTGCTTCTTTACAATGACCTTGGTGCCAGGCAATGTCGCAGAGACATACACGTCTAGTTTATCCCCCCTCTTCCTCTTCTCCTCTTTCACCCGCTTTGCCGCCAACAGAGGCTTCACGACGGCGGCTCCGCCCATTCAGTCGATGTTTCGGACATTTTACGGGAGAGGTTAGTTTGATGTGGCCTCGGAGATGCTTGATGTAGACTCGGAGGTGTTTGGAGTGGATTCGGAGATGTTTGGGGTGGACCTGGAGGTGTTTGAGGCGGGTTTACTGCTGCTCGTATCTCATCCCCTCGCTCAGCCCTTCTTGATTCATTTTTTACTATTATATCTCATCTTCTAGCTTGTGCCATCCTTTTCGCAAAGGGCTGTAAAACCGGTCGAAAATGGAGGGTCAGGCAGAGTAAAGCGAGATCCAATGGTAGAGAGAGGCTCGAAACTTGCTATATTGGTGTGTTCCGCTACTTTTCAGTTACATTTGGTCCCAATTGCTAACTTGTGAGGTCAGTCGCCTGGTATTCCGCCCGATGCGTTTCATTTTGCGTCCGCCGCCCTACCACTTCTATGTTGTTCAACTTCTACCAGTCTATCCTGATCACCCCACCCTCGGCGCTACATCCCTCACCTCAACCTCAGCTGACCTCTCGTGCGTCACCTCCCTAGTCTAGACTCTATCTCGGTTCCCAGCCAGAGACGACGGTCTGGCTTCCATCACATCCAAAGAATCTGAACCCCAAAGTCTCTCGTACTCCATCTCCGGGGTCTCCCTTGAATGCAACCTCATCGCTGCCCCTCCCAGCACCACTACCACCGACTTGAGGTCCTCCAAACTATGACGAAGCACAACAACTGGGTAGAAAAGAGACGAAATCAATCCCTCGTAGTTGATTGACATGCTCCCGAAACGCACTGTCGGCGAACCCGAGGCGACTGCCGATGCCTACCTCTTTAAGAACGGATTTACAAGGGTCTAAGTACAATGTAGGTAGCATATTGCGACATAACCCATGTTTGCCCGACTCAGTCTGAACACAATCACGACGCATCCCTAAGCATCGGACTAGGTATAGACAGCTAGAGGCATGAGTGTTCGAAGGTAAGATATACGGATATGGGATCTGGGACGTATTCGGATAACCACGACCAAGGTAGGGCCAAATCAGCGTGTGATTCTAAGAGAGCGGGGTCCGTCGGGAAAAATAATCAGATATCAGAGCGTCCCCGGGATGATGATCGTCGACAGCATATAATGATTCAAGTCCAGTTCACTTCCTTCAACTCCGCAAGCGAAAAGCGTCTCTGGCAGCTGAGCAGAAAAACAAAATAGCATACCGCAAGAACGCCGGGAGTTGTACAGCATGCTAGTCAGGCTCACCTTCCCGATGCTTTACCAAGTACCTCCTCCATGCGACTTTTTTATACCAGCAAAACTCGAACGGCTTCGGCTCCTTGGTTTCAACAGGCACGGAGAGCTAGGGTTGCTGCTGAGCCATCTCGCGAGTACGACGAGGGAGGGTACCAGCTCGCGGCTCGAGTTCACCCTTTGCAGTCTTGACTTTTCCGATAGGTTTGGGTGGGTTGATTCGAAAAGTATATTTGTGGCCTCGTTGCTTACTGAATGTCCCAGAACGAACTCGGCGAGTGTCTGAGAGTGGTACGGCAGCGCCAGATGGATGCGAGGTGAAGTACAGTTGATTGTGAGTGTACACTGTGAGGACGGTTTTGGGGGTGAACGATGTGCTCGTGGAGCTTGTGAAGGAGCGGCTTGAAACCGCAGTTGAGAGGTCGTAGGGCGACAGTGTCCATAGAATGATTTGTGTGGGGGCAGAGAAGATTTTTTTAGCAATATTCGTTGTAGAGACCCTGATAATAGTTCGAGATGAAGCTGGAACGGGAGAGCAAGTTTTTTGAGGTCGTTCTTGCGACGGGTCCTTGTTCTGAAGTGAGAAAAGCCCCGTTTCAATTTGGAAAGTATGCCAGCAGGTAACAAATCTTCGGGTCTTGCACAGTGTTATATTTGCATGTTCCCCCTTCAACACCGTAGTGTAGCGACCAACGGCCTGTGAATAGAGTTGGACGGAATTCCGTGTCATTCAAAGGTATGCAACGAATTTTGACGCACCTCTGTTCATTCGTCTGCTCCCAGGTCTCAAATCCACTGATCAGTAAACCCCCGTTATCGTGTTCAGCATAGCGTCTTCACCAGCGCCTTCATGGGTGATGCTGATGGATTCCGTATACTGGGCAAATAAAAACTCTAGTCGGTTCTGGACACTGACGAGTAGTTTTCCGGCACGGAGAGTTTTGGATTTGACGGAGGTCGGGGTGTCTACAAGCAACGAGTAGAGTCTGAGATGGTTGCAAGGTCGAAACGAGCTCGGCGTTCTGTTTTGACCTGCGGATCTTGAGCGCTTATCTAACCCTATCTTATCTTCAGATCTAACAAGAGCCCAGTCTCCCACCAAACCTCCAACGGCGCGCTGCTTTCCTCCTTCATGTCTCAAATCTTCCCCAATCTAGTGCTCGACGTTCCGTGGCCAGATACGCCTTGAGGAGATTTACAGGTATGTTTCTCTTTTATGATCTTACGGCACTTCTTTAGGCTGAATTTTTCTTGCAGGCTCAGAAAACCCTTAGCCCTCTTGTTCAAAAATTCCTGATTACACTTTGGTCCGTCCTAGATATCGCGTCAGCTTGGGAATGGAAGGAGAGCGGAGAAGGGAGCTGGTAATTGGAATGGAATTGAGCGGGAATGGAATCAGGTAGTTTTCTGGTCGCCCATCCCAGCCAATCCTTCAAAGCCTCCTGCATCCCGAATCGTCCGACCATAGGACAACATCCTCGTCACCGGCACCCCGGACTAGAGTCGGCTTTGGGGGTGCATTGGTGCGAAGACATCCCCACCTCCTCACATTCACATGATGTAGACCGAGTGACCACCATCCAGCTACATCGTTCTCGTGTCGACACCCAGCTCGACTGCATTCGACTGCATTCCTCGACCGCCTCCGCAAACCTCTTTAACGTGTATCCGCTCGGCTACGCCTTGGATTCAATCGCTGTGATCATAGCTCATCACATGCCGCCGCCGTGTGTTCATTCTCCTGTTTAAAATCCGTCGTTTTGGATTGACACCTTCCAGTCGTTGCCACCAGCGTACATTAGGAGGAGACGCGTCTTTCTTCGAGGCTTTCGGCGCTCAACAAGTAGGCTTGTGGGTGATAGTAACCAGAACCTTGGCAATCGATGCTCGC
This sequence comes from Marasmius tenuissimus, assembly GCA_029532415.1. Taxonomy (NCBI): domain Eukaryota; kingdom Fungi; phylum Basidiomycota; class Agaricomycetes; order Agaricales; family Marasmiaceae; genus Marasmius; species Marasmius tenuissimus. The sequence goes on along the minus strand of JAQOTA010000006.1, from coordinate 132,185 downwards.
CTCGCCCTTACCCACCACTAGTCTCAACGCCTCCATCAACCACGAGAACCTCTATTCCATATCATCACCTCGCTCGCTAAAGAGTCGAGCTCGTACTTACCAAACGTTCACAATCTCTGACGCCCGCCACCTCCCTCCATTTACGGCCAATTTCTGCTACCAAGATCAACCTTATGCCGTTTCTGTAGCGTGTTGCGAGGTTGCAGGAAAGAGGTTGATCTGGCCGAGCGGCCGAAGTCTAGGTATGTGGTCATTCAACTTGGTTTTGATGTCCAGTTCCCTGACCTTCTCCTCTGAAACATCAGCCCTTTCGAGTCCCATCTCTTCAAAATGCGTCATTTATCATAATGAATGTCTTCGCGTTGCCATCAATTACAATCACTAGGAGGGTGCATTTAGAGGGGAATGGTATGAGGCATACAGTGTCCGTGCTGGGGAAATCTTAGAGGTATGTTTACTCTCACTTTTTGGCCGTCCCCCTGCCCTTTTCATGCTTTGATACTCGGTTGTATTGCTTTCGAGCCTGCCTATCACTGATCAACCCCTACCTAGATCAAGACGTAGCATCCGCGGATTTCTTGCAGCGCTTGAAGACATGGAAGTCAAGGTGCGACGGAAGTGCCGAAAGGAGCTCCATGCCACCTGCCTTTGCCGGATTCGCTCAGCCTCTTCCCTCGTCGCCTGAGCTCCGCCCGTTGAAGCTTGAAGATTTGGCCTCGGGTTTCACTCGCCAGCCGTATCTTCCACATATCCTCGTGCCAACGATATCTTGGGGTAACTTCTGCTCATCCGCTGTCGCCCAACCCTCGCTCCCTGGCATGACCTCGAAGTCGTGAAATCCCGTTGTCGTGCTATCAAGTCACGTATTTTCAATCCACACACCGAATTATACCTCCCGCCCTATACGCACCGGTTCTTTCTCCTTCTTTGAAATCCGGTCGTACGTCTTACCTGCGGAACTAAGAAGCAGAGGTCCTATTCACCCGATGTACACTGTCGTCCTCCTTCTCACGATTCATTGTCGAGAGTACCCGTATGCGCGACTCGGGAATCATGTTGCTGGTTCGGAGTGGTGAACGATGGGATGCAGAACTCGGATAGGCCGTTGTTAAGATGGACGAGTGCTGCAAACAGCCATTTTACTGCGTGGCTAGACTTATATTGGAACAGTACGTGGGTTTGGGAGTACACACTTGCATGTTCCCATTACTTGGTATCACCCGCTAGTACCGTTTCTATCCAGTCGTGTCTATCTACTTTACTATATATGTCATGAACGAGTCTACGTCCGAAGACGTCTTTCGTTATGTTGTTCCTGTAGCTATTAGGTCCAAGTAAGTACGTACCACGCACAGAGACAGAAGCGTGGAACGAACGGGCCGGTGACACTCGATATATCCGGTTTGAAGTTCTTAGCCGACACCTTTCTCTTCAACGTTTCAACCTTCATGCACTCATGTCGCGTCGCAGTTTGCTCGGTTGTGCCGCTTTGCAAGCTCTCACACCGCCGAACCAAGAGGTGGGCCAATCCGAAGGCACCCCAATCAATGTGGCGTCGGACTGGACTCTACATTTAGATGGAAGGACAGGGATATAGGGTGAGTTGTTTTGTGTGGTTTCCGAGTTACAAGGTTCCCTGACTCCTGTAATGGTCTTTCATCTGGCTTGGGTTTCGATTCGACTCTTGAGACCTGGACAACGTATCGCCGTACTCATAACCTCCCCTCTTCCAAGCTGAAACTCGCTGGAAAAGCGGGATGTATACACGATGGGCTTTACTGGGCTTTGCAATGGACTCACATCCACGAGGTTGTACGCGACACATAGGACGGTGGAGGGGGTCTTGGATCAAAGTGATTCATGGGGAAACGGCCGCGCGGAAACGGGTCGAGGTGAACGGTAAGTGCAACCAATAATTTGCTTTCTTGACGAGGACCATCAATTAATATGCGTTGGTAGCTTGTTGATCCCCAAATACGCTACAAGCATGAAGTCACTGTTTTGTTTGAAGCATGTAAACAGGATGGTTGAGTCCACGAATTGAAATGGGCGTCGATCGGGATACCATGTTTCGTTCCCTCTCTCGTTCTAGTATTCCTTGCAGAAAGCGTTCTTAAGGGTGAGCTATCCGAGCGATGTTGATCAAATATTAATCGCGAAGTGGAAGGCGGCTGGCAGCAGACATCGTAAACTCTCCACTGGGTAAGCTGCGGATGTCTTCAGCCTTGTTCTCGACTAACTGAAATACAGACTTTGTGGACTTGCTGGTACGGAGTTGGGGCTTCGCGTCGTGCTGTGGGAGCCAAATTCGACGATGGGAGATCCACGAGACCACCGGTGATCATTCTCGTGATAGTGATAGTGGATAGTGTGCCTGCGACAACGTGAATAGCACTTGAGGATATAGAGGGGATAAGGTCTCGTGCAAGGCGTGAGGAAAGCTGTTGGACGTTGGATAGAGCGAGGCTGTGTTTGACCTCCTTCCCTCCTCCCTCCATCATCTCTCCCCTTCGCCCATCGTCTCCCTTTCTAACCTCTGATTCTGTTCTAGAACCATGGCTACTTACTTCTCCGACGCTCAAGGCACCATCATAGGGCCCTATGCCAACTTCCAAAATGTTGCTGGCAATTCTACGACCAACAATTCTACGACTAACATCTACAACAATCCAAGTTCAGAGGTGACTTTGGTACGTGCCGGACCACGTTACTCTCAATTGAAACTCTAATTGCTGCCTGCAGTACGGAAGGACAGTCAGAAGGGTAATCGACGGCGACATCAACTTTCAACGTGTTCTATCGTCCGAGATCCTGTCCGTCAACGTCAAGCCGAAGGGAGCATCGACATCAACGGAGTTGCAGTTTATCAAGATCAAGAAAATGGAACAGACCGCCAAAATATACGGGTACCGGGGGAAGTTTACCGCCACCAGTTTTGAACCAGTCGACGAGAAGGATCGGGAACAGTTTGAAGAGGTGAGTTTCAGTGTTTGATTCGAGTAAAATATTCTGAGATCATTCCAGATCGTGAAGGTCGTCCTTGAAGCAACATTTTGCCAGCGGTGAGTTGATGCACGTGCCGTGCCGTTCATCTGTCGGTCTGTACTTACAATGACTTGTTGCAGGTCGGCGCTACTTAAGCAAGTTTTTGCAGTGGCCGAGTCGAATGCAATGACGTTGATTGCGCAAGATGGTAGGTTTTTTGTTTGAAACTTTGATTGTGGGTGCTTAGGGGCGGCAGAACTCCCGAATGGGTATGAATTTACTGATCGGTATTGGAGAAAGGAATGGATTGTATGGTACTACCTAAACTATACATGTGTACGTTCAACCTTTGAGTTTGGTGTCCCAGCTGAGTACCCTTACTAGGGTGTTGCGATCCAATCTTTGCGTGACGACGAGACTGTACGATTTCCGGTGAGCTGAATATTTCTAGCATTGGGCGGGTAATGATACGCCAAACAGGTTACGCGTCGTTGGAGAGATTGGTCTTTCAACCTCAAAACATTTTCTTGGCGTTATGATCCCGCTTCTCTCTGCCTCGATCCACCAAATGAAGAGGTCCTCCGACCATTCTATCCCAATGCCCCACTTCGCCAAGACATTCTCCCTCGACTCAACACTACCGAAATCGTCGCCTACGTCAAGGAAAGCTTGGGCGATGTTTTGTACTTGATTGCGTCAGTGGGAGGGAGGGGGATCACTGACCTGTCAGACTATGCCCGATACGGGCTTTTGACCTTTGGCACTGTTGTTGACCGAAACAAACCCGGAATCCTCGCTCACCTTCCTTCCACTCCCTCTCCCGAGTGGTTTTGCAAGAGCCCCAGCCCCTATGTTGAAGCCCATTACTCTAGTTCAGGTATGTCCACTATCCAACTCAACCTTCAATTTACTGACTTGTTTTAGTCCCAGGGCGAGTTGATCTGTCATTCAAAAAGACTGGTGAGGTTCACGTAGTGCTCGTTTTTGGCTGGTGCATGCCAGACAAGGACCGCTATCAACTTGGTTGCGCCTTTCTCTGCCAGTCCCTCTGCCTCTGCGACAACTATGAAGATGTGAAGTACGTTGGTAAGTGTTCCTTCGCATATTCCTGTTTTCCTCTGTCTGATGTATTCTTCCTCTCAGTATATATTGACCAAGTTGGATTCACACTCCAAGCTACCTTCTCTGATGATCCCACGAGCCGTTTGACACCAACATACCTCTTCGTCCACCCTCTTCCCACCGAATCTATCAACAATGTACATTGCATTCGCCATCCGTTCCCCGAAAATTTATTCTACTGGTCGCATGACCCACAGGGAGAAAATGCCATTGCCGAGGAGGATTGGGAGAAATTAGGGATTCCTGAGTTGAGTGTGGAGGGATGGGTTGGCACCTACTGGGAAGAGGATGACTACATAGCTGTCCGAGAACATCTTTGCTCGAGAAGATACGACCTGGATGGGAGGTCCTACGCTCGTGACCATGGACACCCTGAGTTGATCTTTGGTGAGTGATATTTTTTTCTTTGTTGTGAGCACTGTACTGACTTTTTCTCTCAGCCAATCCTCACGATACCGCCAGGATAGAAGCGCTCGAAGACTCAGACTGCAAAAGCAAAAGTTCTCCTTCACCTTCAGAAACCACGTCACCCTCTACCTCTTCACCCATGTCGGAGGCGCCCGCAGAATATGATACTGACAGTGAACATGAAGACACGCCGACGCCACCGCCGGAAGGCACAGTCACTCACTGGGCCAAACCCGGATTCCTCAAGAACTGGTGTATGTATTCCTTGATGTCTACGAATCTAGACGTCACAGCTCTGATACGGATTTTGCAGACAACCTGGCCTCGGAGGCCATTGTGGCCCGTACAGACAATTTGATTTATTCTATGGTCGCATGTTAGTTCGTGTTCCGGTGTACTCTTGACTTTTTTTCTGGCTCGCTCGATATCTATAATTTATCCAGAACTTTGTTGCTTAACACGGACGGTTTTAGTCGTAGTGCAAAGTGTAAAGTCCCTAAATATTTATTTGCATAGTGCTATCTCGCGTCCACAAGGACCAACATCGAAAGAGAATGATGGGAGGGGATACTAGGTTGTAGCCGATACAGCAGCGGTACGTCGAGCTCTAGCAGCAATGTTAGGAGGATGCGACGGAGCCATGGGAACGGCGGTTGAGCTCCCTGTCCACCAGGCCCTCAACTCCCCACAAACATCGAAACATGACTTGGGACAACCGGCGAGTCGTACTCGATGAAGATAGTCAATCTGCCACCGAGGAATTTCCGACTAAGCCGTACTTGTCAACTCGCCGAAGTGAGCCTACTTGATGACGACGATGTGGCCGAGGTGCTCGTTGTTGTTGTTGGTTTCGATCCCGGGAGCCATGTAGAGTAACCTCTCGAAAAGTCACTCTGAAGTGGGTACTACGGAGTTTATGAGGGTCTTCTATGCCGATGATGGAGGGCCGACTTGATTACTTCACGGGATGAAGGTGACTTAGTGGCTTGGCATCGCAGACAGAGGGACTCGTCGTGGCGACTATCGAGATTCAATGAACGGTTGTGACTGTCGACCTTCAGAACATCGCCAGAATGGAAGTCAGAGGCATCCGGCGAGTAACAATGCATGTATACCGAATCGAGTTCCGGGAGATGTAGATTTACCTGGTTAGAGCGAACACTGGTAGGATCAGTGGGTGTTCCAAGCTCAATGACCGAGGTACTGACATTTTATCAATATCTACGTTTGACAGCCATGGGATTCTGGAGTAGACGATCCTCAACGCCTCTATTATCCCGCGACCGGTCTCCTAACCCTCCCCTCCAGTTGGTAGAGCGAACTTTGACGTTGATCCCTTGGGGTTACAGGCGGGTCCATGCTAACCACTGGCAGAGGAGCGACGTCCGAATTAGTGATGACCAATCAGCAGTGAAAGATTGGTCGACTGGGCGTTCTCCCCAGCATGCCTGAAGTAGAATTCGGCAGACGACGAGGCATTTTGTCAGCTTGGAATAGAGCACCGTCGTCCTAATTTCGAATGGCTCGGACGTTTGAAGAGTTTTGTGCAGAGGCGGCTAGCGGTGTTGATAATCCGATTGTACAGTGTTTCGAGTCTTCGTTCCCAATGGCAGCGCTACATCGTCAAGGTCCGAAGTTCCTTAAACAATCTGCTCCATTTCGAGGCACGGTTTGGTTACATGGCGGTCGAAAGTTGATATTACCGGTCTTGGGCAACAAGGGGTGCATCGGACACCGGTGTTCGTATCATATTTTGGAGGTTTAGGTGTTGACCGAGTAGGCGACGGGCGTTGAGTTACAGTTGTGGTCAGTCGGGATGGGACGGTGCTTCGACGTGATCTGTGGATGCAGACACCGGGTCTTGTTACGAAGAAGATTTCGAGTAGTAGGGTGAGAGGAACTAGTTGGGGCTTCCACACGTATGGAGGATTAGGAAGCAAAGCTAGCCGTGCAAATGCCTTTGTGCGGAGCGGGTGGAGGTGCAATGTACAAACAGATCGGCTCAACCAATGTATCTGCCATTGATTCCCCTTCAAACGAGTGGTTGAAGCGATAATTAATGAAGGTTGAGATCGATATGGGGCCCGTCAGCACGGTGAATCTTTCGTTTGTTTTGCTCTGAGACTTCTGTGCTAGAACCGCTCGTCAGTAACGCGTCGAGCAGGCTCCAATACGGGAAGGCCCACATTTCCTCATAAATATTTGAGATAGCCTTTCCCTGAGCCCTTCTCTTCTCCGTATAGGTCGAGCCATCGCGATTTTGGGGCTATCTGTGAATGCATACTAAACTGTTTGAGTGAGCATGCCGGAAATATCTGTATGCTGTCGCTGTGCTTACTGGGGTCACACTATTTAGCATCCCAACACAAGTTTGAGGTCTTAAGCGTGATGCGTTGTCCTCTGAGTACTTCGGGTGGCGGACTTCTGTCGAGAGGGAGTCATGGTGGTTGCGGTCAAATGATATATATAGGCGCCCGTACCCAAACCCTCACCAAGACTACGATTCGTGGTACGATTATGAACTCTACCATCCGCGGCTTGTCCGTCCACATACTCGTCAGCACTCAGTTGTTACCGCAAAATGACTTTGGTGCCGACCAGGAATCAATTACCACGACGCAACCTCTCCTCAATGACATTTCCCCCTCACATTACTCGCCAGCAGTCATCGCTCTTACCACCTGCAGTACTTCACAAACAAGATGATTTCTCGAATCTCCTCAACCTCAGAAGGCACTTGTACCTGTCGCAAGCTTATACCTTCAAAGCCCCGAGGATGTTACGTTCAGTCAGTTCTACGAGGTGGATTTCGACATTTGGCTCGGGGGTTGAGGGTGGGGAAGATCAACGGTATCATAACACGGATGCGAATGCGGATATGGATGTCGAGGTGGACGCAGAGGATTTTGCTAGGCCATATGAACCGGTTGGAATCCCGCTCCCTTCACCAGCTCGTTTTGAGGTGCACGCATTCGTGCTTTTGTCGTTCTTCGACCGACACAGCCAGGAATGACACACCACCTTGGATGACGCGCGGGCTTACAAGTCCGACGACAGCTTTCGATTGAGCTCAGGTACTTCCCGGCGATGGCTTTCGGATTTTAGACTGGGGATAATTCAAGTTCGGGAGGGTTTAGACGGGATCCACCACCTTTCTTGAGAGAAAGTGTCTTCCACCTCGTCCTTCGCCGACCTCTTCCTCAGGCCCTTGGAACAGGCAGCATCGCGATCAAAACGAGTCAATCTAGTCCAGCTTATTCCCCTCTTCCCCTTCTTCCCTCCTTCACCCGTTAGCGGAGGTTCCACGGCTCTGAGACCAGAACCACCAAGACGTCAATCTCGTCGAACTCCCATCAGCCGATTTAGAAGTGTTTGGCACCCCCGTTCCAACTTCTGTCGACCAGAAGCACAAGCCGCGAACCAGTGCGATTATCAACAGTCTCTGCCAAGGAAGGTCAAGCCAACGTCTCAAAGCTGGAGTTGTGAGTGGAAGGTCAGGCAAAGTAGGGCGAGATTATAGCGGTCGAGAGAGGTTCAAACCACGATCGGTGTGTTTTCCTACTTTTTAGTATCATCTGGCCTCAATCACTGACTCGTGAGCTCAGCTACCTGGTATTCCACCAGAGCCATATCAGTCCGCGTCGCTACCACTTCATCACTTTCACCTTCCCCGGTCCGTCATGATCGTCCCCACCTCTGTTACTTCCCCAGCCAACCTCTCGTGTAGCACCCCTCTCACGTCCAGACTCACCCACTGGAGACGACGTTCTTGCGCTCAGCACCTTAGCCACGATAACATCTCTTCTTCGTTCCTCCTATGATCCATATCGCCACGAATAGCGCTATTTCACACCCACGTCATATTATTTATTCAGTCTTTGCTCGCAACGAATGTACACATCGTTCGTTTGTCAACTAGAAATAACAGAAATAGCAAAACGCCAGATGTAGCTACTAGTATAATGTCATTTATTGACAAAGAAAGACATGGAGCAGATGGAGTACGACGATGGGGGAGAGGGTGTCAAGGAAATGTGGCCACGCTCGAGGCGACAGACATGTGCTATGTTTGCGATGTGCGTGAGGATCGTGAGGGATGGGGCTGTGAGCTGTGCGGGGGTACAAGTCTAGCATATAACAAGACTTTGCGCACGACACAGGTATGGAAAAGGGGGGAATATTCTGTAGTTGGTTGCGATGCAGGTCCGATACGGTAGCAAGACTTCCGATAGTTCATCGCCGGTGGGTACTGTCGGCACCGGTTCAGGTACCTGTCCACCAGGACCACAGGCAGGCTCTTGATTCCTCTGTTGGTATCCTTTATGCTTTCCCGCCTATGTCCGACCCTGTACAGCCGCGAAGTCTGACGACTTCGTGTCTTTCCTCCTAGTCCCGCCAGAAGGCCTCTGCTTCTTTCATAGCGACGACGAGAACGACCCCGTGTAGATGCATGTATTGATCACCTCCCCGAAGCGTCGCCAAAACCCCTCCTCCATGTGACTATTCCAAGTCAGCAAACAACTCGAACTCCTTCGACTCCTTGATCTCGACAGGTGCAGGTATCTGGGGTTGTAGTTGGGCCTTCCGACGAGTACGACAAGGAAGAGCACCAGCTCGTGGTTCAAGCTCGCCCTTTGCAACTTTCGCTTCTCCGACAGGCTTGGTTGAGTCCATTTGGATGCTGTATACGTAGCCTCGTTGCTCGCTGAATGACCCAGAACGAACTCGGCGGGTACCTGGGAGTGGTAAAGCAGCTCCGGATGGGGGTGAGGTAAAGTCGAATTGGGTGTGAGCGTACATCGCGAGAATGGTTTCAGGGGTAGGCGACGTGTTTGTGGAAATCGTGATGGACGAGGTGGAAGATGCAGCGGATGTGAGGTTGTAAAGTGACATTGTGGTTGGGTTTCAATTTGTCGTGCGAGAAGACGCGCCCAGCAAAAGCGTTCGAGAGATGGTGCCGGTACGAGTTCAAGAGCTGATGAGAGCTGTAACGAGGACGCAAGTCTTTTATGGACCGTTTCACGGTCGAAGGCCCCTTTTGTGAGGGACCCTGATTGGGATTGGAGATACGACAGAATTCCGGCAACGAGGATCTTCGCGAGTTTCATGCAGTACTACGGAGTTCTTCTTTGGCGACGTAGTGGACCAGACAAGAGCCTAATAATGAAGCTAGATAGAGATCAAGTTGAGTTTTGTGTGGCTCAGGTATCAACAACGTGTGACGCACCTGCCTTCGTCCATCTCGTCCTCCGCTCCTCAGCTTCTGGCGAGCCTCCCATAATGTCTCCAGCATGAGCTCTCCGTCAAACTGGTCACTTATCCATGCATTTTCGAAATCATACCCTCGGGTCACGGTTGATGTTGGTTGATTCGGTATCCTAAGCTGCCAGGCAAAATCATTGGCGGCCTCAACTCTATCCATTTCCTTTGCAGAGAGCGAAGATCGGAAGCCCAAGCCGGCAGGAGAGAAGATGTTCGATGTTCATGAGTAACAAGCAAAGCGAAGATGAGGGCAGAAGAAAGAGTGTGAAAAACATGGGGTGCGTCTATCATCTTATCTTCAGATAAGATTCTCCGGTCCGGGTTTGCCCACCAACTCGAATGCCCTGAGCTGAGCTCTTCGTCCGGACGCCCATGGACCCCATTCTAAAAATTCAAATTTTCAAGGCTGGGTCCTGCTTTCGGGCTCGGTTTAATTTGACAGCCACTTCTCGGGCTAGAATCGCTGTAGATTTGGGCGACCTCGGCCTCTCTTCTTCGAAATCCCGTTGACAAATCATATATTCGACTGCTTTGCTTATCTAGCGCGTCGATTTGGGCACGGAAGGAAAGGCCAGAAGCAGGATGAAAATACACGTCAAGATAGATGATGGCTCGACGGCCCTCTGGTTGTTTCTCCCAGCCAAATTCCTCCCAATCCACTCTTTTTAGACTTGAGGCAACCATTTCATCACAAGAATCCCGCGGCGAACTGCAGCTAATTTCTGGGGATGAACCGTGCGGAATTAACTCTTCTTCCCTTCAAACTTCTGGTCATCCAACCCCTCATTTGCTCAAGATTGTCCACCAAGCGACCATCATCACAGCTACGTCGCTCTAACGGCCTTCATCGTCAACTTCAACACCCAGTTCAACTGCTTCGCGCGTCTGTCACACGGAGGGCTGTATGGTAGCTCAACGCTCTGGCACCGGGGAAAAAATGAGAGGTATGCAGTTTTCTTCCATGTCTCTCATCCTGATCTTTCCCATTCTTTCTCGTACAAGCGACTCGTTTCCCAAAATCTCGAAACTACGTTTCGCGTGCTAATCCCTGGTTGGATCAACACCCGTATTCAGCTCCTGGCTCTCTCGCTCGCTGGCCGTAATCTTCATCTCTGCAGCAATGACTGCTATCGTAACCCCCGCCGCTGCCACTGACTTCTCGCTACCCAGCGTACGCTGACCTGAGAGGTTGAAGCTGAAGGACGACATCGCGTGTGTAAAATGATTATTGTGACGGCAATTCGTTGTAGAGATGGTACTGATTCCGTGGTAGTGCGAGTCTTCTATAGACTTTTACACGAAGGGCGCCCTTTCGTAGGGAGGCCTGCATACATTTGAGAGGTGACATTGGCCCATCAAAATTGCACTCGCAAGACATAAGACCCCTACGAGTTCGAATCCGTGTAATGAAGAACTTAGTAAGGAGTCAGAACGAGTAATTAGAGGAACTGCCCTACTCGCCACGTACCCGTGCACCTGGCTGGCTCACTTCAATTCATCGACACGCCCCGAGGACCTGACATGTTGGGTTGAGACGAGACAGATCTTGTTGGCGACTATTTGAGTTTTCTTGTTCCTCAATACTACGACGATCATCTAAAAAGAGCCTCCGCCCACCAGATCAGTGATGGTTTTTTGGACTCATCCATGGATGATGCGGACCATCCTGGATTATCTTGTAGATCCTGATCGGTCCTTGGTCCTACTGAGTAGATACTCAAGGAGGAGGTAAGGAAGGATTCATAGATGAGCAGAAGGGGGGTGAGGGGCTATGGGCAACCAGCAAATGCCAAATTGCGATGAACGCACTGCACAGGAGGCTCAGATAGTTTGGTCGGACTCCGACTCGAAGCTCATGTTGTGAAATTCAGGACTCATTTTAGGGTTAGGGTAAATCATATCAAAGTTTCTCCAGCGGCAGCCCGCTCTTCCGGAATCACAATTGCCACGATAGCTCAGCACTAGCTCAGCGCTCCTGAGCGAATCTCCCTCTCGCAGCGCCCTATTGTCCTGTCAGCTTCTGCCTTTCCAAGTACCATTCTGGCATGACAAGATGGGGCCTTGAGGCTCCTTGAGGTCCCCGCCCATTCCACTTTCATATATGGACGCGATGCATTCTATCTATCAATTCTGCTGACCATTTTTCCCGTCCAATAAGGTGCTCGTTGATGGTGATTGAATCACACGCAAGACGCGCAGAACAGGTCTGTTCTGTCACCTCCATGCCCTCTTCACCTCTACAACAGTTCCTCAGGCTGAAGCTCCTGCAGGCCCAGAAAACCCTCTTAACGAACCCTCTTCGGACAGGTCGTCGATTGATATGGCTCCTATGGTCCTTTATATGCCACCATTTCGTACACCGGAGGAAAAAGCAGAAGAGGGATGGAGATTCACGTCGAGATCATAGAGCGCGACCGAAGGACTATGGAGTTGTAAAGACGGACCGGAACAGAGAGAAATCTAGGGAGTCGTCGAGATCTTGGAGCAACGCTCACCTTGAACTCAAACCAGTACCTCCTCCTTCTATCGGCAATACCATTTGCGCCAGCGAAATCCCTTCTAGTCTACACCCTTCCCCGTACAATCATCCAAAGGCAGCAATCTCATCACAGGAATTACAACCCTCCACGTCAACGACTTTCGATAATGTATTCAGCACTATTGAAGATCAGGTGTCGATTCTGGGTCTGGATTTTACTTCCGAACGAGAAACCATCAGAGTCGTGAATGAGGGGCCATCGCAGGGATACTATGTCAGTGGGCCTATTACGACGTCCCCAATAGAAGTCTCTGCACCTGCGGCGTTGGATGGGCACGGAGATCGTCCGGATACTCAGACGAAGAACCTCAGCGATGTGTATAGTGATTTTTTCCCTATGGCGCCGGAGATCTTTTACAGGTATTACAACGAGGGTTTCATGTGCGCATTTGTTTCTCAGCGCGTTAAAACATCTAACAAACAAGGGTCAATCGATAGAGAGCCTCTGGTTACATTTTATGAGCTCGCACCAATGACCACCAGATTTCAGGAGTGAGTTTGTTTTTTCACCATCCTCGTCTGGTAAGTGTAATCTCACTTACCGCAGTAAGCGTCTCCCACTTGGCTGGAAAGAGTTTCTTCACCCAGAAGGTCCTCGTTACTTCCTTTTTGAACCAAAGGTGATCGCACACCCTTCCGATTCATACACAGCCTCTCACTCTTTCTCACCCCCAGAGGATCTACACCGAAGCGGACATCTACAACCCTAAAATACTTCGACATGCCAAAAGACTAATCAACGAGTTTGACGAATACACACGAACTCGAAACTTGACTTTATCGAGTCAAATGAACCTCACCCTGGATATGTTTTACGAGGAGGAAGATGATACTTGTCCAAGCCGGTACTACATTGCCGATCACGCGTCAAGAACGGTTTTTTGGTTGGACCGGTTTGACGCAGACCAGATGCATGTTTGGTCAGTGGTGAAGGGTGTCACGGAGATTACTCACATACGTAGGCAGCCACTGTTCATTCGTCCGTTTTCGGCGGTTCTGACTCTCATTTTGCCAGGCCATGCAATCGAAGCGCAATATTGGTGGGTGTACAGTGTGTTCGCTCGGTCGGAGATGGTGCGGCTTACCGTCAAATATCTTCAGGTACCACTGCCTGCTGTTCCCCGACTCCTACAAGCTGGAGATAGACGCCGTAGACGAGCTACGAGACATATTAACGTATTGGATCGGAGGTGCGTTGTTGTGTGTCATCAGGGGTTGGTTTCTAAGCTCAGTTACAGATGTCATGACTTCGATGAGCAGCACTATTCCATACAATATGGGGGAGCTGCAGCAGATGCTGAGCCTCGTAAACGAATTGCGAAGTACCTCTGTTTCTCACTGAATAGGCTGACCCCGCTCACGGCAACGCTCCCTCTTAGTCAATGAGCGCAATTGGGGAGGCGTAGCTGCCTTTGGTCGGTCTACGTCTCATTGCTTGAAGATTTTCGCTTCCCACTGACTGTAAATTTGGGCACAGCAAGAATTATGCATATGTTTGGTACGTAACACGTCGAGTTCCCTCAGTTCTCGCACCAGAATCAAGCTTCATTCATCGTGATATACAGCACGCCAAAGATTCTTGGATTTTCATGGTCAACCAACTGTTCGTCTCGACCAAAACAGATCTATTCACCGATCACCCGATCACCCGCACCCTCGGTCGTGGCTACTTAATTGTCTATCCTTGATCATGTTTTTCGCTCCCGATACATATCTCCTGGAGATAAACAAATTCTGGGTGGATCGTTGCTTGAATAAGGGTTTATGGCACAAGTTCCTCGCTGATAGACACGTGGAATGGCAGCAGTTGATCCTTCTTGTAAGCTGGCAGCCATCCAATCTGTGCGAAAATATCATCTCTGTTTATTTGCTAGGGAACGGTGGTTCTGACAGCAAACGTCGCGTTTCTGGCTATACAGTCTGTTGACCAGGCAACCAACAGTCCAAGCAGATCCCCAGCTCAGGTCCTCAGCTTCCTTTCGGTGGTTTTCAGCATCGGAAGCGTTCTCATCGGTTTGATGCTCACTCGGAAGCAGAAAATGCAGGTAAAGGAAGGGGCCACGAGTGCGGTGGGTAGTGCCCTGCCCGTTGAGATTGATACGGATCGAGCTAATCATCTATCATGCAGGCTATATTTCTCAATTCATTCGAGGCAGAGGGTCTTGCTTTGACTCACCTTGCTATAATGTACTCCTGTCCATATGTATTGTTAATGTGGGGGTGCGTTATGGCTGTTCATCTCGCACTGCGTGATCTAACAGCCCTCCTACAGGCTCCTCCTCTTTTTAGTCGCTTTCTCATTCTTCTGCCTCGATGGAGCCAGTTTGTCCATACGATTAATCATATCGAGCGCTTGGATCGTCATTTCCCTACTGGTCATGTGGTACATCTCCAACCTCGCCAGCTGGGATCATCCTTTCACTAGCTCGAGCTGGTGGAGTGCCATCGGGAACACCTTCGACAGAATGGTGAACGCTGCCAAGAACAGGATGATCGCACTCGGGCTTAGAGGGTCTGATCCCGAGATTCCGGTACTCAGGTTGAGATTGTCACCGTGGAGGAGGTTCAGAGAAATGTGGAGGAGGGCCTCAAGGAGAGCGACGATATTCACCGCATCTAGTGCGTTGGGTATTAGGAATACGCAAGCGACGGACTTGAGATCGTCGCCAGTGAGGAGGCTCGATGAAATGTTGAGGAGGGCGAGGAGGGGAGCGACTGTATTTGCCGCATTCAGTACTTTGGGAAGCGGGAGTAGGGGTGGGAACGTTAGGCGAGCGACGGAGGAGGTTCAAGTGCAGAGAGAGGGCTCTCTTACTGCTGCATCGGTTTAACTCTTCTCCTCATCATTTTCAGTATGCTGTCAACCGTCGGAAACGTCGCTGCATTAAGCCTGGGGGCCCCATTCTCCTTCGGCCTCTAGCGGTTGGACACCTCGACTCACAATTTCATTTGTTCTTTGCATTGCATCTCCGTATTATTCTACTACCTGTGCTTTGTTAGATTAGTCCCGATATTATGCTTTCAATCCACTCTTCCTGTGATCTTCTACTTGAATTATGCACATGACACATGATTGATGGTATTGCACACTCACAGGGATTCATATCGCGCAAATAATTTAGGCTCGACTCCAAAAGAAAGTACAGGTTCAATCAAACAACGATCAAGAACCAAAAGAAAAATATGTATAACGAATGTGGTTCACGGTCGATTGGACATAGATGGGTTATGTACGTGGAGCATGCGTGCAAGGTATTGAGCTGCGTAAGGATCGTGGGGATGAGAGGATGAGAGCCCCGAGGGGGCAAGCTGGTCTGTCACTGACAACAAGGAATGTCCCGGGATAGTAGCGAGATATCTGGGTCTTCCGTGCCCCCCCCCCCAGCACCGACAGAGGCAGGTGAGGTCCCCGCCGAGGTCGGAGCCAGACTGTTGATTCTCTTGCTGTTGCCCTTGTGTACCTGCGACAGGATCTGCGCAGCTACGGATTCCGACAAGCCTTGTTCTTGCTCAGCCCGCTCCCGCTTCCAATACTGGTAGGCCCCTTCACCCCATCAACGACGGCGTGTAGTAGGCCAATCACCTCCTCGCAACGTCATCAAACAGCCCCCTCGATGCGACCATTTCGAACTAGGAAGCTCGAACTCCTTCAAATTCTGATGGCCTGGGGTTGCTGTTGATCTTTCCGATAAGCACGACGAGGAAGAGCACGAGTTCGAGGTATGCGCTGGTCCTTTCCGATCTTGACTTCTCCGATTGGCTTGGCCGAGTCAGTGATTCGGACGGCGTAACGTAGTCTCGTTGCTCGCTGAACGACCCCGCACAAACTCGGTGCGAGCCTGAAAGTGGTAGCCACATAGAGGCCAGGTAGAATCTATTGGTAGCAAGCGTAGATAGTGAGTATGGGTAGGAGACTGGAGTAGACGATGTGGTCTACCGCTCGTGGCGAGGTTGATTATAGCAGGTGAGATGTCGTACTGGAGCGACATCGTGGTTGCGAGGTTGATTATCGCCAAGGCGAATGCGTTTTCTCCAGCAAGATTGACTTGAGAGATGGTGATAATCCAAGGACAAGGAGCTGATATGGAAGCTGAAACGGGCGGCGATGCAATCAACCTATTGTGCGAAGGTCCCCTTTTGTGAAGGAACACGGTTGGGATTCAGAAAGTATGCCGGCTGATTCGGCGACAATTCTTTGAGTCTTGCGTAGCATCATGATTTTCTTGTGTCTTCGATACTGTAGTGACCAATGGCCTGCGAATGGATTTGATGGAATCATGGTTGAGAATCGTGTAGTTCAAATATCCAACGAAGGGCGACGCACCTGCGTTCACTCATCTTTCTGAATGATCAAAAGACCCCCAGTATTGTCTTGAATATTGTCTTCAACGTTGCATCTTCATCCGCTTCGTCAGGTACGCCTATGCGTCTTCGGAGCTTCGTATACAAGTATTGTTGGATTCCGTATTTTAGGCAAGGCGAAATCCTGTCGGTCAACGCTGATGAGTAGCTTGACGGCAGCAGCGGCAAAGAGAGCTCGAGAGTTAGCAGAAACGAGGGTGACTTTGAGCAACTAGCAGAGATGAGCGCAGAACAAAGAGGAAAGTCGAGACGAGGTCGAGTGACGCGTCCTGCTGCATGTTCGGCAAGGTCCGACACGAGCATCATGAGCACGTATCTCAGCCTATCTTATCTTCAGATCAGAGCCCAGTTTCCCACCAAACGTCCAACAACGCGCTGGGTTATTTTTCTCTTTCATGTCCCAAATCTCCTCGAATCGAGTGCTCGACATCTCGTGGCCTTGATAGATACACTCTGAGGATGACAGGTACGTTTCTCTCTCGTGAACATGTCGTTGTTCTCAAAGCTGAAGTCTTTGTAGGCTCAGAAAACCCTCAGCCCTGTTGTTTGAAAAATATGGTTTGGTTCATCTCAGATACGGCATCGACTCGGGAATGGAAGGAAAGCGGAGAAGAGAAATGAAAATTGGAATAGGGGAGAGTGGAACCTGGTGGTTTTCTGGTCGTTCATCTCAGCCAATCCTTCAGAGTCTACTGCGTCCAGAATCGTTCGACAACCACAGGACAATATTCTCGTCGCCAGACCCCCGAATCGGAGCCAATCTCGGGGATGAACTGGCGCGAAAACATCTCCACCTCCTCACATTCTTGACTCGACTTCTCGTTTGCATGGTGGAGACCGAGCGGCCATCCACCCAACCACGTCATTCTCAATATCACGTCGACACCCAGCTCGATGTATTCAACCTCGTACTCGACCGCCGTTGCAAACATCTTCAATGCCTATCTGCTTGGCTGCACCTTGCTCGTCCCCTGCTCACAACCGGCTCCAATCGCGATGAGCACAGCTCATCACATGCCGCCGCCCTATGTTCATTTTGCCAGTTGACTTCCGTCGTTTTGGGCTAACACCTTCCAGTCGTTGCCACCAACGTATATCAGGAGCTTTTACCAAAGCTTTTGGCACTCAACAGACGGAATTGTGGGTGATGGGAACGGCTTGGTCAACATATGGAACCTTGGCAATCGATGCGCGCCTCAGCGTCACCTGCCCCCAGTCTCAACGCCTCCGTCAAGAGAACCTCCATTCCATTCAATCACGTCGTTTTCTTGGGGGTCATGTTCATACCTAAAGAGCGGTCGAACTTCCGACCCCCAACACCTCCCTCCGTTTGCGGCCATAGAAAAGAGTTTGGTCTGGCCGAGCGGCCCAAGTTTAGGTATGCGGTCAGTTAACTTGTCTTTGATGTTCAGATCCCTGACTTTCTCTCCTACAACGTCACCGCTCTCGAATCGAATCGAATCGAAAACGCATCAATTATCACAATCATAAACATCTTCGCGCTGCTACTGATATCATTCATCTAGAGAGTGACGTTGTTTTGCATTGACACGTTCCGGTGGTTATCAGCAATGACCGTCAGGAGGATATGGGTCTCTTCGAGTCTATTCGGTTCTCGACGGGCGATAGTAACATGGACATTGATGCTCGCCTCGGCCCTACCCGCTATCCGTCTCAATGCCTCCATTGTCAACGAGAAACTTCAACGCCCTCTCTCGAGCTGGGCCCAGACCTGCTAAAAGCTCGTACTTTCTACCCCTCGACGCCCTCTACCCTCACGGTCGATGTCTCTGTTGCCAAAATCAACTTTATGCCGCCTCCATACTGCATTGCGAGATTGTAGGAAGGAGTTTGGTCTGGCTGAGCGAAGACAAGGGAGGCCAGGTATGCGATTGGACGACTTATCCTTTCTATATACTGTCTGAATCTCTGATTTTTCTCCGAAAAGTCTGCCTTCTCGAACCCAGCCTTTTCATCTGCAACGATGCACCAATTCTTCGCGTTGCTATCGATTGCAATGGCTTGGGGGGTACACGGCGGGAGGGAGGATATGGTATCTCGAGGGTCTGATGCCGGGGAAATCTAGAGGTACGCTCTCTCAAAATCTCTCTTCTTTACGTTGCCAATTCCTTTCATACTTCGCCGCTCGTCTCTCTTACTTTCGGGTCTACCCATCACTGACCAATCTCGATTAGATCGATACCTAGCATTTGCGGATCGCCTACATTGTTGGAAGATTCGAGGAAATCCAGACGTTGGAAGACGATTCGGGCTATTCATCTCTCCCAGACTTGCTTTGAACGCAGGTACACTCAAGTTTCAACCTTAGCTACCCCAGCTCTGCCCTCTCCTTGGCTCTCGCGTCTACCAGCCGTACCCTCCTTATTCACGGCAATAGTTGCCGTCGCAACTACAGACACCAAGCTCGCTCCCCGACATCGTACCAACGCCTTTGACTGCCACCAATCCACGCATGTATACTTCACGCGCTGGATCTCTCTCTGCCCTCGCCCTTGTGATGTTCACTACCGTCCTCCTTTCGCGCGCTTCTTCTTTCGAGCCGTTGTCGAGGGTTGCTGGGCTGGGAGGTGAAACTTGAAGGTAACGAGTAATGATTATTCGATACAACTTGGCAATCGCGTTGCTGGAACGGAGTTATGCTAATGAACGATGGGATGCAGGGTTTGGACAGAATATTGGGAGGATGAACCGCAGGCGAGTGCTGTGGAGGGGCGATTGTAAAGTTATCCCTACTGATTGGCGTTGAGTACAAGTTTGCATTTTGATTACTTGTACAAACGAGTAGCGTTTCTACCAGTGGTTCTCACGACCCATATGTATTATCGTGTATCCTGTACAGGCCGCTGGGGTCCTCTTTCTAACGGACGCTCGAGTAGGCTCCAATCACGCGGCGCAGAATTTCTGAAATTTGACCGACATCCGGCTTGAAGCCCTCGGACCGGGGTCCGACAGTCTTTCTCTTGGACCTCCATGTCATGTCATAGTTCATTCTGACACGCACCGTTTCTTAAGCTCTGACGCTGTCGATCCGAAGGAAGCGATTACAGTTTGAAGACCTCCAGTCGACCTGGCATCGGACGACAACTCAAAGGTTGGATTCCCTACAAAGGGCGAAGGGCTACCTGAGGGATACCAGTAACCAGGTAAGTTTTTACGCGATCCCGGAAGTACGAGGTTCTCTGTGGCGAGTTTTCATCTTGTTGAGGATTTGTATTAACTCTTGAGACTTGGTCCCATATCGCCGTACTCAAGGCCTCTCTCTCTCTCTCATGCCAGAGCTTGCTGGAAAATTGGAACGTCGCAACGAATATTTCATACAATTGGCATTGGGTTTCGCGAGACATCCATGTCTTCGACTTTGGACGCGACACATAGGGAATGAACGGAGCTTAGGATGGGAGGGTGAAGCTGGCTGCACAGAAACAGAGGAATAGTGTTGAATTATACTGTGAGTTCACTCACTTTGATATGACGAGGACCATCGGCTCATGGGTGAATAGCTCTCTGTTATTTCCGAATCTGCTATGAGTACGACGCCTCGTTCAAAGAATACAAACGAGGTCTTTTCCTACCTGCGTAAACTCAAAGCTCGGACAGTCGGGTCCGTGCTTCAATTGGATTGCAATGTTGACCGGGCTGCCACGGATCGTTCGCTCTCTCTCACTCTGATACTTCCCGTAGAAAGGGCTCCTGTAGGTGAGCTGTTCTGAACCTTGAACTGGTGAGGCTCCGTATCAGACAAGTTTTGAAGTAGAGCGTGATTGATCCATGAAATGTCCATCAGGTAAGTCGTGGTTGTGTTCTGCTGCCTCTTCTCGACTAACCAGGACACTGATCTTGGCGCCGCGTGAGCGTTGCATGATTGCGGGAGCCACCGGGAAACCCATGGGGCCACTATAATATGTCTGCAACAGCTTCAATAGTACCGGGACATACAGAGGGGATAAGACCTCGTAAGAAGACATGGGGGAAGCTGTTGGGCAGGGCGAGGCTGTGTTTGACTCCTTCCTTCCCTCTTCCTTCCATCATCTCTCCCCTTTGCCCATCGTCTCCCTCTTCGACCTCTCCCTCTGTTTGACGACCATGGCTACTTACTTCTCCAATGCTCAAGGCACGATCATAGGACCCAATGCCAACTTCCAGACTATTACTGGAAATTCTACGACTCACATCTACAACAACCCAAGTTCGGAAGTGACTTTGGTATGTGTCGGGTCGGGTTATTCTTAACCGCAATTCTCAACATCACTTGCAGCACGGAAGGACCGTTCGAAGGGTAATCGACGGCGACATCAATTATCAGCGTATCCTATCGTCCAAGGTCATACGCGTCAAGGTCAAGCCGAACGGGGCGTCGACATCAGCGGGGTCACAGGTCGTCAAGATCAAGAAAATGGAACAGACCGCCGAAATATACGGGTACCAGGGAAAGTTTACCGCTACCAGTCTTGAACCAGTCGATGAGAAGGATAGAGAGAAGTTTGTAGAGGTGAGTCTCGGTGTTCGATCTGAGTGGAATATCCTGACGATTAGTTTAGATCGTGAAGGTTGTTCTTGAAGCAACATTTCGCCAGCGGTGGGTTGATGCACCATTTGTCTGTTGGTTGGTATAATGAGATGTTGTAGGTCGGCGCTACTCAAGCAAGTCTTTGCAGTGGCCGAGTCGAATGCGATGACATTGATTGCGCATGATGGTAGGTTTTTTATTGGGAACTTCTATTGTGGGTGCTCAGGGGTCCTAGAACTTGCAAATGGGGATGAATTTACCGGTCGGTATCCAGGAAAGGAATGGATCGTATGGTACTATCTCAATTATACATTTGTACGTTTGGCTTTCGAGTTGGGCGTCCCAGCTGAGGAGTATCCTTAGGGTGTTGCAGTCCAATCCTTGCGCGACGATGAGACTGTGCAATTTCCGGTAAGCTGATAACTTCTGGCATTGACTGGGTAATGACAGTGAAAAGGTTGCATTTCGTTGGACAGATTGGTCTTTCAACCTCAAGACACTCACTTGGCAATATGATCCCACTTCTCTCTGCCTCAATCCACCAAGTAAAGGATGCCTCCAACCACTCTATCCTAAACCACCACTTCCTCAGGACATCCTTCCTCGACTCAACACTACCGAAATCGTCACCTACGTCAAGGAAAGCTTGGGTGATGTTTTGTTTCTGATTGCGTCAGCAGGAGGGAGGTGGGACACTGACCTGTCAGACTATGCCCGACGCGGGCTTCTGACATTTGGCACTGTTGTTGACGACAACAAACCTGGAATCCTCGCGCACCTTCCTTCCACGTCCTCTCCTGAGTGGTTTTGCAAGAGCCTCACCTCCGATGTCAAAGCCCACTACTCTAGCTCAGGTTTGTCCGCCTTTCAACTGAATCTTCTATTTGCTGACTTGTTCTAGTCCCAGGACGAGTTGACTTCTCATTCTGCAAGACTGGAGATGTTCACGTTGTTCTCCAATTTGGCTGGTGCATTTCAGAGAAGGACCGCTATCGACTTCGTTGCGCCTTCCTCTGCCAATCTCTCCGCCTCTGTGACAACTCTGGAGATGTGAAGGATGTTGGTAAGCGTTCCTCCGCATATATTTGCTTTCCTCTATCTGATGTATCATTCCTTCCAGTATTTATTGATCAAGTTGGGTTCCACCTCCGAGGTACCTTCCCCGATGATCATCCCACCCGCTGTTCGACACCGGCATACCTTTTTGTCCACCCTCTCCCCACCAATTCTATCAACAATGTACATTGCATTCGCCATCCGTTGCCCAAAGACCTATTCTACTGGACCCACAACCCACAGGGAGGAAATGCCATTGCCAAGGAGGATTGGGAAAAATTTGGGATTCCTGAGTTGCGGGTAGAGGAATGGATTGGTACCTACTGGAAAGAGGATGCATATACAACTGTCCGAGAACATCTTCATTCGAGAAGTTACAATCCAAATGGAAGGCAATACGCTCGCAACCATGGACATCCCGAGTTGATCTTTGGTGCGTAACATTTCCCTCCCCGGCCTGGACACCGCGCTGATATATTTTTTTTTGCGTCTCAGGCGATCCGTACAATACCGCCAGGATAGAAGCGCTCAACGACTCGGATTTACAACCCGAAACTTCTCCTTTACCTCCGCAACTTGCATCCTCTTCAACACCTTCGCCCGCGGATGCACCTGCTATCAAATGCAATGACACACTAACACTACCAACGGCAAGTATAATGACTCATTGGGCCAGACCGGGATTCCTCAAGAAGTGGTGTATGTGTTTCCTCACGCCCGAATGTACAAGTTTAGCTTCTGATGCACCCTCTGCAGATAAGTCGTTCTCAGAGACCATTACACATATGGATGATTTAGATTATTCTGCGGCCGCATGCTAGTGCAGACCTCAATGTATTCTCGACTATTTGTACCAGTCGGGATGCTGATGAAAAGGATGAGCGGATGCCATAGTCGGAATGCAAAGGATAAGATTAGTTTGCAATGCTACCTCACATCCACAAGGACACACGCGAAAGTTGCATCGCATTCAGATTTGCGTCCAGAATGTTTGTAGGATGTGAGTCGCACAACAATGAGCTGCCCCCTTGATGAGAAACAAGAAAAAGCCAGATGTAGCTACTGGTAGAATGTGTATTAACCGATGGAAGAACGATAGCAGGTGCGATGGGACGACGAGCGGAGAGGGAAGGAAGAGGGGGTAAGAAGAAATATGTGCATGGGTCTACACATTTGAAACGTGAGGTGGGTTACGCGTATGTATGCGAGGGATGATCGATGAGAGAGGAGGATGGGAGGCTCGGGACTGTCCGACTGTAGCTGATAACAATAAACCTCCGATATAGTAACGAGGCTTTGGGGAGCTTGGTACCGTCGAGTACTAGCAACAACGATATGAAGATACGGCGGATGCGGCGGTCGAGGTCCCTGTTCACCACGTAGTCCTTTATGCACCCGCGACTCCGATTGTTCAGCGCAATGGCGAGCTCCAACAACTTCGTATATTTCCTCCCATTCCTGCTTCCAACACCAGTGGGCCTCTTGTCTTTTTCACGCTATCAGCGATGGCGAGATCAACCAGGTGTAAAGCCAAACACTCTATCCATGCGAATATTCCGAGCAAGCAAACAACTCGAAATCCTCCGACTTCTTGGTTTAGCCTAAAGGGCGCCGAGACCTATGGTTACGGCTAAGCTTTCCGATGAGCACGACATGATAGATGACCAGCTCGTGGCTTAAGCTCGCCCTCCGGGATTTTGACCTCTCCGATAGGCTTGGCTGAATCGATTTAAAGCGCGGACAGAGCTTCGTTGCTTGCTGAATGACCCAGCTCAGACTCAGTGAGTGCCCGGGAGTGATAAGGTAGCGCTGGATGAGGGTGAATGGAGCAAAGTCAAAGTAACTGCAAGGGTACATTCCCCGGGGATGGCTTCGCGGGCAGAGGTTTAGCTCGTGGTACTGGTGAGCGACAAGGTTGATGGTGCAGCAGGTGAGATCTTGAGAGGCCGCAGAGTGACATTGTGCTTGTAGAATGGATTTCTTACGAAAGCGAATTTGCTTTCGAGCAAAATTAGTTCAAGTGATAATTTTGATGAACGTTTCAACGCATCTAGGAAGGGACTGCCGCCTGGCAGTGCGAACTGAAGTTTGGTTGAGATTTGTTGAAACCAAGAAACTATGTCGTGCGACACCCCTACCTTCACTCGGCTCGTTCTCTCCGATACGCCTCTAGTAGTGTCTTCGGTATAGCTTCCTCATCGGCCTGGTCCCTGATATCCATACATTTTCAGAGCCTCGCTCTTTGGTGGTGTTGATGGGTTCGATATCCTGGCCAGGCAGAAATCGGTGGTCGCCCTCGAACCTGCTGAGTTGCTTTGAGAGAAATGAGATTGAAAGTTCAAGACGGCAGTGGAGAGGGTATTTATTGTTTATGAGAAACAAGTAGAGGTGAGCGTAGCACTGGCGTAGCGCGAAGTCGGTCAACGTTGGAGTTGACCAGAATCATGGGCTTATCTTATCTCCAGATAAGATTATCCGGTTCGGGTTTCCCACTTGCAACACGGGCATTGCGCTCTGGGCCACAACGTGCTGAGCTATCTTTCTCGATTCAGGACCAGAGACCAGAATCTTCTTGCTCAACCTCTCAGTGTCTGACCTTGCAGGATTGTGATGATAGGTACGTCTCTTCTTCGTGAACCTAGATGTTTTTGAACCTAATATCCTTGCAGAAGACCCTCACCCCTCGTTCGAAAAGCCATGACTATTTAGTCCACCTAGATATCGCGTTAACTCGGGAACGGAAAGGAAATAGAGAAGAGAGATGCGAGTCAGACTGAAACCATGTCGCCAGTTCCGTGAAGCTGGAGGCTGGAAGCGACTTCGGAGACAACTTTGGCGCGAAGATCCTTCCTTCTCCACACATGCCCAACTGTTCGACCTCTCATACGCATGGTATCGCAGGCCAAGCGACCATCGATCCAGCTATGACATTCTCTAGGCCTCCCTTGTCAGTGCCTACACTTTACCCTTACACTTGAAAAAAGTACAATACAACGAAACCCATACCACGCAGAAACCCTCTATCACAAGTCGGACAGCGCTCTAATCGACCTCACTCCTAGTCGCCCTCGCAAAGCTTTGAGTTCCTGCTCGCTCCGGTGTGCCTCGCTCCTCCCCTGCCGACACCGAGTCGAATTCTCTATTATACCGTAGTACGTTCCAATTGCTAGCTTTCTTTTTGTTGTTTTGGACTGACACCCGCAGTAGTTGTCCGGAGAGGCGTGTCCTTTGAGGGGGAACTTTGGACCCCCACCAGGCAGATCGTTTTCTCCGGATGATATCGACTTGGTCGACATATGAAGCTGAGGCTGTTATCAACACTACACTCGGTCTTACTACTACTGGTCTCAACACCTCCGTTGGCGACAAAAACTTCACCCCATTGAGATGCATCATTCTCACGAGTCAAGCCCATAGTGGCCGGAAACTCGCACCCTCTGTTCACGATTAATCTCTCTGCTACCGAACCAACTTTCTGCCGTCTCTCTAGCGCATTATGAGGTCGTAGGAAAAGCTTTAGTATCGATTGCGATAATATGAGGGATACACAGAGGAAGGAAGGGGATGATATACAAAGGCATTGGATCCGGAAAAACATGAAAGGTACGCTGTTTCGATATCTCTCTTTTTCATCCCATCCTGCACGAGCCGCTCGTTTGTCTTATTTTCTAGTCTACATTTCTTGTGCTGATCCCTGGTTAGATCGGTTAGATCAGCATCAAACATCCGCGAACTTGAATGACCTGCAGCTTTCAAAAAACACAGGGAAATCTGAACACGAACGAAACGTTACAGGCAAATTGAGGCCATCTACCTCTTCCAGATTGCTCGAAGCCGACTCAATCAACGCTCAGTCCTTTTTACTCGAACTCTGCCCCCTAGAACGTTCAGCCTTGGCTCTCGTACTCGCCAGCCGCGCCCTTGACCTCAACCAATGGCTGCCATCGTCTCGTAACCACATTCGCTGCCGCCCAACTCTCGCTCCCCAGTGTATCAACGACATTCTACTACCCTTGAACTCCGTTTTCTTCCACCGATCCACGTATGGCCGACACCTACTTACCAAACAATTCCTCTCCTCCTTCCCCTACACACAGGTTCTCTCACGCTCTTGGCCCTCAGAACGTACAACTCGAAAGGGACGCGTTTAATAACTACCCGGCAGACACTGTCGTTCTCTTTTCATGCGGTCCTTTCACACGCTCTTTCTTCCCACTCGATGTCAAAGGCTGCTGGGCTGGAAGGCGAAAGTCACGGGTAGCGTATCCGTTTGCGAAACTCGGGTTTTGCGTTGCTCTTGAAGATGAACAAGGGCAGGCAACGGTCTTCGCAGCTCGAACAGATTGTTGATGAGATAAACGTGCGCCAGTCGAATATTTACCGATTGGCCAGAGGAAACTGCACGTTCAGTCAAAGCTTTGTGCATGCCGACGACTTGTACATGGTATTATTGACCCGTAGTTTTTGTATTCGGTAATCCCGTGTATGTATCATGAACGAGTTTCTTAATTACTCCCTCGTTTGGTCGCGCTTCTGTACTGGAGCTTGAGTCTTAGGCACAAGTATGCACGGAAGTTCCGAACGAACGGCCCGCTCATTCTCTACATATCCGGTCGAACGGCCAAACTCCTGGCACCTGCCCAGCGCCTGCCGTGTCTTTGTTCTGGACCTCCATGTCATGTCGCAAATTCTTCTCTGAGCTCTTACGCCGCCGAACCCGAGAGAAGTGATTATTATATGGAGGGACCTCGAATGATCTGGTACTAATCAACAACTAGAACCGGATTTCACGTCAGGATTGAGGACCACAGGGGGGCAGGTAAGTTCGGTTTTGTGGTCTCCGAGGTACAAAGTTCTCTAAACGACCTGCGTTAGTATTCGATTTGACTTGGACAACGCGTCGCCGTACCTAAGATGTCTCTCCTCAGCCGGAGCTCGCTGGAAGATTGGGACATCGCGACGAATACACGGCAATGGGCTCATGGTATCCAGGAGGCTTGGTAGTAGACTCACTTTTACGAGTTTGAACGCGACACAAGGAACAGGGGAAAAGTCTCGAAAAGGAGAGTTGGATGGAGAACGGAATTGAGGTGAGTTCAACCATTTTGAACAACTGACGAAAACCACCTGCTCACCGTATGAAATGGATAGGTCTTTGTCGTTACCAAACTGGCTATGAGCTCGGTGACGCCGTAGCGCTTGGAGTATACAACGACAGTACAACGAGTTGAAACTCACCTCCGCATGAATCTGAAGCCGGGATACTGAGATTAAACCACAGGCCCGGGGCCCTTATGAATCGCGTTGGAATTATAGTTGACATGAACCGTTCCCTTTCTCCGACTAGCCCTGCGTGCAGAACGGGTTATCGTTTGTGAATCGATGAAGCTTCCCCGATGTTCATAACCAGGTCGTTCCAAGATTCGACAAGACTACTGTGACTTGTTCGCCAGGTCAGTCATCAGTCTGAAAGCTCCATTCTGTTTTTCTCAGCAACTAACGTGAAAACAGCTATCTCATGCCAGCGTCAACGCTTTTTTCATTGGTTTGCTCTTGACCACTCCTCTGATTTATTGGCTGGCCGTAGGTGTGGCTTTGGGTCGCATCGTGGAAACGAAACGTCGACGATAGGAAACTGACAGGACGACCGGCGGCCACCCTTGTTATAGTATGTTTGGGGCAACATTCATACTAGGCGATATGGCGGGAATATGACTTAGTAGTAGCTGTTGAGCGCGGGCTGTGTCGTCCTCCTTCATTCCTCCCTCCATCATCTCGCGACTTCCCTCATCCGGTCCCTTTTCATCCTTCACTCTGCCCTCTGCCCCAGATAATGTCTACACATTTCTCCAATGCCCAGGGTTGGACTATAGGAGCCCATGCGAACTTTCAGGCTGTGGCTGGAAACTCGACGATCATTCACAACCACCACAGCTCGGCAAGAGAAGATCGGGTGACCTTGGTAATTGTCAGGTTGGGTCTTTCTCAAACGCAACTCTGAAGACTGCCTGCAGCACGGAAGGACCGTTAGAAGAATCATTGACGGTGACATCAATTTCCAGCGTGTTCTATCTTCCGAGATCCTGTCTGTGAAATTCAAGCCGGAGGTTGAATCGACATCAACGGAGTCACAGGTTGTCAAGGTCAAGAGGATGGAACAGACTGCCGAAATATACGGGTACCAGGGAAGGTTTACCGCTACCAGCTTCGAACCAGTTGATGAGAAGGATCAGGAAAAGTTCAAAGAGGGAAGTCTTGGAGTTTGGGTTGAGTGAAATAATCTGACGATCAACTTCAGATAGTGAAGGTTGTTCTTGAGGCAGCAATGTGCGGGCGGTGAGTTGACCTAATATTCGTCTGTTGGTCGGTATTATGACATGTTGTAGGTCGGCGCTATTCAAACAAGTATTTGCAGTGAGCGAGCCAAGTGTGATGGCCTTGATTGCGCACGGTGGTAGGTTTCCTGTTGGTATCTTTTATTGTGGACGCTCAAAGGCAGTAGAACTCGCGAATGGTTCCGAATTGTCTCGTCGGTATTCGGAAAAGGAAGACATTGTATACTACTACCTGAATTATACACATGTATGTGTAGCCTTGAAGCTTCATGCCCCAGCTGAGAAGTGCCCTTAGGATGTTGCCGTCCAGTCTTTGCGGAATGACGAGACTCTGAGATTTCCGGTGAGCTGGTTATTTTTAGCATGGGCTGGCTGATAATAGCAAACAGGTTACGGATCGTTGGAGGCATTGGTCTTTCAATCTTGAAACTCATATGTGGCAATATGATCCTGCTTCCCTCTGCCTCAATCCACCAAGCGTAGAAGACCTCCGACCATTTTACAACCACCGACCACCACTTTCCCAAGGCATCCCCCCACAACTCAACGCAAACGAAATCATTGCCCACGTCGAGAAAAGCTTGGGCGATGTTTTGCATCTGATTGCGTCGTTCGGCGGGAGGTGGATCACCGGCTTGTCAGACTATGCTCGACACGGGCGTTTGACATTCGGAGCGGTCGTCAACTGGAGGAAACCCAAAATTCTCGCTCACCTCCATTCTAACCCTTCTCCCGAGTGGTTTTGCCTGAGCCGCAGCACCGACATGAAAGCTAACTACTCCAGCTCAGGCATGTCCACCTCCACTCTATCTTCCATTTACTGACTTGTTCAGTCTCAGGGCGGGTGGATCTATCATCCCAGAAGACCGGTGATGTCCGAGTGGAACTCGAGTTTGGCTGGCGCATCCCAAAGAGTGACCGTAAACGACTTCATTGCGTCTTTCTTTGCCAGTCCCTCCGTTTCTGTGATGACTCTGATGATGTGACAGATATTGGTGGGTGTTCCTTTGTGTACGCCTGCCTTCCTCCGTATGATGTAAACTTTCCCTCAGTTTATATTGATGTGGTTGGGTTCCGCCTCCAAGGTACCATCACCAATGACCCCGCGAGCTGTTCAACAATACCATACCTCTTTGTCAACCCTTTACCCACTGAGTTTGTCAACAACGTATATTGTATTCGCTATCCGTTCCCCGACAACCTATTTTACTGGTCCCATGACCCACAGGGAAGGAATGCCATCGCTGTGGAGGATTGGAAAAAATTCGGGATTCCCGAGTTGAGCATGAAGGGATGTATTGGTTCCTATTGGAAGAAGAAGTACTATACAGTTGTCCGAGAACATCTTCGCTCGAGAAATTACGGTCTAGATGGAAGACAATATGCTCATGACCATGGACATCCCGAGTTGATCTTTGGTATGTAGCATTTCTCCTCAGCCCTGACATGGACACTGCACTGACATTGTCTATTTTCTCAGCTGATCCTCACGATACCGCCAGGCTGGAAGAACTTGAATGCTCCGGGTCAGACCGTCCAGAACCCGAAACCTCTCCCTCATCTACATTTCATCACCTTCTTTGCCTGTGGAGACACCTGAAGAATGCAGTCCAGGACATGAAGACACGCCGACACGACGAACACAAGACGCGGAGCCTTGTTGGGTCAAGCCCGGATTCCTAGACGTGGCGTGCGTATTTTTCTTACGCCCTCATGTACAAGTTTTACGCTCTGATACACACTCTCCAGGGAACTTGATTTCGGAGGCCATTGCGACCCGTACAGACGATTTGGATTGGTCATTGTGTAGTTTCGTGATAGTTTCGTATTTCAGTGATTCCAACTATTTCCCCTGCTTATCTGATATTTATTTATCGTATTGATATACTATGGATAGACGAGGATCAAAGCGCCCGACGTTTGATTTGCGTAACGCTATCTCACACCCACATGGACCAACATCAAAATTACTTCCGAGTCAGTCCGACCAGATGATTATAAAATTTCAATTGTACAACAATAATTTACCTCCCTCATGAGGAAAAACAAAAAGCCAGATGTAACTACTAGTAGAGTGTGTACTGATTGACGAAAGAAAGACAGCAAATGCAACGGGACGACAAGCGGAGAGGGAAGGAGGAGGGGGCAAGAAATATGCGCATGATGCTACAGATCCGTAATGCGAGGTGAGTTATGGGTGCGGGAGTATGTGTTATATGCGTGAGGACGGGCGAGCTGTGATAAGAGGATGAAAGGAGGAGTGGGAGGAGATGCTAGTCTGTAACCGATAACAATAAGAAAGATCCAATAAAGTAGCGGTACATCAAGCACTAGCAGCAACAATGGGAGGATACGACGGAGGCGGTGGTTGAGGCCCCTGTCCACCAGACCCTTGATTACTCTGCTGCTGCTGCTGTTGTTGTCCTTTATGTACCTGCGCCGACGACTCCAACGACTTCTTACTCTTCCTCCCATTCCCACTTCCAACACCCGTAGGCCCCTTCTTCTTCTTCGCACCATCAACAGGCGAAGGCGTAGGGAGAACCCCATTCGACAACGGCGTAGTTGTCGTCAGTGGGTTGCTACTCCCCGCTGATCCCGGTTCCGCATTGACGGTAGTGGCCCGTTCGGCCACAGGCTCGATCTTGATCTCGGGCTTTGTTGCAGCGGCGGCCTTGGCGGCTTTCTTTTTCGCAGCGGGGTTGGCTGCAGCACCCGTTTTGAGGATCTGACCTAGAGGGCCCATCTTGACTTGTGCGGGTGATGGAGGATCGTCGGGTAGTGCCAAGGTCGGCGGAGGTACTGGTGGCTGCTGTGGTGTATGTGGTGGTATGGCCATATAGCCGTATTGTGGATAGGCATGCGGATATGACTGGAGGGTAGGCAGTTGCGTGGGTTGAAGTGGAGCTCCTGGTGGCGTCGGTAAAGCTGGAGAAATTTGTGAGGCAGGTGCAGAGGGGCTGGACCCTGCGGGAGGCTGAGGCTGTGTAGGCGCTTGGGCGGAAGACGAGGGCATGTACATGTGTGGGTAAACTGGAGCGGGGCCTGGCAACATCAGTATAGATGCATACGGGGCTATTGGAGGTTGAGGTTGTGTAGAGACCAAAGGCGTCGGAGGCATGAGCGCCGTGATACGTTGGTCGTAGTATGGCTGCAAGAGTCCTATTTGGTTTGGTATCTGCGCAGCCGTAAGAGCCACGAGAGGTGTCGGAAGGGGATAGGGCAGCGGGGGTTCGTTTGTCTTGGAACTGAAATGAAAGGCAATTAATGGCAACAATCGAAGGTGAATTAAGTGGAGAACGTACGCATTGGAAGCCGCATTCTGTTTCTTCTTCCCTTTGAGCAGTCTCTTCGGTACGGTGACGTTGGATAGGCCAAGCTCGTCTGCAATACCAAGCTCCTTCAACCCGAAGTAATCCATTCCCAACGATTCTGCGAAACCGCCGCTAGAGAAGAAGTTAGATCGTAGGTGGGGAGATAGTAAAACACCACGCACAAAGCCAGTTGGTTATCTTCATCCTCAGAACTATCCGCGAAGAATTCGCCCTCGTCAATGACTGTGTCTGCAGTAGCTTCCCGATACGCTCCCACGAGTTTCTTTTCCAGGTCTCCCAACCTCGAACCATAGCGCTCCACGTCATCCGTAATGTACCGTTCTAGATCTTGGACTTTCGAGGCACCGCTTTCAAACAACGTGTGGAGAATGATTTCCTATTGAGCACATGTTAGCGAAACTCAAAGTAAAAAGGGTACAAAAACACGACAAAGAAGGTGAAGTATGTAAAAAGAACACACCTCAACGCTCATGCTGTTCGCGAACTTGTCGCTTAGGAACTTGATCGTCCGTCCCACGTTCAAGAGATAGTCGGCTGTGACACCCGTCATAACGTCAAGCGCAGCCTTAGAAGAGCCTGGGAAGGGGAGAAAAGTTGACACAGTCGTAACGGTGAAGCAGCACACAAAAGCTACCTTGAAAGCCGGCATGTTCCATCACCTTCTCGTTCATCCACGACAAGCACGCATCTGCATTCGCCGAGCCCATCTCAACTCCTCCCAGGACATGACCCGGTTTGACTCTCCGTCTCTTGCCGGATTTAGGCCTGTTCTGCGCAATAGATGCCGTTGCATCATTCGCAGCACCATTGGGAACAGTCGGCACCGGGGGAAGTATGTGAGACCCTACTGGGGCACTGCCAATTTCAGGTCCCCCCACCCTTGCGCTGACTTGACCTTCACTCTTCTTCCCAACACCAACATGCTCGGCATCCTCCCCATAAACCGCATTCTCCCTCATCTTCACCATCCACGGTCTATCATCGACCTTGTCATTCTCATCAAGCCCGACACCCCCAGCTACGACACCTGCATCGTCAACGTCCATCATGGCACCCACCTCCCCGCCCGCACCAATACCGTCAACGTCGTCGCCCCCCGCAACGTTCCCGTCCTTCCCGAGTCCAAGTGCGGCGAACTTGGTATGTGTCATCCGAACACTCTTCATCGTCCTAATGTTATGGTTCATCAACGACAACAACGACTTTGGATTGCTCGGTTCGCCTCCATCGCCTGCCTCTTTCGCGTCAACTTCGCCCATTGAATCATCCTCTCCCACCGCAGTTCGTTTACGCCGCTTCTTCCGCTTAGTGGCAGGCTGAGGTATTGAAGGTGCGGGTGGTAAAGAAGAAGCTGTCGATGATGAAGTGGGTAGGATTCCTGGGAATAAGGGTATTGGTCCCGGTGAAGGATTTCTTCTGCGTTTTCGTTGGTGGGGGAGAGGGGAAGATGAGCGACACGGGATTTCGGGTAACCCGTTCGCAATAAGGGAATCAGAATGCGTTGCTGACCACCACAGGGGTGTCGGGTCTTGCTCGATCAATGTCGCCGCAGAGAGGGAGGGAGTGCTGATGATGGTGGCGGGAGAAGTGGGCGCTGTCGAGCCAGCTGGGAGAGTGGTAGATGCTACGGATGAAGGGGTGGAGATATATGGAGATTGGCCATAAGCCGTTGAAGAAGGTTGTTGGAGGGTTTGTGAGGAGGAGAAAGAGTCGACACGAGCCCGTTTGAGTGGGCGTGAGCCGTCTATGGGTCCGTTTCTGTATAGAATGGTGAGCGGTCACATGAAATTGAACCAATCAGAATATGAGCTCTCACAACTTGCGCTTGTCGCCCACTGCAGGGGATGTGTCGGCGCTACTCGTCCTCTCTCTGCCCTCCGTCGATGAGACCAAGAGTGCCGGTACTGAGAAATCGTAGCCTGTTGCTCCGAAGTCCCGCAACCGGTCGGTAAACGCTGTTTTCGACAACTCGTCCTGTTGTAATGCGTCGTCGAATCCTCGATCGAGCTCGCGGAAGAGTGCCATTCCTTCGCCCGTCCGGACGAGAGCTGGCATTTCAGCGAATGGAACATCTTTCCGAGTCGATTTGGACCCTGTTGCGACACCTCTCGAAGGCGCAGAAGATCTGGTTGGTGGCGTCGAGGATTTCGAAGAGGTAATCGAGGGGGTGTATGTACGAGCATGTCCAACTCCGTTGATATGTCCGTTCAGCTTGGTAGGAGCGCCCGATATGAGTTCAATGGGAATGTGGGGGTCGGCCCTTTCTTTCCGGTCAGTGATGTTCTGCAAGAGTCTGTCTGCCTTCTGCTTGAGACGTGAAGCACATTTCCGAAGCGGATGAGACTGTAGGAGGTAAGCTATCGGCCGTGCTGTGACAATTGGGGACGTACTGGGTTGGCATTATACGTAAAGCAATTCGACCAAATGAGATCCAAATCATCCTTAAATTCCTTCTTCGACTTGTATTGCTTCTGCTTGACCTTCTTGAGCATCGTCTGAAAGTCCATGGGGGTATGTATAACTGCCAGACGCGAGTAAGTCGACACACGACGAGTATGTTGAATCCGCAAGTACCATCGTAGTAATCCGGTGCTTCAGCTTTCAGAACTGGCTTCAAAAAAGCCTCTGCATCATGGTTATCCTGCAACAGAACGCGGTCAGTAATCTTACAGCTTGGATGTGTTACATCATCACTAGAGCGTGACTTACTATTGAAACCGTTTTCAAGTCCTGCAACAATCCTTCGAGGGATTCGTAGAAAGGATCCGCGAGCCTGCTATCAGGGCCTTGTCGCTACGAAGTATCGCTTCAGTTCCTCGAAATTCCAACTTGAACGGTCACAGCTTACTCGGGCCTCCTTGACTGTCGTTAATAGTAGTTTGAGGTCGCTGTTGGGGAAATTTGCTTTGACCTGGCTCTCGGTCAAGGTTCGCAGAAGGTTCTGAAAGCAAATGAATGAGAAATATCGAGGAATTTGAGCAGAAATACCCACATTCATGCTCGCCTTCCCGGCGACGGTGCCACTGTGTGAGTTGTGGTGGTATCCGCGTTTCAAGCTCCGCTCCAATTATGATATAAAGACAACCCCTTGATTTCCCCGCGCGCCCGCGCTGCCACCCCTCCTTCTATTGTCCTCCCTCTTGTTTGCGGAAGCTATTGTTCTCTTCTTGGGTGTTGTTGACCGATACTTTATGCTTGTGGATTTTTCCCCGAGGTGAGTTCTGGCCTTCCTCTTATATTTTACTTCTTGGCTGAATTTTGCCCGCCGCGACAGCACGTTCTATGGTCCTCATCGAGTAACGAATTCACAACAACATCAAGGTCCTCTATCCGTCCATCATTCAAGTAGAATACGGCTCAATCCCTACCCTGGCACGATTTTTAAGACTTCGAAGACCTCACTCTTGCCCTTTTCCACCGTTTACAACAACGATACGAAGCCTTATGGCACAAAAGGCCCCATCTTCACGTCTCCCATTCTTGTTTCGACAACCTGTCTATCCTAGTTATATACGGAATTTATTTCATGATCGTAAAACGCATCGACTGAGCCTGAATATCATCAGCACCCATTATAGGCATCATCCGCTGGGATGATTGGTCACCGTTGGACGCGCTGAAGCCACCTTGGGCTTCGTGGAGCCATAGAGCCATAGAACTGAATGAATGTTACAAGGGACTATAATAGGTACTCGAGTTTCTAAGGACATGCGTATCGACACGCCGTTATGAACCCTTTGAGTCGGCTTCCTTCTTATCCTTCTTCTCATCCTTGTCCTTGTCGTCCGACTTGGACTCGCCCTTTTTCGTCTCACTCTTCGGCTTTTTCTCTTCCTTCTCCTTGTCGTCTTCTTCTAATTCTGCTCTTCCAATGGAGGCCTTGTTATCCACTAGCCCGTGTAACGCGATTACAGCCCTCAGCAGACTGCTCAGATACACCACCAACAACTCGTCGTTCGTGTTCGTCGCAAAGCCTCGCTTCGTCTCCGGATCCGACAGGTCGGGTAAAAGGTTGAGCGCGTCTTGGAGGTGATAGACTATCTGATGGTTGACGGGCATGCTCCCTGCTGCAACTTCCGCGAGGTACTTTTGCACGTCGCCCAGCCGCGACTGAAGACCACGGAGGGAAGCAAGTTGTTCGGTGACACGGGTAGCTAGGGTGGTGGTAGTAGAGTCTTTTATGTCTCGCAGAAGATGCTCGACACCGATCTCTTCTGCTTCTTCTGCTTCGATGGCTGAGGGACAGTGAAGGAAGGTTTTCCGTGTTTCTGTGCCGTCCTGTATCGTCCACAGTCAGTAAGAGTTCCTTCCACGGTCAAGTATGGGCGATACGCACATCCTTGATTTCCTCCACTGCAAAGTACGCATCCGTCGGGATACCCACTGTCTCTGGTCGAACGTCCACGATGACCATGACTGGACGAGCGATGTACCTCTTGAACAGATCATTGATTTCTTGATCTGATGCTCGAAGCTTGGGTCCTGTATGGTACCACCCAATCATCCGTTCCTTCGCTAGAGAAACATATATTTCAACCGGTCTCTCGGAAGAGAGATATATCAATCGGACTTACCATTGACCTTCTTAAACATCTCGTACATCCCCTCTATGTAGTTGTGATCCAAGAACCACGTCTTCGAATCCTTCTCGTCCTCCTCAAACGGTATCCCAAACGAGTTCGCGACGTTGATGGTCTTGCCATTGTCTTGGCCAAGAAGAACACCGATTACCCTCTTGTTCGATGTTTTGGAGCCAGCACGAGCATGGTGGTCTGTCACCGATAGCAGAACGAGAGGGTGGACGACTAGAATAGAATGAGATCACTTGAGATGCGTTCGCGACTTCCGAGTTTACGGAGGACGTACTGACGGTTGTGCTGGCTAGCGCTGTGAGCTAGAAGTACATTAGCATAGAATTCATCCCGTTCATAGTAAAGGGCAACTGACTTGTTCTGTCGTTGTGGCCACCATCGCGAAAGAGAAGGAATTGCTTGTAGGGTCTGACGCGTTCACGATGAGGACGCGCGTTTGTTTGGCCCTGTATGGCATAATCAGCTCGGACCGACAACCGACTCATCCAATGCAAGCTGCCTGAGCCTGAGTCCAAATCCATCTCATGATGCCTGCTATCTTATCCTGGACCACAACTCGCATCTGTAGCTTGTCATGTGGACTCAAGCTCTAGGGGCCATCTCTCCCATCGATCACCGCTGGGATCTCTGTAAACCTCTCGGTCTTGTTCCCAACGACAACGTTGATTCTGGCGTTTAACCCCGAATCGCCCCAGTACAAGCCCTGTCTGCTACACCTCTTTTGGTCATATAGAGGACAGCATAAATCACGAGCCTCCACACATTTGACTCCCAAACGTTCGAGCTTCAAGATGCAATGTACAAAAAAGTTACCTCCGACGTGCACCCCCAAGTATGGACTTCGGAGGATGCTTTGGTTTCCATTGGGTATGAGTATTTTTTCCAAGGTTCTCCGATGATTTTATACGACAGAGCAATATGAGGCTTCCTATCTATTATATCAACGACGGGTCGAACATCTCACAAGTACCCCCGACTTACCTCTCCAGTGCGCCCCTTTTCGCAAATCCATAAAAGACCTACCTCCCCCTTCAGCTTTCCTCATCAGCTCTTACACTCGAACCACCACCATCTCTCTCGAAATAACAACCACTCGCAAAGCATATCTGCTCTCTCAACAAATCATTCTATAAACACAATGTCGTTTTACAACCTCTCACCCGCCGCATCTTCTACCTCGTCCTTCACGAGCACGTCGTCTACCCCTGAATCCATCCTCGCGTTGTACGCCCACAGTCAATTCGACTTCACCTCGCCTCCCTGTGGAGCCGCGTTACCACTTCCAGGCGCCCGCCGAATCCGCGCTGGGTCATTCAGCGAGCAAGGAGGCTACGTTTACACTATTCAAGTCGACGCGGCCAAACCTATCGGAGAAGCAAAAGTTGCGAAGGGCGAGCTCGAACCACGAGCTGGTGCTCTTCCTCGTCGTACTCGTCGGAAAGCCCAGCCGCAACCCCAGGTCCCTGCGCGTATTGAAATCAAGGAGATGAAGGAGTTTGAGTTTGCTGGCTTGGAATAGATGCATGGAAGGGGTTCTTGGCGACGATCGGGGAGGCAACTAGCAGGGTCCGCACGCTCGTATCTGGCGTTTGCGCTGTACCCCATTGGGCTTGTAGCTGAATTGGCTCAGCTGAGAACACTGCTCGCTCATGGAGCTGAAGGGACCGAAACCAAATCGAAGTCGAGGGAGTACGAGTTGTTTTTCGGTATGGAATAGTCGCAGGGCCAAGAGGAAGGAGGGTGATCAGGTGCCCAGCAAATCCCCTGTGTCCGCTGAGGTCTGCAACTGCAAGGAGAGTTAAATGGGCCAAATCGTGATGCCCATTCGAATGCCACACTGCCAGCCGGACAAAAGGTCACCCTCTGTGCACCTTGGCCGCCACTGTTGGCAGGCCGAGGTAGTCGTCATCAGTTACTCTCAAAGCTCGTTCGCGGACGCAAATACAAATGTCGTGTCCCTAGAATCGCATGTTCTTTCCGTTATACCTGTTACCACCACATACTTCTTTATTTGTCTCCGAGTTACGCACAATACACGTACAAGTACCAATACTTTTCTGTATGGAATATTGAGCGTATTCGACCTCCACTGTCAGTGGATCAGGAGCCTCGAGTCGGAGGGGGCACATAGAAGTCTGAACCTGAAACAGCTGACCAGCTGAAACGCGTGGAATTGGCGGGATGAGTCACCGTCGGGTCACGGTGTCACCCCATTGTTGAGCACGTGGTCACCTCGTCACAACGCGGATGCGGACCGCGATCTATAAAGGGACCTCTGCCAGCCACCTCCATCAGCTTTCTCAGGACGTTCTACTCAATTGACTTCCTCCTATCGACTCTTTATATACTGCCTGACTAGCATGTCAGAGTGCTCGGGATCCACGAGCACACAACCTCGTCGCTCGACAAGAACAAGGAAGCGGACGACTTACTGCGGTTCTGAAGACCATGAAACACACAGTGACGACGGTAGCTTGAAGGAAAGGAAGCCCAAGAGAAGGAGAAAGACCGAGAAACAGTACAAACCTTCAGTTTCAGCTTCCGAGATCGATCAGAGCAAACCGACGGCAAGAAGAGTCAGGGGATTGTTGCAGCGCTTGAAGGAGTTTCCTCTCGACGTCGTATTCATCGTGAGTTCTTTCAGAGCAAATTTATCGCCAACAATGCTCAAGAAAAATATCCAAAACACCCAGATCTTCGAATACCTCACGCCACAGGATCTTCTCAGTCTCGCGAGAACCAGCAAAGATCTTCGAAGTCTTTTATTGTCGCGCTCTACCATCTCAGTTTGGAAAGCAGCGAGGTCGAATGTTGAGGACCTTCCGGATATCCCAGAAGACATGTCGGAACCTGCCTACGCTCATCTCTGTTTCGATACGCAGTGCCATGTGAGTGGAAGTCCCAAACCTTGATTGACGTCCACTTTCTCACCGATGCTTCGCCAGCACTGCGATAGTAAGCATCCCGCTGTCAACGTGTTTTGGCACAATCGGACGAAATCTTGCCATGCCTGCGTCGACCATCCGTTAAAGTGAATCCCTCCTGCATTCAATCTGAACCTGTCTCACCATGTCCTCAGCTACTACGTCGAACCGGTGTTTCCAAGCTATTCTTCTAATGGACGAGAATATGTGCCACGCAGTGAACTACCTCGAGAGCTATGGGCGATTTTACGACCTCGGGGCGATATCATCACAGGAAAACAACGCAGGGGTAAGTCAATCCACTGTTCGGGTGGATTCATGTACTAATTGTCTCTCAGGTTACTTCTTTTTCTGTTCGACGAATGTCTACCAGGAACTTTCCGACGGTTGGAAGGCAACTCTTAATACAGGTGACTCTTCCTGGATAGCAGCTAGGACCGCCGAGGGAGATGTCAGGAAGAAGGTTAGTTTTGGAGCCCACAGATCCAAATGGTATCATTGACCTGACGTTCCGACATCCAGCATGCCGAAGAGATGGATGTTTGGTGGCGAAACAGGTCCAGGGAGCATGAGTCGGAACTTGCAGTGAGGCGAAAGGCCAGGGAGGATGCGTAAGTGGTCTATTTCATTGCGCTCCGCGCGCCTCGTCTCACAATCATACTATATCAGCATCTTGCAACTTCTATCGGACATCGGATGGGGGGAAGAAATAGACGCTCAGAGGAAAAGGAACAACCTGTCTTGCCTCCGCCAGTTCAGGATTGGAACGCAGGCCAAGAAGTTGACGGCGAAAGGTTCGCTTAGCCCACACTCGTGGTCTTCCCCTCATTTCTGACCCGGTCGTTCTATACAGACTGGGCCAAACTCAGACCCAAACTTGAAAGCGCGTTACAAGAAGCCAAGGAGATCCGGTTAACCGACGAGTTGCGTGAAAAATGGAAGCAACGTTATATGGCCTTCAAGAGTCTGTTGCAATACGAACTCGATAAGCTGCCGTTCAACACCGTCGGACCAAGCGTTTTCGACATTGCCGATCTTCCACAATTCAAGGAAAAACTTCTTCTCCCTATCGACCACGAGCTCACAGCGACCGACCTTACCGATCTCATGGCCGAACTACCCGAGATAAGATCTCAGTGGTGTCAAGCCAGGGAGGAAGATTTAGTCAAGTTGCTCAAAGACAGCGGCATTGCCGACGCAACCCCTGACAGGCTGCGTTACGCCGCTACGATCTTTTCCTGTTCAGGCTGCTACTCACCCTGCGTTTATCCGCGACCTCTTGTGCACAAATGCAGTCATTATCGGAGCAGCTGGGGCTACTACCCAAAAGCGAAAGAGCCCTCCTTCGACAACTTCCTAGAAGCTACCAACGGCAGGGTCTGGAAGCTTAGCACCTTCTCTTATGACTCGAGTCAGTCGACACAAGCTCGGTCCATTCTTTCTGCCATTGGCCTCCCGGTCAGTGCGACCACTGAGGATGTGAGAAGCAGCGATGCTTGGGTTGAATGCACATATTATCGTGGTAAGCAACTCTACCCAGTTATGCGAGCGGTGAGCCCCTCAATCGTCAACCCCCTCCTTTTCTTCGAATGACTGATCTCCGTCCAGATGTACACAAGCAGAAGCTTCCATCAGCCTGAGTGGAAACTTGTCTCGCCTGAAGAGGCTGCCGATGCACTTCGGGAATCGAGAGCAGGGGCTTTGCCATACTCGGAGAAATCGATGTGTAGTCACTGCGAAATGTTATTGCACGATTCGCGCGAGATCATCCAGCACTTGAACGACGAGTAAGCGCTCTTTCGAGTCACATTACTTCTTGACGGAATTGACGCTTACTATGACAGACACAATGTGACGGAGTACACTGCACGAGATCTCATCTTGCATATTGACTCATATCATACCGCCGTCCAACGTGAATCTGTGTTCCGCGAACTTCCTCCTCCTCCTCTGCTTGCGGCGGAAGCTGGCCCCGGGACTGATGATACTGGTGTCAGTGGCGCTCAATCACCAGATACGAACGACTCCATACCGAGTGTCGCCGGCTGACTGGAGGGCTTCGATAGTTAGTTGGTCAGACCTTATGGTGGCATCCATCTCGAGCAGGACTTTGGTCAGTGGCTCAATCATCCGGAAAGTGCCAGTGGTTTGGATATACAGTGAGGAGGTGATACCTGCCGCTGTATCAATTTCTTGTCATCCCACCTTTCCAAGTTGAAACCAAACGAGGGAGCATAACCACTAGTTTCGCGAGTTTGAGGCTTTTCGCATTTTTTGTCATCTCTACGTTGTGTAATAATCATACTCATCGTAAACAGATACGTCTTCGTTGAGCTTTGGTTCAAAGGGTGTCGGGTGTGGCTGAAGGTGGCTGCAATTACGGATTCCCGACTCCGAAAGGAGAGGGTTCTGTCCTGCTCGAAATAATTTTGATTGTACTTATCCGGCCTCCCGTGACTTTATGCCTCTTTACGGTCTCTCCACGTGAAAGTCGATTTCCAGAAAGGCAAACATTGCTTTTCTTGGTTTATTTTCTCCACTTAACAATTAATAATACTTACGTATTTGTGTGTGTACCTTTGGTCTTCGGACGGATCATGGTCTTGTTTAAGTCTTCGCGTTTCCAGTGCCACTCCTTCCACCTTTCTTTGCTTCCTCCAGGAGGTCTTTAGTGTTGAAAACAATGCAACTCGTCACTGATTACTTTACGTCTTTGACTTCGTATTATCCTGTGTGGATGTATCTTCAGGACAGCGACCTCGCCAGAATATTGGATTTTTCAACCAGGAATGAGCTTCGACAATCGCCCGCAAAAGCTTTCTTTCCTCCGTCGTACCGTCTGGGCAGTTCGATGCCAAAGCTGACTTAGTTCGAGCCCTCCTTTCTGTCTTTAGTTAGATCTTTGGTCAACATGTGCACTCAAGTCACACAATTGTACGTGCCTCCTGGCTCTAGTTTAAATCTATGAAATATGATGGCTTTCGAATCGAATGTTATATGTCGATATGAGGAGGGAACTTGTCGCCTGGGGCGGCGCTATGGATGAGTCACCTGGACCAGTCCAGGGACCATGTCACACCGACAGGCACGTGGTGAGCCTAGTCCAGCACGAACTGCGATCTATTTCCGTCAAAGGAACCTTGCAGCCGCCCCCATTGTTCTGAGCTTGAGGCTTATAGGACATTTCTACTGAATCGACTTTCTTCTGTTTGCTCTCCTCGTATACTGCCTTATCTCTGCCGAATATGTTGGAGTCTATGGAATCCTCGAGCACACAATCTCGTCATTCGTTCTCAACAAGGACAAGGAAGGGGACAACTTACTGCGATTCCGAAGACCGTGAACCACACAGTGACGACGGTAGCTTGAAGGAACGCAGGCCCAAGAGGAGAAGGAAGATCGAGAAACAATACAAGCCTTCAGCTTCAGCTTCGGCCTCCGAGATCGACCAGAGCAAACCGACGGCAAGAAGAGTCAGGGGATTGCTGCAGCGCCTGAAGGAGTTCCCTCTCGACGTCGTATTCATTGTGAGTCCTCTCAGAGCAAGTATATCGTCAACAATACTCAAAAAGAAAACCTCCCAGATTTTCGAATTCCTCACGCCACAGGATCTCCTCAGTCTCGCGAGGACCAGCAGAGATCTTCGAAACCTTTTACTGTCGCGCTCGACCATCTTAGTATGGAAAGCAGCGAGGTTGAATGTGGAGGACCTTCCGAATATCCCAGATGACATGTCGGAGCCTGCCTACGCTCATCTCTGCTTCGATGCGCAGTGCCATGTGAGTGAATTCTCAAACTTTGATTGATGTCCATCTTCTCACCGATGCTTTGCTAGCACTGCGATGGTAAGCATCCCGCTGTCAACGTGTTTTGGCACAATCGCACGAGATCTTGCCATGCCTGCGTCGACCATCCGTTAAAGTGAATCCCCCTGCATTCGATCCGAACCTGTCTCACCATGTCCTCAGCTACTTCATCGAACCGGTGTTTTCCACTTATCGCGGTGGTGGTGAACGAGAGTTTATGCCGCGTGGTGATCCACTCCGAGAGCTGTGGCCCATTCTAAGATCTAAAGGCGATATCATTCGCGGAAAACAACGCAGAGGTGACTCGAGTAACTGTTTAGATGGACTC
This sequence comes from Marasmius tenuissimus, assembly GCA_029532415.1. Taxonomy (NCBI): domain Eukaryota; kingdom Fungi; phylum Basidiomycota; class Agaricomycetes; order Agaricales; family Marasmiaceae; genus Marasmius; species Marasmius tenuissimus. The sequence continues at coordinate 88,603 of JAQOTA010000006.1, read as the reverse complement.
GTGTACTAACTGTCTATCAGGTTACTTGTTTGTCTGTGCACCGAACGTCCACCAGCAACTTTCCGATGATTGGAAGGCGAGTAAAGATGACTCTTCCTGGATAGCAGCTAGAACTGTCGAGGCAACTACCAGAAAGAAGGTTGGTCTGGCAACACACGGCTCCGAAATGTAGTTTCGATCTGACCGTTTGACTTGTAGCATGCTGAAGAGATGAGAGACTGGTGGCAAAGCCGGTCGAAGGAGCATGAATCAGAGCTCGCTTCTAGGCGAAAGGCTCGGGAGGATGCGTGAGCAATCTAGCCCCTTGCGCTTCGCGTTTTCCGTCTCACAGCTCTACTGCATTACAGCATCTTGCAACGTCTCTCGGATATTGGATGGGCCGAGGAAATTGACGCTCAAAAGGAAAGGAACGACCTGTCCTGCCTCAGCCGGTTCAGAATCGGGACGCAGGCCAAAAAGCTGACGACGAAAGGTTCACTTCACCCATACCCATGATCATACCTGCATTTCTGACCCAGTTGTTTGAAAAGATTGGAATGAACTCAGACCCAAACTCGAAAGCGCATTACAGGAGGCCAAGGAAGCCCGCTTACGCAGCGAGCTGAATCAAAAGTGGCAGCAGCGTTATCTGACCTTCAAGAGTCTGTTGCAAGACGAACTCGATCAGCTACCGTTCAACACTGTCGGACCAAGCGCTTTTGACATTGCCGATCTTCCACAGTTCCGAGAAAAACTTCTTCTCCCTATTGGCCACGAGCTCACAGCGACCGACCTTACCGATCTCATGGCCGAACTGCCCGAGATAAGATCTCAGTGGATTCAAGCCAGAGAGGAAGATCTAGTCAAGTTGCTCAAAGACAGCGGCATTGCCGACGCAACGCCCGACAGGCTGCGTTGTGCCGTTACGATCTTTTCCTGTTCAGGCTGCCACTCATCCTGCGTTTATCCGCGACCTCTGATGCACAAATGCAGTCGTTATCGGACTGGCTGGAGTCACCATCCGTTGAAAAACTCGGCGCCCTCCTTCGATAATTTCCTAGACGCCACTGATGGCAAAGTCTGGGATATCAAATACTTCTCTTATGGCTCAAGGCAGTCGACACGGGCTCAAGCCATCCTTTCTGCTATCGGCCTCCCGGCCAATTCGACCGTTGGGGATGTGAGAAGCAGCGACGCTTGGGTTGAATGTACAGTCTACCACGGTTGGCGCCACCTCTATCCAGCTATGCGAGCGGTAAGAGTTCTTCGATCTTTTACGTCCTCCTCTGCGCTCTGATTAAACCCCCTCCAGATGTACACGGACGGCCTCAGCTGGAACGATCGTGACTGGAAACTCGTCGCGCCTAAAGAAGCTGCCGAGGCTATCCGGGATTCGAGAGAAGCGGACCTCCCGTACTGGGACAAGTCCAAGTGTGGTCACTGCGAGACGTTGTTCCACGTTTCGGGCGAGATCATGCAGCATATGAAAGTCGAGTGAGCTATCGATTGATGTACCTTCTCGACGGGGCTGGCACTAACTATGTTCGTATGTATAGGCACGATCTGGCGGAGTGCACTGCGCGAGATCTCGTCCTGCACGTTGACACTGATCTCACCTCCGTGCAGCGTAAATGTGTCCCCCGCGTACCTCCCCCTGGTGCTTTCGCAGCGGAGGCTGGGGCTGTTGATGCTGGTGATGCTGGTGACAAGACATTACAGGACATGTTTGCGAGCGAGTTCCTATCGAGTGTCACTAGCCACTTGGAGGACTTCGATCGTCAGTTATTCCGACCAGATGGTGACATCAATTTTGAGCGGGACTTTGGGCAGTGGTTCAATCATCCGGACGACGTCAGTACTTTGGATATAAAGTAAGGAGGTGATCCGTTATCGGCGGCTGTAGTTGGCTTCTTGTTCGTCTCCTGTTAAATCTGAACGAGAAAGTGCTTCATGTATTTATAGGTTTTCACGGTTTCTTCAACTTCGTTCTCTACTCTGTCTCCTATGTAATTATACTCATCGTCGTTGACCTTATCTGGTTGAGTCCCGTGTCTCCGACGTCGATAAGTCAGTTAACTTGAAGTCTCACAGCAGAGTCTGCAGATCATAAGTCCGTCTTGTAAGTCTTCGCTACCTTTCTCTTTGAACACCACCGCGGCCACAACTCACGGAATTACGAGTTCACCAGCAAGTGTAACTTAATCTTGATTCTGGGATCCAGCGTGCTTCGAACTTCCAGACAGTGTTGAAAATAACGCACTTCCTCGCCACCACAAATCTAGAGCCCCCGAAAATTTGTAAGAAATATCGCAACTCTCCCGGATCGCGCCCATAGAATATTATAATTCTGATAGTTGTACTACCAAACATTAATGGCCTTTCCCGTTCGTGATCGCCAGTAGCTCTTGGAGAATGGTTCCCAGTCTATAATGATACGTTCATGCACCCCAACCTCGATCTGCGTTACAGCCTTTCGAGGTAGGAGCTAAACGTTGACGGTGCAAGCATGTAAGCCCGCAGTGTTTACAGATACATATATGTGTGCTAAATACAGGCATGAGAGACCTAAGTAGTTATCCATGATACATAGTGATGCACCACACAACATGCTAGAGGAAGTAAAGGATCGTACAATCACTTTGCGGAGAGAAACAGTCAACATCCACCGTCCGACATCCAACACCGAGAGAGCAACGCCGACAACCACCGGTCACACCGACTCCGCCCTCGGCCCCTCAGGCACATGCCTAACCTCAACCTCCTCCGTCACCCTCCTACTCACACCCCTACTCCCACTTCCCAACACACTAAACGCACTGAATATCGTCGGCCCCCTCGATGCTTTCCTCAACATCGCGCTAAACCTCCTCACCGGCGAGCCCCGCAATCTCAATACCTGCCGTTCAGGATCAGGCTCCCTAATCCCCAACGCAATCATCTTGTTCTTTGTCGCCTTGACCGTCTTGTTGAATGCGTCTTTTATAGCTGTTATAACCTTATCCCATGCGGTCGTTTGTGCGCTGAATCGGCTATCCCAAGAGGCGAGGGTGAAGATGCACCAGATGACGAGGAAGGAGATTATTATCCATGCACTTGGGACAATTAGGCGGATGGAAAGGGCAGCTTCGTTTAGGCAGAAGAAGGAAAAGGCGGCGAGAAAGAGGAGAACACTAATGCGTAGGGAGGTTCAGCGGGCAGAAAAAGAAGGAGTGGGGGGGCGGAAAGAGATGAAATCCCTGGTGACTTACCCCCACATCAGGAACACGTAGGGTATGGAGTATAGGATTGCAAGTGTCTCCAGGCCTAACCGTTCTCCCTCAAATGAGTTAAGGAATATAGCCTGAAAGAAGAGGAAAGCCGCCGTGTCAGCTTTTCGCCACGGAGAAATCTCATACGTGGATGTCAGAAAAAACACACCGCATCAGATGCTCCTTCCTTATGCTTGACCTTGTTCTTTCGTGTGAGCATCAACCCAATAATTACGCTCCCAATACTCGACACCACCGACAGAAAGCTCAACACCTGAGCAGGTGACCGATGTGGGTTCATAGTCGCCTCGTCGACGGACTGAATGGCCAAAAACGCGACGTTCGCGTTCAGCAGCACAGTTCCCTAGCAAGAAGAAATACGTATATCAGCACACTGCGGAACCACTCAAAACCGTAAAAGGACAATTGAACTCACGAACAAAATCAACTCCTGCCACTCCGAGTTCATATTCGATATAAACTTATTCCACGCGGCTTTGTGTATACACCGATCCACCCATATCTTGCCCAGCTCCCGAAGATGGGTATCGGGCGCCGAAAACATTAGCGGTGATGTACACAGTAGTAACCATGAGTGACGTTGAGGGTCGTCGGCTGATCTATGGATAGACTTGTTTCGGTCGAGTCGGACAGTGGCTTGACCGTGGAAGTCTAAGAATCTTTGGCGTGCTGTGAGTACATATATTAGGGTGTGGTTAATTGAGATGAGAGGAGAGTGAGGTTGACTTGCCGAACATGTGCATGATTCTGGCTGTGACAGAATGCTATACGTTCATCAACGAGGAAATAAGATACCTCGACAGACATACCAAAAGCAGCCACGCCTCGCCAGCCGTTCACGTTTTCTAAGGCAGAGGGATATGTTTGAGAAAGAGTGTGTGAAAGGAACGTGATGAGGAGGGCAACATACTTCGCAAATTATTGGTCAGGGTTAGCATCTGCTGTAACTCATCTATAGCGTACGGAATCGTACTGCTCATTGAGGTCAAGACGTCTTTGAATCATCAGAAACTAGAGCCTGATAAACGTAGAGGGTGCGCAGCGCACCTCCGATCCAGTACGTCAATACATCCCGTAGCTCGTCTACAGCGTCCATATCCAGCTTGTAGGAGTCGGGGAACAGCTGGCAGTGGTACCTGAAGATATTTGACGGTGAGCCGCACCATCTCCGACCGAGCGAACACACTGTACACCCACCAATATTGCGCTTCAATTGCATGGCCTGGCAAATGGAAAGTCAGAATCGCCGAAAACGAAGAAATGAGCAGCGGCTGCCTACGGATATGCGTAAGCTCTCTGACCCCCTTCACCTCCGACCAGACAAACATTTCATCCGCATTGAACTTGTCTAACCAAAAAACCGTCCTCGAAGCATGATCCGCGATATAATACCGACAAGGACATTTGTCCACTCCGTCTGGCTCTGCCTCTTCGTAGAACATATCCAACGTGACGTTCATATGTTTCGTTAATGTGATGCTTTGTTTCCGTGTGTAATCGTCAAATTCGTTAATCAGTCTTCTGGCGTGGCGGAGGATGTTGGGGTCGTAAATGTCCGCGTCAGTGTAGATCCTCTGAGGGTGATGAACAGGGAAAGTTGAGGAGTTAAGGCTTTGAACAAGGCGCGATTGGAACACCGACCTTCGGTTCGTAGAGGAAGTAACGGGCACCTTCTGGGTGAAGAAACTCTCTCCAGCCATGCGGTAATTGCTTCCTGCAGTGAGTTCATGAGATTACACGTACTGGACGGGTAATGAAGGTAAGTATGAACTCACTGTTGGAATCTTGTGGTCATTGGCACGAGCTCGAATGTTGTAGCCAAAGGCTCTCTGATGGTGAAGATAATCGTTACTCGTTGTAACACTCTCAAGAAAGGAATACTCACATGAAGTCTTCCTTGTAATACCTGTAATAGATCTCCGGCGCCATAGGGAAAAAACCATTGTATACCTCGCTGAGGTTCTTCGTCTGAGTATCCGGACGATCTCCATGCCCATCCAATGTCGTATGCGCAGAAACTTCTATCGGGGACGTCGTCATAGGCCCACCGATATCGTATCCCTGCGATGGCCTCCCATCCACGATTCTGATATTTTCTGGTTCGGTAGTAAAATCCGGACCCAAAATCGACACATGATCTTCAACCCGGTCATGCTGCGCAATCACTGTGTCGACCGCAAGGCTGAGGCGTGAGGCACGACGCGATGCCATGGGGCTCTCGGTGAACGTCTCTTCCATCGCGTGGGCAGGTGCCGATGCAGGCTGCACGTTGATGGAAACACGCGACGCAGCAGGACTAGCTGTACGTGTAATCCGCGAGGCTGTCTCTTCCTGGTCATGGTGCTGGGATCCGCTCACCGAGAGCCTTGAAATCGATGCGGCGGGACTGGCGGTTGCTCTAGTCACAGTTCCGTGAACTTGGCCTGAGGTCGTAGGATGAGAAATGCGAGGATAGGATGAATTTTTAGTGCTGAATTCGTTTCTGAAAGTCGTTGACGTTGTAGGCCGTAATTCCTGTGATGAGATGGTTGCCCTTGGATTGTTGTACGAGTATGGGTGAAGACCGACACTGGCTGGGGTTTCGCTAGCGCAAATTCTGATAGGAGCAGGAGGTATTATTGATTGTGGTTGGAATTGTTGAGAAGTGCCCTGGAATTTCCTGGACTTCTCTCTTTTCCGATCCGAGTTCGCCCTCTCAACCTTATCCGAATCGTTCTCCAAACTCTCCCTTCCCTTCCTGTTCCCTTTCCCAAACCGACGCGTTAAAATAGACCAAAGCAGCCAGGTGAATCTACGGCATGTTCGAAGAAGAGGATTCGTGAGCAGGAACTTCTTCAGAAATATCAGAACCTGCTGAAAGGGCGAAGGTGTCATGGAGGAACAGAATAGACCTGCTCTAATTCAAAGATTCCATCTATCAAAAGCCATGAGGCCCTCTTGCTTCGGGTATTAGAAATAACTCAGCCACATAACATGGGCGCATTTCACCTGGGTTCCGATCCCGGAAAAAGAGAGTGACTGTTTGGCTTTGGCACCCCATATTCTAGGGCCCGATGTAGCAAGGAACATGCTGGAAATGCTCAAAGTAGGAGGTGGAGGGACGAGACACCTGACACCCGCAAGCGTGGTGAGCGGAGAACTTACCAGATCAGGAAAGATAAGATTACGGGGTTATCAGCCACCGGTGTCTTCGGCCACTGATTATCCGTCTAAAATCCAGACTCGCAGTTTTCCAGAGTTTTCCTTGCGTTTTCGATTCAGGACTAAGTAGAGGTAAGACGTAAGAGGTAAACCTGCGGTGGCCCCATTCGGGAGCTGTAGGGCCCTGTAGCCGGGTCTCCAACGGGTCTCACGCCAAACATCACCCTCAAAGGATCGGGGACGTTCCGTGTCGAGGTGTATACATCATCAATAGTCTTTTTCCATCACTTACAACACCTCGAAGCCGCTGTCAGTGTGTTCGGTTCGCCAGTGCTCACTCAGCCGCTTTGTCCTACACCAGTGAGAGGAAGGGCAACGAGTAAGTAGGTATACAGCCATTCATACCAGTCCGGATAATTTTAGACAGATTTTAATTTTTGGATACATGCATACTGCATACTCGCCTATAGTGAACGGCCAGTAGACATCCAACGCAACAACGGTTTTTTTCTTGCTAAAGAGCCCAGCCCCAGGCGAGGACGCGAAGCCGCTAGGTGTCAGGGTGTAGTTAAGGATGCGGGGCTCCCATGTACAGCTACAAGGTACAGTACCTTCTTACTTAGGCCTGTTATAGGTTTTCGATGTCCACCGTGTGGGGGGAGGGAAAGGCGTGTAGCGAGAAAAGAGCAAAACCCGCCTACAATCATGATGGCAGCTGTAATGTAGCACGCAAAGTGATTGCTAGGAGTACGGTGTAACTGTAAGCATCAAGCGAGGCTTAGCACCTCAAATACGGCTGAGATCTTACCCTTCGCAACAGACTCGTACAAAGAGGGAATCCTCTTCCAGATAAATGGTATCGGAGTGCCGTTTGGAGCGCTTGACGCAGCCCGATGTCAGATGGTATCCGTATAACGCCAGGGAACGATAAATGAGAGCTCCTCGAATGCTATATTGGGGAGAAATCAAAGGGGGGCATCAATGGAGACAGGAAAGATGGGGTAAAAGGAACTTTGACGAACAGGGTCTAGTTAGTAGTGGCGTTTTGCACGCCGCAGGAGTGGGTTGCATTGCCAAAAAGCCATGAAGGAAGGGCGACCGGACAAAAGGCCCCAGGACTGAACGAATCGAAAGTACCCACCAGAGTACCAAGGCCCAATTATCGCGGTCTTGAAAGTCAAGTCGCCAATGAGATGGAAGGAACGGCGCTGAGAACTTCATTCGAGAAGTAGGAGCAACACTCGAGACGAGTTTCGTTGGGCCCGAATGAAGACTGGCGTATCATCGGAAGCCCAATCGCAAGACTAAGGCCTGGGAGACGATTGGACATGCCATCGATATCATACTAGTAGTCGAGAATTAGCGGGATTAACCTCAGAATCCCGATGCAAGTCGCAACGAATGGCCACTGTAACAAAGCACGTTGTCGGATGGCGAACTGTGACCGAGTGCTAGGGGGTACTGCAGGTTGCAAAAGCCGAGACTAGGGAGCACGTCCTCGTCGGATGCTTGAATGGTCATCGAGATGGGTTTGGTCTTTGACGCAAGAGTAATATGGACCGAAGGAGCGGGCACGGAGTCATAATGAATTATCTTCATACTGGCCTCTAGGTCGTGGTAGCGCCGAAGGGTGACCAAGGAAGACTACATAGATAAAACTATGTCACAAGCATGAATTTTGAGCGCTGAGCGATGAATGTTGAAAGAGGGAATGAGTGCCAACGGTCAACCTACTAACAGCGAAATGCGCTATCGTGAACCTTGAGCCGACCGCAGTATAGCTGTGAGAACTCGGAGCACCCAAAGAGCTGGAGAATTGGGATCGTGAGGTTCCAGTGTTGAGCAAGGTCGGTAACCAGTCGAAAAGTTGACAGAAAGAAACTGACGAACAACGCACCTACAAATCCGAATTGGGAAACCCAGTGTCATTTGTGAAGCAATAACTACGTAGATACATTCTTGCATGAGAGCGCAAGTCTTCCTAGAGGCGTAGCTCTATAAATAGTGTGACGTGTAAGTAACATGTCAATATGTATCACATGATATCCATCATGTTCAACAGGAACATAGCTTGTAAGTATTAGATTGAGTGGACAGTACATGCTAAGCTGACTATGCTTTATAAATACCTGTCACTCTCACCTAGGTGTCCCTATCAAAGACCACAAAATAGTGGACACCGCCAGCCCGGATGTGCCAACCGTTTCGTGGTGAGGCAATGTGGTCCACCGCATATCTCGATATCCCTCTGATAATTCCCCAATATCCTTGTTATCTCTCCCGCTAGACCTCAAGACCTCTCTACCATGCCGCCCTCCCGACTCTCCTCCCGCCACGCCTCATGACCGGGACCCCTTACCATTTCTGGCACACTCTGACTCAGCACTTCCTCACTTCAATGACTCACTCGCGGACACAGTCAACATTATGACATTCAACGAGGACGATGAATTAGTGGAGTTTGAGGTCTCTGGGGAAGGAAGGGATTACTGGAGTTACGCCAAAGCTCAAGTTTGTAACATGTGGGAACGTGCGTCCTTTTCATCTCAATCTCTGGCTCCTGTTGACCATTTTTTACACAGTTCTGAGCTATCAGCGACAGGGACTTTTCAACTCATCCGGTCATGGAGTTGCATTCTCAGATGTTCCCATCTACAACCCCGACGATCCTGATGACGATGACTGGAACAATGAAAATTTCCAGATACCGGTTGGCGATGAAGGTGCAATGAACAGCAACGCCGGAGGCGAATACGGTTTCCACACCTTTCTCAACGTCCTTCTGGAGGATGCACCCAAGTCCGTCTTTGTAGCATCACGACTCATCAATTACTTACACTCTAATCAGGCACATCGACATGCAGGACCGACATTTTTGAACTGAGGATCAGAACGAGAGTTGGCAGCGCCAGCTCCCTCAGCTGGTTGACGGATATCTCAGGTATCAGGCTTGGGGATCTCCGGAAACCGACGATGAGGAGGACTGTGAGGGTGACGAGTGGGAAATTCCATCTATAGATTTTTACAGTACGTTCCTAGTTCCTTATGCCCTAACGGATATTCTAATTATCTCTGGCTTTGACCTAACCAGACTATCGACCTCAGAAGTTGCGCCATATTTGTGGCGCATCGACGGCGAATGAAACCCTTGCCCATCACGGTCTGCTCGGTGGTAGCCCCGATGATCCCACCATCGCCTTTCCCTTCCGGTTCTTGGACAGCTTTTGTGAGATACATCATGTTTGCCCACGGTACAGCATCTCGGCCCTCTCTCGCACACTGACCAACACTCACGGAGTACGTTCTATTCTTGTTACATTATCCTGACAGATACTGACGCACTTTTCATCAGTGCTTTCCCTTGCCTCACCTTGAACAGCAACTCTGAATAGCATATGACGCTTATTTAGCTATCCAACGCGAGGTTCAGCGACACGTAGATATCGCTCTTGGCCGCGACTCACAAACCCACTTCATTCGCAACGTCTGCCCTCCATGTACTTATCAGGTTGAAAATGAAGTCCCGTTGAATCCAAGCATCTTGATGGCCATGGACGGAAATAACTCTCTGAAGCTGGTGGATATCAGCAAGCACCACAGACAATTAGACACACGGTGGGTTGACCATTCGCGTTGGTTAGATGCAGACTTTGTTGATGAATATAAAGATGAGGTTGCCAACACCTGATGGAAGGTGCGCTTTCAATTACAACTGATACCGTCGCATTGCTTATCACATGAAGTCTAGAACCCTCCTGAAACAGAATCACAACCCACACCCTGTGACGGGCCGGAGGTGGACGACGATGAAAACATGACATGGCTCAATGACGAGGAATTGGACGACTTGGCTGGTACAATCAACCCTTGCGTTGAACGATGGAAAGTGGCTGGCCCCGAAGCAAGCAAGAAGATGTTCTCCTTCTTTTCAATTTCGGGCATATTCCTCTCGGTTTGTTGACACGGCCACGTTCTGGTCATTTGTGATATGCGCAGGAGTGGGGAGTTGTATGTCATCTTCCATCTTGCGTCATATCCTACTGATTAACGTTTACTCAGGATGAAGTATCCCTTGGCTGTCGTGAAAGCACTTTTGGATCAGTATGGAAAGGATCTTGGGCTCGGTTATGATATCATGTGCGCCTTCTATCGCACCTTGCTTCGGAGTACGAAGTTGCGGCATCAGGTTGTTGCCTTTCGGCTGAAAGGGGTTGTCCCAGCCTTTCACGGACATGCTCACAATCGGAAATGCCAGGTCAATTGGCATCCAATGTACACCAAAGGAGTAGGTCTCGAAGACTTCGAAGAGTGTGAGCGGACCTTTTCGCTATCCAACCACCTCACATCCACTACTCGTCTCGCGACTGAGTTTCACCGCCATCAAGCCCTGATGGAATACTTCGACTTCCATGACAGGGACAAGCATATGGCCTCAGGTTTGTCGTCATACCAGATCTTTGTAACATCCCCTGATCCTTGTATATCTACAGGGAACTTTATATACCAAAATTATTGGCAGGCCCTGGCAAAGATCGCAGCAGAAGAACCGCTGTTCCGTGAATTGTGTGAGAAGTGGGGGGTCACAGAAGAGGACTGTGAACAGTTTCTTCAGGACGAGATCACCCACTTTTCGAAGGAGCATGAGGAGTCGCCGGAGCTTGCAGTTAAACTGGACTATGTAGGGTTGCTTTAACGGTTGACGAGAATAAAGTGAGTTGATTTTGATTGATTGATGAGGTTTATCTCACCCGGTTTCTAGGATGTTGTCTGATGAAGCATACACGAAGTATGAGAACGCCCAGCGCAACTTGAAGATCCCTGCTAAACAGCTTCAGTCCCTTCATACACGGTCCCACACTGCGCTTGAACGCTACAAACTGGTTCTGGAGGAGGTCCTAGTCTTTGAAACAGAACATGATCATTATCGGCAATGGAGCCCCACTGACAAGGAGTATCAGGAAACCGTCATGGCCATGCGTGGGCGTAACTATCGCCAAGCGTTGGAGCAGTTGGAGCGCCTCGTGGTTCAACAGCTGTTAGAATCAACCAAGCTCAATATGAGCGGCATCGGTGCGTTCTCGTCGAGATGGTTCTGTGCCGATCGCTGATGACTGATAGGGTACAAACAACACGAGAAGATCACGCAAGTGCTACGGGCCCGGGCAAAAGCAATCCAAAAGGCACTGGACGAATACAATGAAGCGGCCCTCACAATGGAACCGTCACGACCCCGGCTTGAATGGAAGGATATCTTGGACATGGTCTCCCTGGCAGACTTTGACCTCCTGAAGGATACACATCTCGACCTCACCCACGTTCCTTGGGCCCAGCCTCACCACCGGGAATGCGTGCAGATGTACTTTGGGCTTACCTGTGCCCATGAAGAGATTACCCGGCTAAACGTTGAGATACGCTGGTTGATTACCTTCATGATCAACGACCACGCTGACCATTATCATGCTTACAATCAACTCGAAGAAGTGGGGGATCACAAGCTAGCAGAGGAAGTATTGGAGCGTATGAGGGTTATGGTTGAGATTGACGGTCACATCGCGATTCGTCTCGTCCAAACGAGTGAACTTCAGGGTTACTCAGGTATGTCGGTCACCATTTCAACCAATATCTCACCTGAGTGCCCCAATAGGCACACTTCTGCCTGGGTGCCGACATAATCACAATCCTCGCATCACTGATACAGCAAAACTTCCGGCCTGGGCAACAGCTGTTCTTGGTTTGACCCGTGCCGAAGACCCAGGCTCCTACACTACCGGTGCAACATCTTCAAAATTGTTTACCGACACCTTACCAGCATACGAAGGAGAAAGCCTGGATACAGAAGGTCTACTTGATTATTTTGAAGGGCTCGGTCTTCAAGGATCCAAACAATCAAGTGACAATTTGGTTGTATGATAGCTATTTCCAATATACACCTTTTACCACGCTTGATAGGCCCTGATAAACCCAGTAAGACTTCGATTTCTTGCATACGTCCGCCCCTTCAACCTCGAAAGTGTAGTGAGTATTCCGTCTTTCATGTAGGCTTGACTAATGTGAGTACTCCTAGTCAGTGGTGCTCTCATGAACAACCAGATCCCTTGGCACGAGTGCCTGAGGCTTCAAGGGCAGAGAGAGCAACAGTGGTTGACTCTCTGTGGATTTGCTCTGGATCAAATTCCTCACCTAGTTGAAGAGCGCTGCCAATTCCAGGCAGACACTATCAAGCGATACTCCAACAGGCTTAAACAACGGCGACAACTCCGTGACCACATGTTGTGAGTTGAGTTTAGTTGATTTGTTGTTCACATCAACTGACACTGTGCTGGTTGAAAGCCGCCTGATCAGAAGTTTCTCGCGTGAGTTGACCTTTGCAGCCATGTATCCTGGGGCCACGCTGAAACAAATCGAGCGATGGACAGAGGACAGGGCCTATTGCGAAATTTGGCATGAGGATGCAGAGCTAGAAATCGCTCAGTTGGAAGACATGATTCGTCAGCTTGGACACCCCCCCCCCCCCCAGGCTCGTCTTGAAGCGCAGGAAGAAGGTGCAAGCCTCTGCAGAGGTTGAAGGTCTCGTTAGCAAGATGGTAGACATGGTCTCTCACGGCGGCGGCGGTAATTAGTGTGACGTATCGATACAGAATATAGACCTGCTTCCGAGATATGAATTTTTGAATCATGTAAACTCTAACAAAGATACAAGGTACATTACAAGCCAGCTGCCTCATATTTCCCGGTTAGACTTCCGTCAAGCATTTTGAGGGACTTCGATTCGTGCCGTTCATCAAGCAATACATACTTTGATATAATCCCAAGTTCTACAGACGAGTCGGCCAGATTGTCCTCATACACTGCAATTTGGAGGTCATTGACGCAACTGTACATGTGCCGAACAAAAGTATTGAGGGTGTCGAACCGCTCCATGAGTCCATCATCCATGATGATGAACCGAATCTCATCTCCGACCTTCTTAGTTGCCTGCTCCAGAGATTGAAGTATAGCAAGAGGATGTTCGAGAGGGGAGACAACAGGCTGTTTGGTGTACTTCCAGAGGATCAATTCCTGGTAGAGATGTTCGAGATATTGCTGTGGATCGTTGTTGACCTCCTGTTGCAATGAGGTTTTGAGGGTCCGTAGATGGCGTGCATAGAACCTACACCAGTCAGTTGATACTGGGAGCTAAATCCGTAGACGAAAGGGCAACTCACTGTACGTCCACTTTGTACTGGTCATGATTCTGTTTGTGGTAATATCCCTCCCCGGTAATTTTTGCGCCTGTTCTGTGTTGCGCACTGCTCCTGGTTGGTCTCAGGGAAGATGAACATCAAGTAAGTCGGGAGTGTTTATTGACTTACTTCTGGACTAGATAACGTTGACGGTTCTTCAACTGACGGTTCTTCAGTGTTCCCTTGAATAATGCACTGCAAATGTGGATCACTATATGAACTCACTCCAGTGAATTCAACTGAGTCACCTGAGTCCTTTTGGTCTACCTCGACGCAACAGAGGCATGTTGTAAAATGCAAGGAGGGTATTCAAGGTAGTTGTCAGAAGGAAAGATGAATTAAAATTGCGTGATCAAAGTCGAAATTACAAATGCTAGGTGCTCGGTGGGCGCATGTTTGGGAAGCAGAACCAGAAAACACTACGATAAATAGGCGAGAGGTCCTCGAGTTTTACCTTGTGCCCAATCTCATCCAGCTTGGTCTGAAGTAGCTCTAGGACCCCAACAAACTCCGAGACAATTGCCTTGTACATGGTGAAACTATCTCTCTTCTCATTCCAATACTGATCTGTGTGATCCCTAGTCGCATAGAAGTATTCTTCTTTGATTGTGTGGTAGTCCATCAACTTGGAATCAAGAAGACTTTTGGCGACTAGAAGCGGACTTTGAGAGTTTGGCTGTTGCATGAGAGGGAGGCGGGTCACCCGTTTCCAGGAGATTGCTTCTTCACAGAGTTTCTCCGCGTACTTCCCGCCGTTGGGGGTGACCACTTTGTTGCAGTCGGCCTTCATTGTTTTGAGCCTCTCTTCTAGTTCCCTTTCAAGAAATATAATCAGCAATGGACCTGACCATTATAGAAGCATTATGACACACCTAAGACGCAAATCTTCCCCCACAGGTACAGTTGATACGACTTGTTTTACTTGTGTGCCAGTAACATCTGCTGTCACTGAAGCATTCTTCCTCGTTTGAGTGTCCCTTGCATGCCGTTGTTTCTTTCGTAACTGGATTCTATCCGCGTAATAAGATGATAGTCAAGGTCATGAAGCAATAGACTTACTCCTGACACTGAATCACACGATTCAGTTCATCCCTTTTGACTTGCTTGGAGTGAAGAATTTCTGTCCTATTCCTTTGAAGACCGACGGTTAGCAGGTATATGTGGGCATGAAACTGAGATTTACTTCTTGTAAAAGTGTTTGTTCTTAATCCTATTAGCCTCTCAGCGCTCGGACTTGGTATGATAAAGTTTTGGTCGGGGCATGATAAAGGGACGAATCCAAGTTGTAGTCTTACAATCCTAAAGCCGCGTGCAACCAAACCTGCATTTCCTGACTTTTTTACCACAGCACCACTCAGCACAAGGTTCAAGAATAGCAATATTATAGATCTCTAGACCTCGAATATAAATTCTTGAAGGGATATGTGGGAGCACAGAGCCTCTGTGAGGGATTCGAGTTGGCTCAGAGCGTTGAACTGGGTGAGTAACGTCATTAGCGTAAGCACATTCTAACCCATCAAAGCAAACCTTGATAGTTCCTGTCAATCAACCAATCGTGATTCAACTCTAATAGTACGAGTCAATAGGATCTATGGATGAGGTATTCACTCCAAAATGTATTGCGGTACATCTTGGTTCAATTATGTAGGTGGTCGTAATTCAAGATTCAGAGGATTGAATGGACATATCACCCAACGATCAGAGCCCATTCACGTGTTATGCGCTCACTCAAGAAATGTCTGTCCAGTATAGTGGTGAAGAGGAATGATTACAGGACTACTAAATGCAAGAACAGGGCAGGGCGAGCAACTTGCGAGTAAGTAAGTACGACAAACTCAGCCCTTGACAAAAGCCATGGCCAAGACCTCCAAATCCTTCAAATCAGCTCGTACTTCGGCAAGGTGCTTCAACTCCTGCGTGACCTCTTCATTCTTCTCGAGACGAGACGACCGCTCATTGTCCAGACTTCAAAGATAAGCACGAAGGGGTTCCTGTTTGTTCCTGATGTCATTGATGCGAGCGAGATTCTTGGAGATGGTCACCTGGGCAGCGGTGATGTCAGCATTGACCTGAGAAAGACGCTCAGCCACTTCTGTGAGCGTGAACTCTGGACCTGGAACAGAAGCATGCTGTGCCTCTGGGAGCGAGTGGATGACTGCATATATGTTGGGTCAGCTCATGCTTGGAAACCAGGTAGAGGAACAAAAAAAATACTCATAGTCTGAGCCCACTTGTCGCTGGGAGCCTGCCTCAAGACAGAGGATTTGGAGTCGCCCAACGGCTTGAGGATGGTGTGGATGTCAGGTTGTACATAGAGAACAATACTCCAGTGAGAGGGATTGCCTGAATGTGTCAGGGTGCACCAACGGAAGACCCCATCATCAGTGGCATCTGACCACGACTGTCCTACTGTCAACGAGACAATCTTTGGGCTTTGAAGACCACCCCAAGGACTCGAGTCAAGCTCGTCACCATTTCCCCACCCGCTCTTCCCATTTCCCCAAGTCCGATCTGCCCAGGCAGTCGTTGCTCGATGCCTCACCACAATGTCACGGTGGTTTTGATTGTCGCAAGAATCCTCCTGTGGAAGAGGCGTAACAGGCTCATTGGGGGGCTGAGAAGTACCGAGTGTGTCCGACAAAACGATGTTAGGCTACAACGAAACGGGCAAAAGTCAAAAAAAAAATAGGTGTCTGGTTTTTACAACTGTACCTCGGGCTTCTCCACTGGTGTGCCTGCAGGATGGGTGACAATAACACCTTCCAATGAAGATTGAGAGGAGGACAAGGTTTTAGCAGACATGATGATTTCTAACAGGGACGTTGGTGGTCAAGTGGAAAAAAGATGACGGTGGTTTGGGCGGAACAGAATGAACTGAGAACTCTGCCCATTATAGGTCAAGTGCCCGGTTTCACATGTGATTTGAGTACTGATAATCATTTTCTGATGAGAAAACTACCGATCCGTTCCATTAGAAAGTACGGAAATGATATTGAAAATATAGGAGTCGGAACATACGAGGATGGAAGCCACATAGTACATAGAGTAGAAGAAAGAAATGACCAGTCTACTGTAGTGAAAGATTGGTGACCAAATGACCCAGACCCATATCAGTGAGCTGCGTATGCAATGGTGCAGTGTTCTGGTACTCATTGAGGACCTCGATTGCTCTCGCCATGTACTGGTGATGGTAGGTGAGCCAAGCTTGATGAAACCTGGGACAGGATCTGAAGTTGGACCTGGTAACGCCGGTCACAAGATGTGATACTGTGTTCCTGTGCATGCATTGTTAGTGACTAGGGGCATATCAAAGAAAGAAGATCATATACCAGTGAAAAAAAACTCCAACTCGATGCCTGGCTGTCACGACATAGTAGCATTCAGGCGACGGAGTTACTGGTGTAGCGCTTGCTATTAAAAGCAGCTTCAGAGCCTTGTTTTTGTGCGATTTTAGCATAAAACACATAAGAAATGACTAGGTAATACGAGTACTAGAGTGAGTCCTGAGCGGCTAGTAAAAGGCTCAGTTCCTAGCGTAAGGAGAGAATAGCGCCTCGGAGGCGTCTCTCCTTATCTCTGAAAACTGTAGGAGTCGTATAACTGAAGAAAGTATCACTTCGGAGGCACGACTAGGATCTGTAGTCATAACAAGGGAATATCTCCAGTGGCTCGGAGGCATCGTACTAAGGATTAGAATAACAGAATCAGACTTGACGAAGACCCGTACTAGTAGGGATAGATGGAGGAGGTCACTGCGGAAGCATGGATGGTTGGAAAGCGAGACTAAGTTGAGCCTCAGAAGCTTGGTATAAGGTCGAGGCCTCGCTTTGGAGGCATGATTGATTCAAGTATACTAGGTATACTACAGGTTACACTAGTCATCCATATTGGCTAGAGCTACCTCATCCCAACCGAAGTAATTATCTACGTCGGAATCTTCAGGATAATAAGAATCAATGAAGGTTTCATGATCTAGATAATCGGTATAGAATGGATCGCATAAAATAGGGTTATAGAAAGAAAAGGATCGAGAGAGCCAACGACCCATGAGAGGGAGTACTTGAAGAACGAGAGCTTGGTATAGTCAAGCTTTGGAGGTGCTGGGCACTCAGCACAACTGACTGTTGAATCCGTGGACTATATTTAGATCCCGGTATATCCGAAGTCCCGGTTCATACTTCCCGTCATCATATTATGCGGGACTATTGTTCCATTTATCATTTCTACTTATGATCATATGTACAATTTTCATTGTCGTCCTTATATGGTATTTACTATAGTCTCTACATGTATATAAGCTCTTAGTTCTCTACGTGAATCTACAGTGTGTGCTTGAGCTTCTACGTCTCGCCTCTACCTCTCTAAACTCCTCTCTGGTAAGTAGTAGTGTAGCCATGTTGTAGTCCTCTGCACTAGGCGTCATGCCGGCTCATCAGGTTATGGGCCCCTGTTAGCCCGACTACAATAACGAGCGCCCCTAGGCTGCTGTTATCGACGAGCGCCCCTAGGCCGCTGTCATCGGCTAGCTAGGCTAGACCTGCATGTTGCCATCAACCTCTTAATTGAGTGCTCGATCTATGGCATTGATGTACGTTCTTCGACAACATTGGATCCAAAGGATCCAATGCTCCTCGTTGAGCATAGCGCCTTGATGGCTGCTCCCTGTGTTGATTAGACGCATGCTGATGCTGTCTTTTCTAGATCCAACACCAAACCTAACATCTAACTATCATGTTCGACATTAAGAAATTCTTCTCTGGTTGCTTCGACGACACTGGATTCTGCCAGACCTACCACAGCAAAATGGAAGCTGTTACCAAGGCTCAAGGCCTTGATCATCACCTAACTGGTGCGGCTAAGAAGCCAACGTATCCTCTAGGGGAGATCATTCTGGTCATTACCGTTACTCCTTCCCCCGATGCGGCAGCTGTGCCTGCAGTTACACCTGGTTCTGACGACGAACCTGATTGGGCAGACCCTACTGAAGCCCAGATCACGGCGTACAATACCGCACTGGAAGCATGGGAGGAGAAAGACCTCCAGCTGATGGGTATCATTCAGTTGACCTCTACAAGGGAAGTCTTTGAACCTCTCAAGGACATGGACGCTGCTAAAGCCTGGTCCACCATCGTCACCACCTATGGCGAACCAACTTTGTCTGGCATTTATGGCGACTTTGTCAAACTGGTGTCCTTCCGGCTTACCACAAGCCATCCCCAGGCTGGCATCGCCAAGTTCAAACACTACATTGAACGTCTTGCCGAGGTCGGGGTTGAACTCCCCGAGTTGATCAAAGCCCTCCTTCTCATCGCAGCTATTCCTCCCGAATGGGACACCGCTTCCTCCAAGTCCCTTCATGACTTTGATAGGGATCCTGAGAGCACCAGTGCCCTCACCGTTGCCGACGTTCATGAAGCTATCATGATTGAATACGAGCGCCAGAACTCTCAGCTTGCCAACCGCCTTTCTGCGGTCAAGCGTGCTGGCAACCGCGAGCCATCCTTTGGTCAGCAGCGTGGACAGCAGCAGCATGGCCAACAGCATCAACCACAGCAGCAGCAGCAATGTCCTTCTTCGAACCAGAACAATGGTAAGAAGAAGAAGAAGCAGCAGCGTGGTACCCACGGTGGTATCAACCAGCACCAGGGTCCCGGCCACGCCGGCAGTAACAACGGTGGTAACAATCGGTCGCATGGTCACTCTCATCTGGCATCTTATGCCTCCGTGGTAGCTTCCCCTGCTCCTATCCATCCTTACTCCTCGATCACTGACCGCAGGGAACGTATTGTGTTGAACGCGGTCAACAACTCCTTGCGCACCGAGATCGCCAGCGCCCCTCCTGTTCGCGCTATGGGATCACCGCCCCCAGCTCACTTCACCGGTCACTGGGACAAGTCTTGCGACAGCACTATCCCTCAGCCAGCTGTCAAGAAGAACCAGGCTGCCATGCAGTCCTTCACCGGCTTCAAGCCATCTCAGTCAGTATTTGATGATGTCCGTGAAGCACGTTCCCTTGCTGACAGACTTGGTGCCCCTAAGACGGCGCGGTATCTCAAACCCTTTGAACAGATCGTCACGTCCGCCGCCAATCGTTTGCTCCAGGATCGTATCTCGAAGCCTGGTTCCTCGTCCAAGCGAGTTCTGGAGGATGATTCGGAAGATGAAGGAGCCGGACGTCCTTCTCCTACTTGTTCTAAATGCTCTCGCAGCATTGATCCTGATGAGGATGTAGAGATGGACTGGGGATCTGACGACGGTATGGGCAATATGACTTCTCTATTCAGTAATGATGTTGACAACAACATTGCCGAAGCTGCAGGGGTAGAGGACGTCCCGGATGACGTCTCTCTTGGATCATTCCACGATGACAGGCAAGTACCATATCTTGACCTGCTTTCCCAATCTGATGCAACCTTACAGCGATGCTCACAACTAGTTGGTATCAGTAGTTCGTGTCGTAGTTGTAGTGATCTGGCATCACTTGTATCATATTGCAATGCTATCTCCACCCACTTCGTGGGTTGTACTCAGTGCAAGGGAAAGAAAAGTGTGAACAACGCACAGGGTTGGCTCCTTGATTCTGGTGCCTCCTCTCATTTCACGAATGATTTGAATGATTTCGCTGAATGTGAATCGCTTGATGGCCCTATTGTAAATACTGCAAATAAGGGCAACCCTATACAGATCAAGGGTAAAGGCACAGTCTTCATTAAGCATGATGTTGAAGGACATGAC
This sequence comes from Marasmius tenuissimus, assembly GCA_029532415.1. Lineage (NCBI taxonomy): Eukaryota > Fungi > Basidiomycota > Agaricomycetes > Agaricales > Marasmiaceae > Marasmius > Marasmius tenuissimus. The sequence continues at coordinate 68,256 of JAQOTA010000006.1, read as the reverse complement.
GGGAAACTTACTGAGCGTGTTTCACGACTCTATCCTGTCTATTACATACCACAATTGGATATACACTTGCTATCCATGGGAGAGTTCCTTCAAGATGGTCTATCAATTCGTGGAAACACAAAGAAGTTAGCCTTCTACTCTTCACAGCAATGACAGTCGCTTGTTTCCTACCCTCATATGCCTGGTCAAACCATTTATTGGGTACACTCGCGGAAAGCATCTGCTGAGGTTTTGATGGCCAAGTCAGTTGTTTACAACGTCAACTACGATATTGAGCACAGATGCTTTGGGCATCCATCAGATAAAGCCCTGAATAAAGCTCGGAAACATACGCAAGGTTTCCCACTTGACCTTAAGATGCCTACTAAGAAGACACCTTTGTGTCGTGGTTGTGCTGAAGGCAAGATGCATGAGAAATCGTTCCCCAACTCTACTACTAGAGCTTCTAAACCATTTGAAGGCATACATTCGGATTTGAAGTCGTACCTGGCTGAATCATATCACCGGTACAAGTACTACATCTCTTTTCTCGATGACTGCACGTCCTACGTTTGGACCTCCAAGCTCAAGACAAAAGACGAGGCAGTACCCGCTTTGAGGGACTTCCTTACTATGGTCAAGATGCAGTTCAATGCTGTTGTCAAGACCTGGATGTCCGATGAAGGGGGAGAGTACAAAGGAGATAAGTTCAATGCAGTACTGAAAGAGTATGGGATCCAAAGGGATCAAAGCATACCATATACACCACAACAAAACGGTCGTGCTGAACAATTCAACAGGACAATTCATGAGAAGGCTGAAGCTCTTTGCTTTGAAGCTTGTATGCCTCAGTCCTGGTGGGAATTCTGCCATGTGCACACCGTCCACCTCTACAATCGCACTCCTGTGCAACGTTTGAGCTGGCAAACTCTGTTCAAAATGCTTTACGGCGAAGCACCTGATGTTTCACATCTCCGAGTTATGGGTTGTGCAGCCTACATCTTCATACCTGAAGATCATAGGAAGAATAAGCTCGCTCCTCGAAGTGAGTTAATGACCTTTATCGGCTACCAAGATGGGATGAAAGGCTTCCTGTTCATGCAAAGTAATAATTCTGTATTCAAAGGTAGCACTGCACTGTTCGATGAGACGCTATACAATAAGTGTCCTGATGCCAAAACTCGTAGCTTCACACCTGTTGGTAGTGAACCATTTACTTTGGGTGAAAATCCCAACATTCCTTCGGAAGATGAAGACTCTGATGACGACGGTTTTGATACTCCATTGCCAGATCTCAGACGTCGCTCCGAACCTTCTAAGAGATCAGAACCTCAGGTTGACGAACCTGCAGGTGGCCCTGCGCCAGGGGATGTGCCACTCCCTCAATCTGGTCCTCCGACACCTCCAGGCAAACCCGCCGTTCCTCCGCCTGCACCAGCAGCGGATGGTCCACGCCGGTCTTCAAGGCAGCGGAAGGGTACAATGCAACCTGGTAATATATTTGGTGAACAGCAGAACCCAAATAAACCCTCAAACAAAATGTCACTGGAGATAAGGAACCTCCGCATCCAGTTGATCGTCCTAGCTCTTTGCGGTCTAGGAAAGGCAAAGGTGGTAAAAAGGGGATTCCTGGTCCACTTCCGCCTCTGCCTGCTCCAGAACCCAGTGGAAGCACTGAGTCGCATGAGGAAGAAAGCGTAGTCAAAAGACTAACCCGAGAAGGGGGAGTAGGATTCGTGATTTACCTGTTGAACAATGCCGTTCCAATTCACGATTTGCTTCCAACGTCCGATACTCCTGATTTCTCTACTATCAGAGAGTGGACACTCCACGATATTCTAAAGTTGCCTGTTGAGCAACAGAAGGAATGGAAGAACACTTGCCACGAATAACTTGAGGCACTTCGTAAGCGCAAGGTCTTTGAACTCTGTGACTTGCCTAAAGGTCGCAAAGCCATCAGAAACAGATGGGTCTTCGACGTTAAGTCGAATGGTCACAAGAAAGCTAGACTTGTTGCCAAGGGTTTCTCTCAAGTCGAAGGTGTAGACTTTGATGAGATCTTCTCACCAGTTGTTTGTTATGAGACTGTTTGAATGATGCTCGCTCTCGCAGCTCTCAAGAACTGGTACATCTCTTCTGTTGATGTTAAGAACGCCTTCCTTTACGGCGATCTTGTTGAGGAGATTTACATGGAACAACCTGAAGGCTTCAAAGTCAAGGGTCAAGAACGTAAGGTACTACGCCTGCGTCGTGCATTATATGGACTGAAGCAAGCTGCCCTTGAGTGGTGGCGAACCCTCAGCTCGTCCATGGAAGTACTGGGCTTCAAACGCCTGACTTCTGATGCTGGACTCTTCATCTGCAAAGATCCGAAGAGTGGTGAAGTTGTGTATGCGATCATCTACGTTGACGATGCACTCTTCATGGGTCCTAACAAAGCTTTTGTTGACAAGAAGAAAGCCGAGTTCATGGCTCGATGGGAATGCCGCAATATGGGTGATGCTAGCGAGTTCCTCCACATGAGCATTTGTCGCGAAGGCAATAAGATCATGATTGACCAGAAGAATTATCTAAAGAAAGTCCTTGAACGTTTTGGGATGCAGAATGCAAAAGGTGCTCCTACGCCCTTACCTGCTGGCTACGTGCCAACTCCCAACAATGGTCCAGTGAATCCTGTCATTCGCTCCAAATTCCAGTCTGTAATTGGGTCGCTTCTGTACATTATGCTGGGCACACGTCCTGATATTGCCTATGCAGTTATGAAGCTTTCCCAGTTCTCTTCTAATCCAATGAAGGAACACCTCAATAAAGCTCTATATATCTGCCGCTATCTAGCTGGCACATCAGATTATTCACTCATCTACGATGGTGACTCTGATGGAGGTCTCCTTGCGTTCACAGACTCGGATTGGGCTGCCGATCCTATCAAACGCCATTCGATCACTGGCTACTTCTTCAAGTTAGCAGGCGGCATCTTCTTGTGGCAATCACACGCCCAGAAGACTGTAGCTCTTTCTTCTACTGAGGCTGAGTATATGGCACTGTCGGATTGCAGTCGTCAAGCTTCCTGGATAAGATCGCTACTCTCTGAACTTGGAATCGACTTAGGTCCTATTCCAATCTGCGGAGACAATCAAGGCTCTATCTTCATTGCATCTAATCTGGTTCAAGAACGCCAAACCAAGCACATATTTGATATCATTATATTCGATCGTGTGTTGAAGATGGCAAAGTTGAATTGTTCTTCATCGAAGGAGGCTATAACCCCACAGACATGTTTACGAAGAATCTCGGACATGAGAAGTTCTTATGGTTCAGAGATCACCTTGGACTTGAATTTTATTTGTCCACTTGATTCGCTCAGATGCGCTTTTCAGCTGCACTTAGCGAGGGGGTGTGTTGAATCCGTGGACTATATTTAGATCCCGGTATATCCGAAGTCCCGGTTCATACTTCCCGTCATCATATTATGCGGGACTATTGTTCCATTTATCATTTCTACTTATGATCATATGTACAATTTTCATTGTCGTCCTTATATGGTATTTACTATAGTCTCTACATGTATATAAGCTCTTAGTTCTCTACGTGAATCTACAGTGTGTGCTTGAGCTTCTACGTCTCGCCTCTACCTCTCTAAACTCCTCTCTGGTAAGTAGTAGTGTAGCCATGTTGTAGTCCTCTGCGCTAGGCGTCATGCCGGCTCATCACTGACGATGGCATCGATCCAAGCATTGACGGCTCCAGGAGTACGAGCGGTTTTGAAGTCGAGGAAACCAACTCAAGCAATGGACTCGGCGACCATGTCGATGACAGACCTGGCGTCGTGAGGAATGAAGTGGTCAAAGGTGTCCTCGCAGAGATAGATTTCGTCCTGGATCATGTCGTAACAAATCACGTAGCCCCAGTAGATGGATCTGTGGCGACTGAGGAAGAACTGCTGGAAGATGATTCCGAGGATAGCCTCTCGTTCTGCGTCGAGTGGAATGGGTAGGATGATGCGGTGCTCCTTGATCTTATCAGAGTAATCTTCTGGATACCACCAGAGCTTATACAACTCTGGAGAGGAAGTCAGGAGGTCGCCTCGAAATTTAGAAAATCGAAAGACTTACTATAGAGCAAGTTGCGGAAGTGATCTTCAATATTGTGCAAGCGTGCCATAGTGCGCTCGGGGGAAAGTAAGCAAGGAATGGGGACGACCCAGTATTTGCTTATACTGACCTCTGGACTTGCCGCTGAAGTGGAAATTTTACCTTGGAAACTAGGAAATTAGCGCTTCGGAGGCGTGGATCCGAACCAGGCACTGGGCGCTAAACAATGATCGAGAAGTGATCAAAGGAGTTGCCCCGTTGATGTACCTCCCTTGTACTCGTACATGGAGATATTGACTGTACTAAGGGCATAGTTGGTGCTGGTAGCAAAACGCAGCGCTCAACTGCACTAGAAGGCAAGGGACTAAGAAAGAAAGGAATGGTGTACCGAGGAATCGAGTAGGAGTTCTGGCTGAACCATTGAACTATTACCCGGTATCCAAGGTACCAAGATTGGATATAGTGGGCGACCATATGGATGGCAGGATGTCAGAACTATACAGGCTACAGAAAGGACATCGACCTGGCTATGGACGGCTGGGTAACTCAATGAATATAGGCATCTAGTAGCACTTCGGAGGCAAGTACTTTGCTTCAGACGAAGGGAGTATATGCTTCAGAGGCAGACAGAACAGGATGACCTATGACGATTGAAGAGTCTAGAACCAGAGAATCAATGCTGCAGAGGCAGATAGGCAGAACGGAACCATTGATAGGAGAGACCCGGAAGAAAAGAATGTTAGAGAATGTTCGAGGCTGATGATACTTCCGAAGCAAATTATTGGTTTTGACTTTGGGGTTCAAAAGCATATATTAAACACAAAACTCTCCAAGTATATTCCAGAGTAGGTAGTTTATGCCTCCGAGGCAGGGTTTGTTCGATATTTGTATGATTTGGTAGAATTAGCGCATCCTAGGGTATATAAGCAGTGGGGTTTTCATCAAGGATCCCCAAGCAATCTGTACGATCAGTATTCAGAGGATACAAAGCTATTCCACTTGTTGGGTAGTTAGTTGTCTCGGGAGCACTTCTGGAGAGACATTAGAACGGAATAGAACTTTGTTTGCCCAAACCTAGAAAATCCATTGAACCCTTGCTTGACCTTGACTTTGCATTGTTTGTCTGCGACGCCAACTTGACTGGCTGAGCTATTGTTGAACTTCCGAAGCTAATTGGGCTGAGGATATTGTTCGCCGTTGACAGTTGGTCTTCGGTCATTGACAGACTTGATTGGAGTCTAATTGCCATTGTTTGATTTGATTGTCTTGTTGCCCCTTGCTGTTTGAGTGGTTCTGAAGCTAGTTGAAGGCTAAGAATGCACTTCCGAAGCACCAAACAAACTCTACACTCCCCGAAACAATCAATAAACCTCTCTTCCGAACCCCACTTTTGACCTCCGAACTGGTTTCAGAGGCGAAGCTACCTTAGTTGGATAGTTTCTTGAGTCAGATTTCCTTCAGCCTACTATTGCAGTCTGGCTAAGAGCGGAACCTACGATCAACGCCGATCCCCGATTCCTGCACCCTTCAGCTACACTCTTGAGTGTTGGGAGGATTTGACCTACGAGTTAGATTTTATTATACACTGCGAGTGGCGCTTTACAGCAGGAGTAGCTGTAAAAAAGCCTGAGGGGTAAGGGAGTGCGAATTCAAAGCCTAACGCAACTCACAGGCTCTTGTATTTGTGTGGCTCATTGATATCAAACGATGTGTTCTGAGGGAAATGGGGGGCAGGGAAGAAAGAAAGATCAACTTAGCAATGTGGCCTGGTGACCGGTTCACAGCTCTGATTGCCGGCCAGAACTTGCGTCGTACCTGAAAGTCTGTCATCATCTCCATAGTCCTCCTCCTCATTCCAACTTCTTGAACTGGTAGATGAAGATATCCAGCTGTGACAAGTATGAAAGTAAGCACTGCTGCAGTGAGTAATAGTATACTTCTACACTGAAAAAAACAGACTTTGCAGTAGAGCTGGACGTGTTGAAAATGGATGCACATGAACGTGTGAAGGAATACATGAATTTGCAACATCACTATCGAGGTATCCAGGCTTGCAGGATGTACACATGTAGCAAACCCACCAATCTTGATTTCTGGTCAGTTTCTCAAGATCTCTCAATTTATTCCTATTTTTTATTATTTGTTTTTGAGGTTGCTTGACGCGTTAAAAACCGTCCTCATAGTAGAACACCTCACAGAACAACCTTCTACGCATCTCTCTCTCTCATTTCTTCTTCCTATGGCAGGTCGAATTGTTGGAGCTCGACAGGCTTCAGTGAACACCAAGTATGCCCTCAATGTCGTGCCTGCAGCCTCGATTCACAAGAAAATGAGGGCTGTGAGAGCCAAATGACCACCAATGACACGCACCGAACAACAACAACAACGAGTCAAGCGGCAGACCAAAGATGCTGCTATCAAGGTCAGGATGGCCAAGCTTTGACGATACGTACGCGAGGAGTGTAAGCAATTGGGGAAGGACTACAAGAAAAAGTCTCAATATTTCTCCGACATGTTCTTCCAAGGGGGTGTTCGCATTCACAAGCCCGCGAACAAACCCAGTTCTTTCAACGCGTTTATCTCAAACAAGTCGCATGAGGCACGTGCAGGTGAGAGCTCGACACATTCTCCTACGTGTAATGCCTATTGACCTGTCATACACAGCCGGTAAACCAATGACACTCGGTCGCATTCAAGAGGAGTTCACCGACGAGTACAAGGCACTTACACCAGAGGAACACCAAGATTTGGTTACCACTTTCAAGAAGAACAGGGATCTGGACACCAGAGAGTGGCTGAAGCATCCCAGCATCCAGGAGAAAGTTGCTGACGCTGTGTCTAGTTTTAACCAGATTGCTGGCATTGTACGTTTTCTTCCACTACATCCACCATCTTTACACTCACCCCCCTCAGTTGAAAGGCCTTAAACTTCATGTTGGTGTCGATGCTGTGGTCCTGGCAGTTAAGAATCGGCCAGAGAAGATTATGGCGCCCAAGTGGATATTCACCGACGACCGCATCTGACAGTATCTACCTACCATCATCCGTGGATGGAACACTGCAACAATTGGAAAGAAGGTCGAAGCTTTGGCAGTGGCGGGCTGCAATCCCACTAGTAATGTCAAGTTACCTCTCCACTTAATCAGGGATACTAACCAATACTCCACACAGAGCTTATCCAAAATCTGGCTGAGCAGGTGGACGCCTTGAAGAAGGAGCTTGCGCAGCTCATTCAGGAGGCTCTTGGTATGTATTTACTGTCTACTGATTACCTATCTTATCGGCTAACTTGATTCCACAGACAAAGCTTGTACAACCACAAACCAAGCAATGCACTACAAACGTTTTGACAAGCTCATTACCCTGCGTTACAGCATTGTCTGCGAGGGCTGGCCAAAGGAACTTCCTTTCCAGAAGCCGAGCTCCTTCGGCAGAAACAACGAGTCATTGTTCCTGTTGCATGATGCCTGGCAGGATGGCGTTGCCGTGTTCCGAAAACTCGACGACGAGGAGTTTGAAGCTTGGAAGGCGGCCCGTGTGAAGGGTATCAAGGACTGCTCAATTGTTCTGAAGGTGCGGCAGAAGCGTTAAGACGCCGGGAAAAAGAGGGGACCGAAAGGCAAGGGGAAGGCAAAGGATACTGGAGGCGTTGATGAAGACTCGGAAGAGGAGGTGGATGGTGGAGAGTCAGCTGGTGAAGGGCCCGCGGAAACTTGCACTCCTCCCAGTGCTCCCTCAGTTGCAAAGGTCTGTCTTCATCATCTGGAAATTCTTTGCTGTTTGTGCTGACTCATTTGTAGAACAAACCGACAAAACCAGCTCGCAAGAAGAAGGCATCTGCACCCAAGCCCAACGCGACCACCCGGGTCCCCAGCAACACTCCCAACTCTGCTCTTCCCGTTGAGTTGACTCTGGGCTCTCCTCCCGACTCTCCTCGCCCAAAACCTCAACACAAGCCATCTGCACACAAACAGGCCCTCAATGCCGCTCAGTCCCAGTCATCTGAAGCCCATCCCAATGCAGAGACAAGTGGTAGTGCCTTGGAGGAGCTTGGTGATAGATCTGACCCTGGTGATTCAAATCACACAGTTATCGACCCTCAGTTGCTCGGTCCAGACCCAGCAGACGAGTCTCCCTCTGGTACTATCACACCTAAAGACCCTGCCCCTCCCTCTGATTCATCACCCACGGCGATTCAGGGCCCTGAATCAACGACTACCATTCCAAGCAGGTTGGGTAAAAAGCACAAGGAGCCTGTCGTGCAGGACGACACGGTTGTCGAGGAGGGAAGATCGAAGCAGCCCCACGTACCAACCAAGAAGAGGCATCTGGGAGCTAGCACCCATCCAGCTACACGTACCCTCGGAGATGGCGAAGACTCCTCATAGACGTTCCTCTGTACTGCCAATGTATTTTTTCCATAGTTGTCGTATAAAATTTTGCGAATTCATACATCTTTTGTATTGTCATATGGAGGCGACGATGAGAGAAATAACAGGCAAGCTTGGGGATGGCTGAGGGGATTGGAACGCCGAGCATGAGACTGCAAGAATTTTTCTCCCTTTGCCAGCCTGTTGAGCCATAAAGCAATAAATTTCTGGGGCCTTTGAGTGTTGACTGTACATTCTCAGAGCCCAAGGCCTTTGCTAACCTCGTTGAGAAGCTTTCCTTGGGTGTATTCACTGATACGTTCGGTTTCAACCATGCAAAATTGAACCCTTCAGACATTGTAAATCCAATAAAAATATGGCTATAATACAGGAACACGATAGATCACGGTGTATTGATCAAAGTACCTCGATATTTGAGACCAAGCTTTAGAGAGTACTTCGCCGGACCTTGCACGCTGAGCAAGGTGGCAAGCAGAAAAAAGTTGTCAGCGAGGTGAGGAAGTGCTGAGTCAGAGTGTGCCAGAAATGGTAAGGGGCCATGAGGCACGGTGGGAAGAGAGTCGGGAGGGCGGCATGGTATGGAGGTCTTGAGGTCTAGGGAGAGATAATGAGGATATTGGGGAATTATTAGAGAGATATTGGGATATGTGGTAGACCACATTGCCTCACCACGAAACAGTTGGCACATCCGGGCCGGCAGTGTCCACTATTTTGTGGTCTTTGATAGGGACACCTAGGTGTCACTCTGGCAGCATCTGACCATTTTGGCCAATCTGACGATATCTGACCAACTCAGTCAGTCTGGCCACATCTTACAATAGCTATCAGTCTGGCAGAATCTTACAATCACGACCAGTCTGACAGTTGCAATCAGTCTCGTCCATCTTCCCAGAGCCTTGTCATTCTATTTCATGCTGAGTATAGCATTTCAGTGTCTGTAAGACTTACAGGTATTCAAAGTTACTGCAATTCTTCCTTCATTCAGCCAGAAGCATAGATCATCTTCAGGAAATGACCAGGTCAGTCTAGACTGAAGCTCTCTCGACCCGTCTGATGGGGCTCATCAGCCACTCGGCAGGTCACCATGGTTTCGCTGGTGTAGGACGTCCAATGAGGGTTTCCGTAATTCTGAACCTCAAGACACAATTGGCTTGACGACAGTAGTGTCACGACCCGCGTCTGGTTGTACAGAACAGGAGAGGCATGGCTTGAGGAAACGGTCACCACCGAGACACTTTTATAAAAATAGCGAAGAGAATACCCGACGTTGAGGATGGCGGGTCTGCACATGATTCCTGTGTTGACCCCCGCTGTGAGGCTACAGATGTGGTGCAATTTCATCCGCCGACTATTCCTCCCAACGCTTGGCTCAAATAAAGGATCTACACAAGGCCCTCAAGTGCCACAACTCTAGCTTGACTCAGGTGGCTGTCGAATACTGGAAAAGCTTGCAGATGCACATCATGATCATGGTAAAAGAGGGCTAAAACAAGGGATATTGTAAGAGGTACAGACGTTTATAGGCTTTCTGGCCATCCTTAAAGCCTGCGCTGCGTCGAACCAGCTCTAGTTATCTTGTGGGCGGCTATTGATGACTTACCTCTTCTTCCCTGCCCACCTCATCGAATCCCACTTCCGTACACCCAAATCACTATCATCCATATAGTCATTGATCTGCTTTGGGGGCTCAATGGGTGCCATCCCTCCACCAATCCGTCTAGCTGTAAATTCATAATTGTGCACTCCAAGATCCAGAGCGGATTAACAAGCACCTTCAGAGTTCTTTTTCGGGTCAGTTCTAGGCCTCATCGGACCTCCAACGTTTTCAACTTGGGGAGAGACAACGCCTGAGGCAATTTGGCCTTGCACTCTGCCCATGATCCCCCAAATCGAACATTGAATGTCGGCCACACTACTCCCCTCCTACGACCTGCACGGCCGTTTTGTCTCTCCATCCGAAGAATACCGAGCAAAGCTCAGAACTTCAAGTCTGAAGCTGCATTAGAGCTTTCGCTCCGGCTCATCCGTCTCACCATACAATACCCTCAGAGGATCGGGGGCCAAGAAAAGAAAAGGCAAGTTCAAGGGACGTGGTCGAGATGTATGCATCGACAATACTTATGGCCTTTCCCCATCACTTCAACATCACTTATAATAATTAGCCTCGAAGCCGTCGTCTCCGCGTCAGTGTTCACCCAACCTTTTATCCCACGCCAGCGAGAGGAAGCGCAGTGACAAGTAGGTGCCTGTTGTGAGTCGCCCATATCGGTCCTTATGTCTGTATCTCGCTACCAATTTTACACACATTATAGATATATGCATATTGTATACTCATCCGTAATGGTCATTCATCACAACACCAGTCTTTTAAAGCCTCGTAACCCACAGGCTCCAGGCGAGGACGGGGCCAGGTAGTTAAGAATGCATAGCTCCCATATGCAGCTTCATAGCACAACATCTTCCCAGGTCTGCTCTAGGCTTTTGACGTCCACTATGTGTGCAATGAGAAGAAAAAAGCAAAATCTACCTAAGTATAATTACTATGGATGGCAACTGTAATACAGCACGCAATACGACAAACAGAGTTTAGGTAATCAGGAACGCACCGAAAAAGCCCACCATCATGCGCTTCACATTCAAAAGTTCACTCACACCGTTCTGACTCGAACTCCAGTGACACCGGGAAGAGCAAGCTGTTATGAAGATGTGAAGAAGATGTCTGCCACACAGAACACAAATACTGGGTCGGGGACGCAGACGAATTACAACACAATCAGCTCGTTTATTAATCTTGGGGAAAACCAAGTTGTTGCGAGAGACGTGGTCAACGTGGGTCGGATATTCGTGAGGAACTTCACCACAACAAGGGATGTCAGAGATCGTGAGTTGCTATTTTCCTCCTTTCTTTAATCAGACCTCTCAACCTTGAACTTGATCTACAGCGCACAGTAGAGTTGTGGCACGCCGCATGAATGTCGTCGAACACGACAACCTATGGAACGCGGTTGTAGGTGTTGGAGCGTCTCATACTGCGGAGCAACAATTTGGACAAGGATGTCTCCCGGGAACTCGTGAGGGAGCTATTGGGACCATCTGTGACTGGCTGAAGCTAGGTAAAGGAGAGCCTATATGCTGGCTTGCGGGAGCTGTGGGTGTTGGAAAGTCGGCGATCGCAATGACCGTGGCAGAAAACCTGGATACAAGGAACGACCTCATATCATCCTTTTTCTTTATTCGATCCGACCCCAGACGTAACAACCCCTCAGCCCTCGTGCTGACCATTTCGCATGGTCTTGTTGTGAAGACTCCCTCTCGCCGAGCTTCCATCAACAAAATCATTTCGAGTGATCCAACAATACTGGAAGCTCAGTTAGAGAGGCAATTCAGAGAGCTCGTTGTGCAGCCCCTGGTACAAACAAAACCACTGTGGAAACGCATGGCGGGGTCACTTGCGGCTAGAGTCCCAACTGCGCGGAAAGACCCAAAACTGGTCATCATAGATGGCTTGGACGAATGCAGCGATGAGATGACACAGTTACGCATCATCGACACCATTTCGTCGGCATTCCGAGAACATCCTCACATTCCATTGCGATTCCTGATCTGTAGCCGTCCGGAATCCTGGATTCGGGAAGCGTTTACCGCCAGGCCTCTCCGCGAACTCTCCAAGATTGTCTTCCTGGACGCTTCATTTCACCCCGACGAAGACATAATGCGCTTCTACCGTCACCACTTCCAGGAGATTGCCACAAGTGCCAGGTATGGCCAAGTAGAGTTTCCCTCCCCCTGGCCCTCAGCAGACGACCTCGAAGCTTTGGTTCAGAGGACCTGTGGCCAGTTTGTCTATGCCATGACCGTCATCAAGTTTATCATGCTTGCATACTCTCATCCCGTGAATCAGCTGCGCATTATTCTTCAAAGCACTCCAAGCCGCCGACAGGGAGTGTCGCCGTACCGCGAGCTTGATGCACTGTACGACGTTATACTTGGCTGCAATCCCGATTATGAGAAAGTCCTTCCCATTCTTGCGGCTATACTCGTACTCCAGCCTCACCTTCCACCATCCCCGGCATGCATTGAATTACTATTTGGCCTGCCCAAAGGAGAAGTCACATTGACGTTGAGAGCAATGTACTCGGTATTGGACATCAATGGATTGTCAGATGAAATACGCGTCTATCACAATTCGTTCAGGGAATACTTGCTGGATCGCGATAGGTCACGCAATTTTCACATCGATCTCTCCGCTCAAAAGCACCTTGTCGCACAGCAGTGGCTCCAAAATGTTTCGACCAGTAGGGTGCCGACGTACAGGTACGAGACCATTAATCACAGGATACAACGGTTACTCATGCTCCTTCATATTAACAGTCTCGACCAGCTCTATCTCAAGAGTACCACTGGCGTCTTTACGCAATGGAGTCACTTCTGTACATCACTCCCCAAGCCAACTTCTGCATTGTTGGCCGGTCTCCGAAATGCCAACATCTCCTCTGTGTTATTGTGTAGACAACTCGCTCGTCGGCAGGCCCAACCATGGCCTGGGCTGACATTCGCATCAATGGCTATGAGGAGGAGTTGTCCGGATTGGGATCAGATATTCAGGGACTTAGTGTTGTGGATAGGAAGATACGTAAGTTAGCATCTGATATCTTTTCCTTTGGCCATCTACTCAAACTTACAAATCGTTACATCACTGTTAGGAACCTGAAGGCAGGGTCAAGCCTGGTCAGAGTCCCTATGACGAGAACTACCGACATACCAGGGCCAAGTTTCGAGAGCGCCCCAAACACTTCCACCTCGAACGATCTCCAGATATGCCAGCTCAGGGCGACACGATAACGGTACACCAACGCCAGGTTGTCCTCTACGCTGCAGGCTGCAAATGGTGGACTCGGCTCACCAGCCAAGTAGACTCCGAACCGACGCTGTCCCCGCCTGTGTTTCGCCTCAAAGACTGTCACTGTGACCTTCCCAAGGGGAGGGAATCTGATTATCCAGATCACCTTGCATATCAGGAGGCTTGCAAGGATCTCGTTGATGCTTTCATCTCTGATTTCGAGGCAATTGCCTTAGCGAGTTCCACCCCAGACGACGGTATGAAGATCGATTTGCACGGTAGTTTTGGGAACCTGGTGGATTCATCGCTTCTCCAACATTGCCGTCTCGAGCCAGAGCTACTTGTCCGGTGTCGGTTCCTTTTCGAACTCGCGAAGGGCTGCTCATTTCTGGAGACCACCTCTGACTGGAGACGGCAGCAAAGGACAAGATTATTCAAGTGGATAAAGGTCCAATTACCCCAGCCCAAAATCAAGGACGCAACTGACAAACTTGCTCTTCAGACTTTCCCGAACGATTTCATCCAAGAAGCTCGAGTTCTGGAAGCGCAAGTGAACGATGTATTTCCGGTGTAGTCGGAGTGCGATTCGAGTGCCTAACCACATCTATACCGCTTTAATGCTCGTATAGCCCACTCTCGATACCAAAGTCCTAAACATACGCAGGGACAGCGGCGCCGCCGGGACCGCCGACGTTGCGCACCGGCAACTACCGACTACCAACATCATCGTATCATAGTCTGGGAAGCCAGAAGTACCAGGAGGTACCACATGGTATACATCATCGGAAATTGGTCTCTGTTGAGGCCCTTTTTGGCTTTCTCCCATCACAGCCACCCGGTTGAAGTAGGCGGATGGGTCGGACTTGATCTTGATCCTTGGGATCGAGCTCCTCCACCCTTCGTTCCCAACTACATACCACTCCCGTTGAAATTCTAATCTTGTTCCATATGTACGTGACCACGATTCATCAGGATGTACACGGGTTGCAATTCGCTTCTGTTGAACATGACTCCGTCTGTGCCGACCAGCACACCTTGGAGCGAAGGTATACATGCTATATTCGCTTTCATTGGCATAGTTGGCGTGCGTTGAGTACTGAGTAAATGCTCCAGTACCCAGAGATTGTAGTAGCGAGGACACTTAGCATATGCACTATCTATCTCGAAGCTTGTATGAGCTTTGAAGTCAATAATGCTTTCGACAACGCACGACCTAACGAAAAGTGATGCACTCGTACTTCAGTGGACCGAGGGAAGTATAACCTCGCCGGGCAGACTTCAAGCGACTTGGAAAGAAGAGGATTACTGACAGCCGCTGGAACTACAGTGAACACTGCAGAAGGCACGGTCAGTTCAACCGCATCCCATGTATTATCGACAGTATATACTCGCATGAACTTTTGCGTGAGGCGTTCAATCCCGTTGTCACCCGTCTATTTACGCTCCTACCTCCCGCCGCCAAAGTCAACAAACTGAACGTCGTTGCCCTCAGCATCTCACTTGTCCTCAGGCCCCAAAATTAGGCACCTCGAACTTGTGTCTGGCCGTCTTTGAGCACCGAAAGGTCATGAACTCAGCATAACGTACACCAAATGAGTCAAGACAATTGAATACAATGAACATCTTGTAGCTACTTAGGGTAACAATGCAAACGGATACGACGAATAGTGGTCGACGCACGCGAAAAATGACATTTGAAACTCACACCGTCGCCCACGGCCCCTCAGGCTGCCTCAGCCACTGACCTAATCTCAACCTCCTCCGTCACCCTCCTGCTCCCGCCCCTACTCCCACTGACCAACGTACTGACCGCACTAAATATCGTCGCACCCCTCGACGCCTTCCTCCACATCTCACTGATCCTCCTCACTGGCGAGCTCCTCAGTCTCCGCACTGGTGTCTCAGGCTCTGGCTCCCTAATCCTCATCGCAATCATCTTGTTCTTCATCGCGTCGACCGTCTTTTTGAACGTGTTTTTAATGGCTACAATGACTCGGTCCCATGCGGACCGATTTTGGGCGCTAAATCGGCTATCCCAGGATGAGAGGGTGAAGATGCACCAGACAACGAGGAAGGCGATGACTATCCATGCGCCTGAAACAATTAGGCGGACGGAGAGGGCGGCGTCGTTGAGGCAGAAGAAGGAGAATGCGGCTAGAAAGAAGAGCACGCTTTCGGAGAGCTCAGAGATAGGGTGGAACGGCTCAGACGGTCAACGACTTACCCCCACATAAACAATGCGTAGGGCGCAGAGTACAAGGTCGCAAGTGTCTCTAAACCCAACCGTTCTGCGTCAAACGAGTTCAAGAATATAGCCTAAACAATCCTCTGTCAGCACATTTCGTGGTGGACTCAATCAACGTATGAACACACTGCGTCAGTCGCTCCTTCTTTATGCTTGACCTTGTTTGTACGAGTAAGCATCAAACCGTTGATGATACTACCGATACTCATCCCTGCCGAGAGGAAGCTTAGTACCTGAGCAGGTGACCGATTCGCATTGTTAGTCGCCTCATCGACGGACTGGATGGTCAAGAACGCTACGTTCGCGTTGAGTAACACAATTGCCTAGTAGGAAAATCACATTAAATAATACAAAACCAGAAAGTCGAAACCAACTTACAAACAGAATCAACTCCCGCCACTCCGAGTTCATGTTCGAAATGAACATATTCCATGCCGCTTTGTGTATACACCGATCTACCCAGATCTTGCCTAGCTCCCGAAGGTGCGTATCGGGCGCGGAAAACATGACTGGAGATAGACACCCCAGTAACCATGAACGTGGCTGGGACTGGTCGGTGGGTCTGTGTATGGATTTGTTTCGGTCGAGACGGACGGCGGCTTGACCGTGAAAGTCTAGAAATCTTTGACGTGCTATAGGTAGAGTAGAACGCGATTAATTTGAGATCGAGTGAGGGAAGGAAGGTTAGCGTACCGAATATATGCATTATTCTGGCTAGTCAAGGAAATCAGGCTCGGCAATGGAAGATGGAATATTCAACCGAACATACCAAAAGCAGCCACGCCTCGCCAACTTTCTACGTTTTCTAAGACGGAGAGCCATGTCAAGAAAGAGGGTGGAAAGAACGCGACAAAAGAGTAACATACTTCGCAGATTGTTGGTCAAGGTAAGCATCAGCTGCAACTCCTCTATAGCGTACGGGATCGTGCTACTTATCGACGTCAGGATATCTGTCAGTGTATGTAGTCAGGTCCGGAACCAGACCCCAACAGAGAAGAGAATGGGACAACGGACCTCCCATCCAGTAGATTAGTATGTCCCGTAACTCGTCTACGGCCGTCAATTCAAGCTTATAAGAGTCGGGGAACAGTTGGCAGTGGTACCTACAGGGTCCCCTGCGGTAAGCATTCCACCCGTCACCCGCGCAAGCAAGCAAGTAAGACACCTACCAATATTGCGCTTCAATCGCATGGCCTGAAAGACAAGATTGAGCACCCACCGATCATGGAAAAAGAGAGATACCTACGGATATGCGTCATCTCCGTAACACCCGTCACCTCCGACCACACGTCCATCTGTTCTGCGTCAAATTTGTCCAACCAAAAAACAGCTCTTGATGCGTGATCTGCGATGTAGTATCGGCAAGGGCAGCTATCATCTTCCTCTTCATAGAACATGTCCAGCGTGAGATTCATGGTATTCGGTAGTGCGATGTCCCGAGTTCGAGTATATTCGTCAAATTCATTGATTAGCCTCACGGCATGGCGGAGAATGTTAGGATTGTAGATGTCGGCATCAGTGTAAATCCTCTAGGTCAAGTTGAGGATTGCGACTTGACAATGAAGAACGCAATTTGATCACCTACCTTCGGCTCGTAAAGAAAGTAACGAGCACCTTCGGGGTGAAGAAACTCTCTCCAGCCCTTCGCGAGATGCTTCCTGCGATGAAATCATACGTACTGGAAAGGCAATGGGGGGAGGAAGTGTGCTCACGTTTGAAACCTTGTAGTCATTGGCGCAAGCTCGAACGTTGTGCTCAAAGGCTCTCTGGTGAAGACAATCATTACTTGCCACGACCCGCTAAAGAAAGGCGTACGCACATGTAATCGTCCTTGTAATACCTGTAATAGATCTCCGGGGCCATAGGAAAGAAATCGCTATACACCTCACTGAGGTTCTTTGTTTCAAAATACAGCTTCCTCTGACCCATAGTGGTACCTTCCAAATCTCCAACCGAAACCCTCTCAATAGGTTTGATGGTATCATACCCTGATATTGACTCATGTGAATCCAGGACTGACACCTGATCTTCTTCGAGCGGCTTCGCATCCGCCGCGAGGCTGAGACGTGAACCGTGACGCGATCCCAAGGGGCTTTCATCGCGGGTCACCTCAGCTACCGCAGGCTGCAAACTGCTTGAACCATGCGACGCAGCTGAGCTGACCCGTGAGGCTGTTTCTTCCCGGCCACGATGCTGGGATTCGCTCACTGAAAGCCTGGAGACCGACGCGGCAGAACTGGCGGTCGCTTTGTTCACGGTTCCAAGAGCTTGGCCTGACGTCGTAGGATGAGAGATGCGAGGGTAAGATGTGTTCTTGTCGTCGAATTTGTCGTGAAAAGTCGTTGAAGTCGAAGGTCCCAATTCATGTGATGAGATGGTTGCCTGTGGATTGTTGTACGCATATGGATGGAGACCATAGGGGGTTTCACTGGCGCAAATGATCCCGGAGCTGAGGCTGGAGAGAGAAAGTATTGGGTCGAGGTCAGGTTGAGTATTGCTTCGGAGTCCCAACGATTCCCCGCGTTCTCTATCCCGATCCGTTCTCACGTCCCGATCCTTCTTCAAACCTTTCCTTGCCTTTCTAATCTGACGCGTTATAAACGACCAAAGTAGCCAGATGAGTCTTCGGCATGCTGTAAGAAGAGGGTTCCTTAGCAGAGCCCTCTTTAGATATAACAGCATTTTCTGAAGAAGAGTAACGATCATGGAGGGACAGAACAGAGCGGTCCTATGATCAATCGTCCATTCAAAATGTTATCTATCAAACCTGAAGTCATGTGCATGAGGTCCCACGCGCGTTGATTCGAGTGTTAAACATAACCTAAAGTGGCTTAGTACTATGGCCCGATATACATAGCAGCACATGAATTACAATTGAAGGTTCGTGATCCACATAGCAAGGAAATTCACGGCGAAGGAAATCGAGTTCAAGATGCCCAACGCATGCCGGACTGATCCTCTTGAGCAGACAGAATATACCCACCAAAAGAAGCAACTTTTTGTAGGAGTGATTGCCAGGAGCACGGTGTAAAACATCAAGAGAAGCTCACCACCTCGAAGACGGCTAGAATCGTACCCTTTGGGACAGACTCATACAAAGAGGGAATGGGCCCTCTTCCAAATAAATGGAATCCGGGTACCGTCTGGAGCGCTAGGCTACAGCCCGATACCAGATGATATCTACATAACGCCGGGGAGTCGGAACGATGAAAGAGAGCTCCACGGATGCCATCTTGGAAACAAAACGAAGGGCGCACCGATGGAGACAGGAAATATGGGATAAAATGAAGTTTGACGACCGTCGACAGGGTCTAGTGGCATCTCGCACGCTGACCAGACAAAAGGCTCCAAAACTGAGCGAATTGTTTGGCACCAAGAGTACCCAACGGAGTCCCAAAGACCAAATATCGCAGTCTTGAAAATTGCCAATGAGATGGGACCAACAGCGCCGAGAACTTCACTCGAGAACTAGGAGCACACTCAAGCTCAAGGCGAGTTACGTTGGACCTGAATGATTCAGAGGATTTGAGGATGGCGTAGCATCAGAAGCACAATTGCAAGACCAAGGCCCGGGGAAGAGAAACGGGAGCGTGAGGTTCCAGTGTCGAGCAAGATCGGTAACCGGTCGAAAAGTTGACAGAAGGAAACTGACGAACAACGCGCCTACAAATCCGAATCGGGAAACCCCAAGATTAGATAACCCCCTTATCGGTGTGGTCACCTATTTGTCCTTCCTGATCATTTCTTTCCCACACAAAAAAAAATACTGTCCCTCCAACATCGACCGCGACGTGAAAACTTGAGGCCCGCCCCCCGCACCTACCTTCTACATTCCTTTCTAATCGTACGGGCATAAAAAAATGGCATTCGGTGCGTCACAATCGTCTGTACCAATCTCCAAGGTGTACTAATTCCCGTTTTCCCCCCTTCCGCAGGTGCTTCTGGAGGCCGAGGCGGATTTGGAGGCGGTCGTGGTGGTGGACGTGGTGGTGGGAGAGGTGGATTTGGAGGTGGTGACAGAGGAGGACGAGGTGGCGGAAGAGGTGGAGGACGAGGTATGTTTTATCTTGCAACTTGTTTTGATTTTCTCTTATATTTATCGTCTTTTCCTCTCTCTCGTAGGTGGTGTCGCTGGACGTGGTCGAGGTGGAGGCCGCGGAGCACCTGGCGGTCGTGGTGGTGGTGGTAGAGGAGGAGGAGGCCGTGGTGGACGTGGAGGAGCCAGGGGAGGAGCTAAAGGCGGTTCGAACGTCGTCGTTGAGCCTCACAGACATCCTGGAATTTTCATCGCTCGTGGAAAGGAACAGATGCTGGTCACGAAGAACCTTGTCCCTGGAGAATCTGTCTACGGTGAGAAACGGATAAGCGTTGAAGGTGGTGTGGATGGGACGAAGATCGAGTACAGAGTTTGGAATCCTTTCCGGAGTAAACTGGCTGCTGGTGTTCTCGGTGGTTTGGATAATATCTTCATCGCACCGGGGAAGAAGGTTCTTTATCTTGGTGCTGCTAGCGGAACGAGTGTCAGTCATGTAGCTGACATTGTTGGACCTGTATGTCCCTTCCTTTCTTTTTTTTTCATCTCAACATCTGACTGGTCTTTTGCAGGAAGGAGTCGTCTACGCAGTCGAATTCTCTCTACGGTCAGGTCGTGACCTTATAAACATGGCCAAGAAGCGAACGAATGTCATCCGTACGTTCTCTCTCCCAACAATTTCCGCGTCTTTCTCACATACACCTCTCCAGCCATCGTCGAAGACGCCCGTCTCCCTCAAAAATACCGAATGCTTCTCTCCCAAGTCGACGTCATCTTCGCCGACGTCGCTCAACCAGATCAAGCCCGTATCATCATCCTCAACGCCGAACACTTCCTCAAGGACGGCGGCCACATCGTCATCTCCATAAAAGCCAGCTGTATCGACTCTACATCAGCGCCCGAAGTCATCTTTGCTAGTGAAGTCCAGAAACTCTCCGCCAACAGGTTTAAACCGTTGGAACAGGTTCCTCTGGAACCTTATGAGCGTGATCACGCTATGGTCTCTGGTATGTGCTTCATGATTCTTTGATTGGGCTTGTTCTGGTTCTGATTCCTTTTTTTCTTCACTAGCGCAATACATAAGAAGTAAAGCCAAGCAAACATAGTTGTCGATGTTGATGTTGATTTTATTCTTTTACACTTTTGATCTGTTGTATATCTGTCCTCTTCTTTTCTTGCTGTCATCGTAAAAAAGTAGCTCATGTACTGACCATCCGTTTGAACACGATGATCTAATACATCTCACAAAAACAGTGTGGATAAACGCTTACAGGGGATCCGGAAAACCTTGTCGTGTCCGTTTTTTCGTTGTGAACTTTCAGTTAGACATAACTAAGGTACGCGAGGATTAGCGAGCATACCCGACGTAGAGGAATACAAAAATTCCAAACCACCAAGAGTTTTTCACCATCGGATGAGGTTGAACAGGCTGGGCGGAGTCCTACCTGGCTCTTTACGCCCTTGGCAACCTACAGTTCTGAATTATCCTGTGTCGGGGATACACGCGTACCTTGATCTTTGTCCAGCGAAAAGTTCACAACAAAAAATGGGACATGACAAGGTTTCCCGGATCGACTGTAAAATATCTATGCTCGTCCGCAGCTGAGGGCACTGTCGTGTGCACGCCAGCTTTGAGCAGTGTTCCTTTGCCGAGCTCATGGCTATGTTTTGAATTTGTGGCGGTACCGGCGGTCTAAGACAAGGCCCAATCGCCGCTCGCGTCATCGATCAGTGGTCCTTTTATAAAAGGACCACCACTATCTGCTCTTTTTCTCCCCTCATCTTCCTCCCTTTCTTTCTTTTTTTTCCCAACACAATGTCATACGGTGTACGTTCTCCCTTTATAGTTCTCCGTTCACGGGGTCCCTTATATTGAAATCTTGTCGATCCAGTATCAACAACAAGGACCACCCCCCGGAGGAGGGTACGGTGGTGGTGGTGGATATGGAGGTGGAGGATACGGCGGTGGGGGTGGATATGGTGGTCCTGGTGGTGGAGGCTACGGAGGAGGACCAGGAGGAGGGGGAGGATATCGAGGAGCACCACCACCACAAGGAGGAGGATTCTCCCAACCGCCCAGACAACAGGGACCTCCACCTAACGCTGATCACCAGTGTGTCTCTCTCTTTTTTCTTCTACGGAGATTTGAATGTTGAATATCTCGATTGCGTAGGTTGTGGAACTGGTTTACAGCTGTCGATGTTGATAATTCTGGTGCGATCACTGCTGACGAACTTCGTGCGTTTTCTTGCGTTCTTGTCCATGTCTCTCTCGATGCGACTGACAGTGACACGTATCGATGGATTTTGTAGAAAAAGCGCTTATCAATGGCGATTGGACGCGTACGTTCTCTCATCTCATTCTTGAAAGATGGGTTTTAATCTCTTCCCCCCTCTCCCTCAGCGTTCGACCTCGACACGGTGAAACTCCTGATGAGCATCTTTGTGCGTAATCCTCACTGGTGGTATCGAGCTCCATTGAAAGATCCCTAGGATGTCGATCGGAGTGGGACGATAGGATTCCATGAGGTATGTTATCCGCTCACTCTTCGGGGGGTCGGGAAGGGCTAATACGTACGTTTCTCGTCAGTTCGAAGGTCTCTGGAAATACATCAAGGTACGAGAGACTGTACAGCCGATCCCCAATTTCCTCTAAACCAATTCCCCCGCCCTTCGCTAGGACTGGCAAAACGTTTTCAGACACTTTGACCGAGACCGTTCAGGTTCGATCGAAGGTAACGAGTTGGAACAGGCGTTGACGCAATTCGGGTACGCTACCTTTCCCCTTCTCCCCCACATCCTCTGACCAGTGACTCGCCCTCGTGTAGGTACCGTCTAAGCCCCAACCTCCTCGACCTCGTCGTCAAGAAATACGCCAGCGGCGCAGGCTCCCAACCCGCTTACGGTGCACCACCAGGAGGAGGAGGAGGCATCTCCTTTGACCGATTCGTACGCGCGTGCGTAGCGATCAAACAAATCAGCGAGACGTTTGGAAAGTTGGACAGTGATAGGGACGGGTGGATTCAGATTAATTATGAGCAGTTTATGCAGGCTGTTTTGAGTTTGCCTTGATTTCTTCCCTTCTTTCCTTTGTAGAATTACGACTGTGAAATGCAATGTACAGTACTTGTAATTTGATTTCTTGGACGATGGTGTTATAAAATTACTTTTATGAGTGACGATTCGTGTGGGTGAGGTGGGGTGGGGGAAGGTTGCTTTGCACAGTCTTCGATACCATAGTAAGCTTTTAGAGTAGTCTCCTCTCACGGCTGCAGGGATTTATAGGACAAACGGAGGGAGAATTTTGTGCAATAAAGGGCGAAACGATGAGGGCTTGGGAGAACACGTTACTCGTCACGAGGGGTGCTGAACACCAACACCAACTCAAGAAATAACGACGGAAAGGGTGGAAGATTGTACCATACAATAGTACTTGTCAAAAATATTTGCACCGTCCCGAATGGTGGTATAGATGACTGTACGATGCTTGTAGGACGACGGTGGTACGAATTTTGCGATGATGTGAGGGGGTTTTGCTCGTAACGATATCATTTCGCTGTCAGGACGGTCTGAGGGCATGTTTTAGGGTCGATACCGAATACGAAGAATTCATTCTTGCTTTTTTGATATAAATTAGATTACAATGCACAGTAGGACGACGGTGGTGGTACAATATTTCGAATGTGCGATGTTGGTGGAGAGGTTTGCTTGTATCGACATTCACTGTCAGGAAGGAACTATACGTGAGATTGCTCGGGCTGTGGGTAGCGATATGGTTTGGCTGTAAAAATCTGGTACATACGATTTGATCAAATCGTGCTCTATGAGGGGTATCCTTTTTCAATGCTGAATCGTATTTGAACGAGACTACACCCACCCTAGCTGATACCCATTCACGAAGGATCGTATCGAGTCGATCGTCCCGAATTTTCAGGCATTCCGGACACGAGACGTCGGCTGTAGAAGCCTCCATAGTTTGTTTAATAACATCTGTCGTTGTATCTTACCATGTCAAGTTGGGGAGGAAGGGGGGGAGGGAAACGTCAGAGCCAGCAGAACAACGAGAAACAAAAACGAAAAAAAAGGAGAGGAGAATAAAAAAAGACCACCCACCCGCCTTTACCAGATACATCAACGTCGCTACACCCAACGTCCAATTGTGCAACAGAGCCCTCTGATCGCACGACTCGTGCGGCGATTCAGAGCCCGGTCGAGTAGCTAAAAGCCTCTGCAACACGTCCACCCGTTCGAGATGGAGTCTGAAAAGCCTCATCAAATACCTCGACCCCATCCTCCGCGCGAGATCCTCTGAGATATCTGAGATATCTAGAGATAGAGTTTGACTCGACACAGCGATAGCCAAGTCTTCGATACCGTGGTACGCCGCTAGAGCGTACACATGGAGTGGATGGGTATGGGACTGCGTGAGGAGGAACTGGAATAAGGGGGATTTGGGTGTGAGGCACGTTTTCGGGTCGATCCCGAATACGATGAATTTGTCGATGGAATTTATTATGGTTTGGATGTCGATATGGGGAGATGGAGATGGGGATGGATTGGAATGGTTGTAGATGGCGAGTAATACGATTTCGAGTTCGGTAGATGAGAAGTTTGGGAGGTGGAGAGTCCGTTGGGACTTTTCCCTGGTTGTGAGGGGGAGCATGTGGTCGAAGGAGTTGTCAGAGGCGGAGAGGAGTGTAGATTCGTCTACGTAGAAGACGACAGAGTCGTTTGGGAGTAAGATCATGTCGGCGGCGGGTCGAGCGGTGGTCCCTGCTGCTGCACCACTATTCGCTGGGCCGAAAGTATCTGAAACGGAGACGGATGTCCCGTTTAGTAACGACTACGGGGTGTGCCAATGATCGTTTGCATCAGACGAGATAGTGAGCAAAGAATGGCGGAACGTTAGACGCACAGTAAACTCGTCGCTAGGCACAGAGTGAGATAGCGCTTCGCGAGCCATGGTCAGGTTCATATGTGGTGCACGTTTGGCAGTCTCGGGAGATTGAAAGTTTGGCGGATCCACACTCTTTATATCAAAGCCAGGCTAAAATACCTTCCGTTCTATACAGTAGTCCAAAGGGAGTGACAGTATGGGTGATGAAGTCGATGCGCATGAGTGGCGTCACAACTTGAGTCACCTTCACACGCCACGCTAATGCCCTACAGTACAACCGACCGACACCATGGTCGTGAGTCCTTCTCTAGCGCCGAGAGGCTCAAAGCTCAAAGAGACCTTGTTGACCCTATGTTCGAAAAAATTGTAATCAGTGAGACGTTCGGCATGAGCAGAATTGATACACACATACATGACGTGAGGATGCCTCATTTCTCCTTGTGCTCCTTATCCACCAACTCCAACGGATCTTGTCCCCAAAAGACCGTATGCACTCTTCTCGAGAGGGCTTGACCGAGTCTATCGTTCTTTGCCACAGTGCCCGCCTTCGTCCTTCTCTTCTTACAATCGATAAGCAAATCTTCCCCTCCCCTCCCCTCCCTCTCTGCTTTCTCGTACGCTTCCATCAAAGAGCAGAAGCATGGGTAGTCCTCTACAATTCCGAGCGCGTTGTCCTCGGTGAGGCGGGGAATCTGTATCAGCATCTGCAACCATATTTCTGCAGGATCCTTTTTCGTTTGGATATGGATGTCGGCACAGAACGGCAGGTGTGATCTTTCGATCATCCTGGAGAATCAAAAAAGTTAGTACAGTGCCAGATTAGGGGAGACGGCGGGAATATACAACTTGTGGGGTTTCATGGCTATCAAAGAAAGAAAAAGAACAGGGTCGATCATTTGGCTCCAAGTCTCAGGGTGTAAAGAAGAAGAACGCGTACCAAGATCGGCGGTCAAGTTGTAAAGCCGCGTTGCAGTGTCCTCCAGTTTGTTACAGAAGATATGATGCGTGTGCATGGTCATCTGTAACTCTGCCAAAACCTTGTCGACCTCATCATGGTTGAGGCCTGGGTGTCTTTCGACCCCGTGGAACAAGATGAACGTTTGGTCGTCGCAGCCGGTGAGGTCATAGTGCGACCGAAACTCTTGTACGATGGTCTTGAGGTTCCCGAGATCCTTTACAAGATCTGCGCCATCTATCCAGAGTAGCGCCGTCCGTTCGAATGCGTCGTATTCTTCACAGACGTCCCACTGGCGATCCTTGGGATTGAATTTCTCGGTGTGATGCTTCCTCCAGCGAATGGTCTTGTAATTCTGGAACGGAGATGCATCACTAATGATGCGTTTGGCTTCGGGGTTCCTTTCCCGTAGCGCAGAGGTGACGAGTTGGCTGAGTTCAGAGTGTTTGCGTGTGAGCGCATCAGAGAAGAGGACTTGCATGCAAGGAAGAATGGCTTTCTTGTCACGTTTGAGAGTATTGGCTTTCTTGAAGGCTGCGTTTTCTGCCTTGTCTTGTGCTTGTATAGCTTTCCTCTCATCCCGTTCCTGCTGTTTTTGAGCCTTCTTCTCCGCCTTCTCGCGTTCGGTTTCGGCTTTCTTTTGCTCTTTCTCGCGTTCCTTCCTCTGTTTCTCCTGCTCCTTTTCGTATTGTTTCCTCTGCTTCTCTTCCTCCTTCTCTCGAGCACGGCGTGCCTATAACAGCGTTTAGTGATAAGGGAAAAAACGACTAGATATCACACACCTTCTCCTCAGATGACACGCGCCCGTGCCTCTTGGGCTTTGATGGTCCAGCTTCTTGGGTGAGAGGAGGCTCGCTCTCATCATCGCTACCTCCACTAGCACTGGAGCTTCCAGTAGAACGCGCCTATAGAGGAAAAGACATGAGGAAAAGCGAGAAAAGACAAAGAACCCCGCCATGACTCACACTCGTCCTAGACCGCTTCGAGGGACTGCCATCGGTAAGCGAGTACTGCGAGTTCCCAAAACTGCTGGTGCGGTCGCGTTTCGTGGGCCGTGCCGATCCGCTGGGTTGAGATTGAGAGAGCGCGACCGATAGGTCTGGGAGAGAGTCGTCATCAGACAGGTCTCCATAGCTTCCTCTGGGTGAGGAGAAGCCCAAGTTGGCAGCCTGGGGACAGTCTTCCTCGGCTTGCTCGTCGTCGCTGCTGATGTCGATGAGTTCGATGTCAGAAGCCGGCTGGCTCGAGGTCGGTGGGTAATCAACTTGGCTTGATGGAGGAAGGGATTCGCTATCTGAATCAGTGTCACTTATGTCGATAACACCCAGGTTTCTGTAGGACATGACAAGTAGAACGATGTGGCAGAGTTGAAGGCGAATAGAGGTGGTGCCACTTTGGTGATGGTGGTCAAAGGTAAAGAACCTTAAACAACGCGGTCACGAGGGCCGTGATATAAGACGAGGCTTGTTGCTTGACATTGACACACTAACTCAACCAACATTGGTGAAGGTCAATAACAACGTGTTCTTACGACAGTGTGGATATGTACAACATGAAATAGAATAGACAAGAAAATGCGACAGGATATAGAATCTCGGACTACTCGAACAAGTATGCTCAGTATCATTCTGCAGGCTCTTGTTCAGTTCCAACGTTCGAGTGCCCCGTTGGAGGCACATCGTCACTGGCAATAGCATTGCAAAACTCAGCACCAGCCTCCGCTGCAGTAGCAGGAGGAGGAAGTCGTTCGCGGACCACAGTTCCACGTTGCCCGTAAGTAAGATTAGAGTCAACGTGCAAGATGAGATCTTGTGCAGTGCACTTGTCCAAATCGTGTCTGCGTGTGATCACAGTCAACGACAGTCCCGTCGAGAAGTTGAACCAGGCAAAAGCTTACTCGTCCTTCATATGTTGTATAATTTCGCTCGAGTGGTGGAACAACATCTCACAGTGACTGCACTTAGACTTATCCAAGTATGGAAGTTCCCCATGTCCCGATTCCCGAACTAATCCGGCGGCCTCTTCAGGCGGAACGAGTTTCCACCCATCGTTGCTTTGGCTCGTGTACATCTAGAAGAAGTTCAGTCGGTCGCAAAAGACGTTGGTTGATAAAGGACCCTCACCGCTCGCATAGCTGGGTTAAGGTAGCGCCTACCGCTAGTATAGACTGACCATTCAACCCAAGCGTCGCTGTTCCTCAAATCCTCAACAGTTGCACTGGCTGAGAGGCCGATAACGGAAAGAATGGATTGAGCGTGTGTCGACTGTCTCGTGTCATAGGAGAAGTGGTTCACATTCCAAACCCTGCCACCGGTAGCTTCTAAGAAGTTGTCGAAGGATGGGTCTGGCACGGTTGGAAAGTAGCCCCAGTTGCTCCGATATCGTGTGCATTTGTGCATGAGAGGTCGGGGATAGACGCAAAATGCGGAGCAGCGGTTACAGGAAAATATCGTGGTAGCGTGATGCAGCTTGTCAGACGTTGTGTAGGCAATGCCTTTGTGTTTGAGCAACTTGACGAGGTCTTCCTCCCTAGCTTGAATCCATTGAGATCGCATCTGGGGTAGTTCAGTAATGAGATCGGTTAAGTCGGCCTCTGTGAGCTCATGGTCGATAGGGAGAAGAAGTTTTTCTCGGAACTGTGGAAGATCGGCAATGTCGGAAACGCTTGGTCCGACGGTGTTAAAGGGTAGCTTATCAACTTCATGTTGCAACAGACCCTTGAAGGTCAAATAACGTTGCTTCCACTTTTCACGTAGCTCCCTGCGTAAACGAGCCGTCTTGGCTTCTTGTAATGCGCTTTCGAGTTTAGGTCTGAGTTCATTCCAATCTTTGAAAATGACTAGGTCAGAACGCGTAGAAGACCATGAGTGTGGCTAAATTGAACCTTTCGTGGTCAGTTTTTTTGCTTGCGTTCCAATTCTGAACTGGTGGAGGCAAGACAAATCGTCCCTTTCCCTCTGAGCATCTATTTCTTCGGCCCATCCGATATCCGAGAGACGTTGCAAGATGCTGCATACAGTATAATCGTGAGACGGGAAGCGCGAGGAGATATAGTACTGACGCGTCCTCCCGAGCCTTTCGCCTAACTGCGAGTTCTGATTGATGCTCCCTGGACCTGTTTTGCCACCAATTCGCCATCTCTTCAGCATGCTGCAAGCAGGAACGTCAGATCGAGGATACTATTTGGGACTGCGCTCCAAACTAGCCTTCTTTCTAACATCTCCCTCGACAGTCCTGGCTGCTATCCATGAAGGGTCGTGTTCATTCGCCTTCCAACCATCGGAAAGTTGCTGGTAGATGTTCGCCGAACAAACAAAGAAGTAACCTGAGACAGTCATTATACGAGTAAACCTGAGTGGAAAATTGAGTCACCTCTGCGCTGTTTTCCAAGGATGACATCGCCGCGGGGTCGCAAAATAGTCCATAGATCTCGTAATAGGTCGTTGCGTGGCACGAACCCTCGTTCATTAATAGAGTAATAGGTTGGAAGTACCGGTTCGACGAAATAGCTGGAGATATGGTGAGACAGATTCAGATTGAATGTACGAGGTGAAATTCACTTGAAGGGATCATCGACGCAGGCATGACAAGCTCTCGTTCGATTGTACCAAAACACATTGACAGCGGGATGCTTACTATCGCAGTGCTAGCAAGGCATTGGTGAGAAAGTGAACGTCAATCAAGGCTTATAATCCACTCACATGGCACCGCGCATCGAAACAGAGATGAGCGTAGGCAGGTTCCGACATGTCGTCTGGGATATCCGGAAGGTCCTCCACATTCGATCTTGCTGCTTTCCAAACTGAGATGGTCGAGCGCGACAGTAAAAGATTTCGAAGATCTTTGCTGGTTCTCGCGAGACTGAGGAGATCCTGTGGCGTGAGGTATTCGAAGATCTGGGAGATTTTTTTTTAGGTATTGTCAACGATGTGCTTGCCCTGAGAAGACTCACGATGAATATGACGTCGAGGGGGAACTCCTTCAGGCGCTGCAGTAATCCCCTGACTCTTCTTGTCGTCGGCTTGCTCTGGTCGATCTCGGAGGCTGGAACTGAGACTGAAGGTTTGTATTGTTTCTCGGTCTTTCTCCTCCTCTTGGGCCTCCGTTCCTTCGAGCTGTCGTCGTTACTCTGTAGTTCATGCTCTTCAGAATCGCAGTAAGTCGTCCGCTTCCTTGTTCTTGTCGAGCGACGAGGCTGTGTGCTCGTGGATCCCGAGCACTCCGACATGCTAGTCAGACGGTGTACAAAGAGTCGATAGGAAGAAGTCAATTGAGTAGAACGTCCTGAGACAGCTGATGGAGGTGACTGGCGAAAGTCCCTTTACTTGTAGATCGCGGTCCGCATCCGCGTTGTGACGATGTGACCACAGGTACCCGACAGTACCGTGACATCGTGACCCGATGGTGACTCCTCCCGCCAATTCCGCGCGTTTCAGCTGGTCAGCTGTTTCAGGTTCAGAGTTCAGACTTCTATGTGCCACCCGACACTCTCCTCGTTGCTCTCTCGAGGCTGAAGGTCGGATGCGTCTGATGTTCCGTACGAAAAATATTGGTACTTATACGTGTATCGGGTGTTACTCCGAGACAGATAGTAGAGAAGGTGGTGGTAGTAGATGCAAAGAGAGTATATCGCAGCTGCCAGAATGTTTTGTGAACCCGATAGGGAGTTAATTTCAAGAAAGTAAATGGGGTGGCGAAAAAGTAAATATTTCCAGCACCCTCTGGAGCTCGAAGAAAGTGGTATACATATACTACGCATAATTCAGAAACCAAGGATGCAGGCCCAGGGTCTGATTACGATGCCGGTATCCCGACACGAGGCTCGAGCGATCACTCGAATTCAGTCAGTCCTGGCCCAATGGCGTTTCCGAGCTTCGACTCCGGCTCCGTGGGCTGATCCAAACTAGAGGCATCGCCCTCCACCAAAGAAGAGGGTTCGCGAGTGAATTGGCGATACTGGAGACGAGTGAGAGGGGCGTCAACTTCCAGAATAATATGGAGTCGATGCAAGGTGTGCAGAGGCAAACCGTGTCTACAGTTAATGATATCGAAACAATGGTCAGCATCCCAGGGGCATGGATCGTTCCAAAAAGTCCACATACACATCCCTCAAGTGCCCTTTTGTTTCCCACCAACCACATAATACTGCCCCACAATGAACACACTCAGAAGCGCCGTAATGCCATTCTAATTGCGCATTTCGCTCAGCATCAGCAACTTCCGCTTCCGTTGCAACCGCCCATCCGGGTCTGGCCTGAAGGGATGTCTCATACATCTGAGGGATTCCTATCAGGATCAATCTCAAGGAGAGGTTGACTGAGAACATTCTCACCGCTCGCATCACTGGATAAAAGACACGTCGACCGAGTGAATCATGGTATTTGAGCCAACCATCAACACTCCTTACATCCTCCACTGTTGCGCTCGCAGGAAGTCCAAGAATAGATAGTATGTCTTGAGCAGCCGTCGAGAGTTGTTTGTCGTAAGCAAAACAGCTGGATTCCCAAACCCTGCCATAGCTCACTCCCAAGAAATCCTCGAACGAGGGGGAATTCAATGACGAGAAAAGGTACCGGTAGCCGGTCATATCCCGGGTCTTGCTACACTCGTGTATAAGGGGCCGTGGATACACGCAAGGGGAATCGCAGCGTGTGCAACGAAAGATGGTGGTGGCGAAGCGTAAGAGATCGGTCGTAGCATCAATAACTCCGCCCATTTTCAGGACATCAACAAGGTCAGCTTCCCGAGCTTGTATCCAGTCAGTGCGTATCTGCGGCAACTGAACGAAGAGTTCGGAGAAATCGCCAGCCTTGAGCTCGTGGTCGATGGGAAGTAATAGTTTCTCCTGGAATCGCGGAAGCCTTGCAAGGTCGAAAACCGATGGTCCCACCGTGTTGAACCGGTGCTCGCCTAACTTTCCTTTCATGATGGCCTTGAACATCACGAAGCGTCGTTTCCACCTTTCGAGTAATTCGGCCAACAGTCGCGCCTCTTTTGCACCTTGTAAGGCTTCTTCAAGTCTAGGTCTGAGATCATTCCAATCTACCGGTAGGTGATCGTACCAGGCTCAGTGCTGGAAAAGATATGGATTGTTCAGAGCTTACCCCTTTCAGTGAGTTCCTTGGCCTGGGTCCCAATCTTGAATTCGTCGAGGCAGGAGACCCCATCCCGCCTTCTCTGGTGCTCAATCTCTTCTCCCCATCCGATGTCAGAGAGACGAAGTAATATCCTTCAGAGTTATGAATGTGAGGTCGAGGAAGTTCGTCAAAGATCACAGCACTCACGCATGCTCTCGTGCTTCTCGCCTGTCCTCAAGATCCAGTTCATGTTCTTCCGATTTGAGCTCCCACCACGCTTCCATCTCTTGGGCGTGCTGTTTGGTGGGAGGAGTTAGATACAATTATCTCGGGGTGTGTACATCGGCTCACATGGTCCCTGGCCGCTCCTTCAGAAATAGTCGCGGATATCCAAGAGGGATCCCCTTTCCTTGTCTTCCATTCGACTGTGAGCTGCTTCCGGACGCTCGCTAAGCATACAAAGACGCATTCTGAAATGTTCCTCAGTACACAAGCCATGAACGAGCAGCTCAACTTACCTCTACGTTCCTTGACGCGAATGATATCACCTCGAGGCCTTAGGAAATCCCACAAACCTGATTGCATGGTTGCATGTGGTACAAATTTGAGACGACCGGTTTCATACGAAACTTTCACAGGTTCGAAAACATAGCTGAAGAGGAGATCAAGAAGCCTTCTTGATTGGAAAGTGAAGAAGTAAACCTTTGATTAAGGCAAGCGCGACAAGATCTTGTTCGGTTATGCCACAGTAATTCGACCGCGGAGCGCTTATTATCACAATGCTGGGGAAGAAACTGAGCGATAAGGAGATGATCAAGACAAAGGTCTACACACATGACATCGTGTGTCGAAACATAAATGAGCGTACGCAGGCTCCGACATATCATCCGGAATCTCTGGTAGGTCTTCTACATTCAACCTTGCCGCTTTCCAAACCAGAATTGTCGAGCGCGACAACAGAAGGGTTCGAAGCTCGTTGTTGGTTCTCGCGAGACTGAGAAGATCTTGTGGGGTGAGGTATTCGAAAATCTGGCAGTTCTGTTGAGGAGAGTGAATACGTCCTTGGGCTCAGTCCACTCACAAGGAATACGACGTCGAGAGGGAATTCCGTCATGCGCTCCAGCAATCCCCTGAGTCTTCTCGGCATCGAATGACTCTTCCCAGCCTCATAGTTGTTAGACTGCTCCCCGCTTTTTCTCCTTCTCTTCGGCCTTGCCTGAGTCTCATTGAAGTCTCCGTCGTCGCTTAGTGCTTCAGCGTCGCCAAAATTGCAATAATTTACCCGTCTCCTTGTTCTTGTCGAGCGGCGAGGCCGTGAGCTCGTAGATTGCGACATGATACTTGACAGAGATCGAAAGAGTAGATTACCAGCCCTCTAAAAACAGAAGAGAAGTGACATGAGTTGTACGCATGTCGCAAGTCGCGCACCGTGACTGTGACCGATCAGAAACCATCAGGAAATTTGTGATGCGTGACAATGGCGGCTGATGATGATAATCTTACGTCACTGACCTCCATGACAATGGACGCCCACAATCTCAACCAAAGCTCAACCATCAATATTTCGCCGAGTTAGTTGTCACCGGTAAGGTAAGTGCTTTTCGTTGGCGTTGAACAGACGCTCATGGCATTTCGTAGATATGCCACCAACCAAAAATCAAGGACAATTTACTTAGTCCGGACGAATTGAGAATCTAAAGTTGGGAGTGCTATCTCGACTTTAGGCATTGCCACCATATGCCACGCACGACAGGCGCGCTGGACTTTTGCGAGCGTAATTGTAAACGCAAAAGGGGATCGTAAAAGATAAGGATTTACGACTCACTTTTGCAGTTGTAAAACCAGGCAGTTTACGACCGTAAAAGTGATTCTGAGTTTACTTTCGTTTACGACCGCAAAACCAATCGTAAAAGTTTTCCGTAAAAAGTTTTCTTTTACGAGGGTAACACGTGCTTGTACGGGCCGGAAAACATCCATCAATTACGTGAGTAAAAGTGATCGTAAAAAGTTTACTTTTACGACGGTAAACTATGACGTATTACGACTGTTGATGGAAAGTGTTTGTGCGTCCAAATGGTTTTGTTTTACGCCCGTAAAAGAATGACATTTACGAGTACAAAACACGATACACGGTCAAAGGCTATGGAATTCTCTTTTTGCTCCGCCCGGTGCGCATGTTGTGATAATGCACAGGCCTTGATTCACCCTTTTCCGCACTAACCCACCCGGACACGACCGATGACGGCGGCGTCTCCTGCAAGTTGGAAAATGGTGTGGGCGATGATGATTACGAGAAGAGGGCGATGAGCTCGTAGGGCCCGGTTTCCTCAAGAGCTAGCGTCCTCTTCGCAGTCGAGAATCTTTCAATAAAGCGACTTCGCGGGAAAAGCCCAACTGAAGAGAAAGAATCAACACGTTAGAAATGGCTGGAGGAGGGATGCGGGACCACGCGAACCAACTAAGATCCACAATCTGCTCCCGTCGCCGGCGTTAGCGACGTTGTTGAAAGATGCAGAAGAATGCGTCAGCGACAGATCCGGGACGGTAGGAAGTAGCTGGAAGAGTTTTACGGCGGACTGGTGACGAGGGACGGAGCAACGTTTTGAGGCTTGCAATCCTTGCAATTCTGAGATCTTCCGAGCTGACGTATTGGAGAGCTTATTTGAGGTTGAGTTCATGGCTAGGCATCAAGTCTACAAGAACGTGAGCGAACAAAACAAAATGAGTTAGTGCTCACGAGATGAACGAAGTCTTCAATCCCATCCACATCGTCTAAATTTCCGCCCGACATCCATGCAATCCTAGAGTTTATACCCGATGAGCCATCATATCCAACGATACCGATACCGATCGGACCACCGGCGGCGTTGACAACACTGGGTTATCATGGTCGAGGCTTCCCGGAGGACACTGCCTATGATTTTTTGCGTGCTGTGGAGACGGTGGTGACGAGTTGCCCGCTGTGGCGACTTGTCGGTCGGAACGTTCATCGATGTTCGAACGGGTAGTCAGGTATTAAAATTTTGATAGTTTCTTGGTCGACATGGCCCTCGAGGGATAGTGAGTGGAGGTCTGAAGAGTTTTCGGTGCTGAAGGTGGTGAAAGTAGAAAAGAACGAGAAGCGCGGGAGAAAGTTTAATTACCCAACAATATTGGTTCATCCTGCGGGTCACGACTTCAGCTCTCTAAGTCGACATCCATAGCTATGATAGCTGCTCGTGATATTATTGTCCCACTAGTTCTTCCGGCTCGCTACTGCGCTTTGATCTCTCCTGACTTGTGAGAAACATTGCAGTTACATCCTTCGTTGATCGGTCTTGAAGGAACTGAGATGGCGAAAGGTTAGCTCGCGTTTTAGGTCATAAAGTATGAACTCACAGGGAATAGTCTGGATTATTCTGTGCAAGATTCAGTTCTACCTCTACAAATCCCTTTCGCCCCACGACGTGGCTGCATACATATATGTGTTCTGTATCGAGAACGAGAACGAATTCTTCGATGGGGTCGTCTTCAAGGTAGGGAGAACAAATGATATCGAACGTCGAAAGAAGGAATGGGCCACGCAGTGTCCGTCTCAACGGCACAAGTGGTATGACCCTGTTCTGGTGTGCTACTCCCATCGAACTGGTGCGTATTCTTTCCCCTGATTCCCACTGCCGCCCTCAAGCGAGAAACAGAACGTCTCGTTCACCTGGAGTTAGCAAAGATATGCCTACGAAAGCCGAACGAGATCTGCACCGATTGTAAGTAGCGCGTGCACTGACAGATCACAGCTAAGGTTGACGTTGGAACAGGCGGTAGACGACACTGTGAGACCTTCGAGCTGCAGGAGAGAGACGGAGAGGATGTGTTCGAAGGGTTGATATTGCCGATCATTAGAAAGATGGCATCAGCGTCTCTGGAATGCCCGCCGCCCGCGACAGAACTGAAACGGTCGTCACACATTTCTTGAATGTATCATGAGCGTAGTTACAGAAAAGAATGATGGTTCGTACTCACCTGCAGCACTCGCCGAGAGTGTTTTGATTCTGGCACTCCCGTTCATAGACAAGCCTACCAATGATTTCGCGTGCATTTCAACCGCTTCATTCACGAAAGAAGATTAGAGTGTCTACTATGACATTCACGCTTCACTCCAACAGCGACAGCCCAACCGGGTTCAGCTCAGTTCTCGAGTTGCCGCAGGAAAATACTATCCTTGACATACTGTCCTCCTTATCAGTGTCACCCAAAACCCTGTGACGAATAGGCGAGTCTTGAAGTTTTCTGTTATCAAGCTCACGACGTAGTTCATGGTGAATCTCTTTGTGATCAGTCACCTTGATACGATCAAGTTCGAGTTGAAGCAACCATGGCGATTGCAGATGGAGAACCTCCCTGCCCGGTTATCGTTATTCGTTGTTTGTCGTCGTCGAAGCTGGAGATGAGCTAAGAGGGAGGCGCTGAGTGTGGGGAGAGTGGAAAGAGCGGGTGTTTTGACCTGTCACAACAGTTGTAAGCACTTTTCCTTGCAGTAACCCTTAATCTTACCTGTAGTTCTCCAAGGCAGTGGAGGATCGTCCGTTCGAACCCCCAAAACTTCAGCAATGTCCGCAACACATCCAGCAGTTCACAATGAACCTGGGATCGCCTGCGGCCACGGGATTGTTTGTTAGGAGTTGTTTGGGATATCCCTTCAAATGCTCGACAGTACGTCGCAGAGTCTCTAAAATGACGGAAATGGAGGAGGAAAAAGGTAATCCACAGAGCTAAACTCTCCGACCTATCAGGTGCCGAGAGCGTCGAGGACGTGTGTAACACGTTTCGTATCCCTGGTTCTTCCCAGCTTTCATGACAACGTAAAGAGCGTTGAGGTCGGACCAGCTACTTCTTGTCGAAACCCACTGATCGAACTCGATGTCGAAGAAACCATCCAAATTGTGTCGTCCCAGAATGCTCCGTTGGAGCGTACACCACCTTTGATGTCTCGCAAGGGGGTGAGGAACTGGTATGCACTAGAAGGGAGGTCAGGCCATGGATACAGACAAGGTTGCCCCCACGAACTTCTACAAGGCTCGACGCCCGCCCAAATGGGTGCCCTCACGCGTCCTCCAGACCACTCCTTTCTACCTGCAATACCAGCTGAGGGCCAAAACCACCTTGACAAGATTTTCACTAGATAAAACTCTCACCCGGTAGGTTCGATCACATTGGGAGTCGGGAGGCAAGGTGTAGCGGTCTGCAACCACTGCCGGAGACCTCGAGTTGATTTCTCAGTCTCCGAGGGCGATGCTTCTGATCTCTTTGAGGGCGGCGGTACTCAAGCGCGTTTGCATTCTTTCGCCACCCCGCAAAATTTCTTCACAATGCTCTGGTGTGGCTGGTTGATGCGATACCATCGAATAATTCTGAAAAACTCACCATGGCATCTGGAATCGGATCTTTCACGGAGATGTTTGATCAGCTCGCCGTCGAAGACGATTCCCAACTCTCCAAAGACACCTGGGCGGCCTTAGTCCCACAGGCCCCTTCACATGGTGGGTGGTTAACCTCGACTTCTCTTCCAACGATCCAGGGCAAAACACGCGGCGGCCCAGAACACGGTTCTGAGTCTCTGCTCATCCTCAAGCAAGCAGGGTGTCGTATCGATGCTCAGAATATATATCTGAGTGCGTACACAACATCTCGAATCTGTGTTCTCTCGTGCTTCCTGAGTAGGTTATCAGTCCTCCGCTGCATTTATTGGTGGAGACAATAGACCGAGAGTAAGCAGCTACTACTCACCGCAGAGCGTTCACAAGGTCGGGGAGCTCAGCAGAGATCCTACCAGCCCAAACTAGCATGAAAATAGCGGCTTCCCTTGAAAAAAGTATTGGTCGAACTGCAGTTGGATTGAAAGTAAGAATTAATGTTGAACAGAGTTGAAAACTCGTCTTCGTAACACGTGCATGCAGACCGGCCCGGCGCTGATCCTTAAATGTCTGAAATACATACCCACGGCTCGGGTACTTTAAATGGTATATAGCTGTTTTGAGAGTGATAGGTCCTCCCTGAGGCCTCTTATCAGGTCTCTGAAGAGGGTCTTTAGGGAGCATTGTTTATTGGGCGAAGTTGCTACGACAGACATGTACAACGAGATAATTGTTGTGATATATTACATGTACAAGGAACTACTGTGGTGGAAGTCAGCCAGTCGTCGCTTAATTAACCCGAAACCCAATCCGAGGTCATACTGGGTCTTGCTCAAAATAGCCGGTAGCTCATCGAGCTGTTGGTTGTGATTGCTATAGCGTCAAAATTGGGGCTCCGAAGGGTAGATCTCTGACCTCAAACCAAGACGATAGTTGGATTCTTCCATCGGATCTCGGAGAGTCAGAGCTGAAAAGCACGATAAGAAAGTTTCGTCGGACTGTGAGGCCAAAGTCACGTCAGGGAATGATCACAGGGGCAAAAAGTGAGTTGACATACCATCGGAAAATCTGGGTCTTGGGTAAGAGGGGCGGCTGAGAACGACGTAGAGGTTGAAGGAGTGACGACAGAGCTACACGAGCTTCCGGAATCAAGAGCAAACCCCGCACCAGCACTGCGAACCTCGTGGAACGATCTGGACGTCTTGGCGCACTTCTGCTCAGATTTGTGCTGCCTCTTTTTGAGGCTGGCGAGATTCCTCCAAGGTTTTTTCTCCTCGGGTGCCAATTGTTTCCAAGCAATGGCAGCTCGTTTACTGAGCTGGGCACCCGGATGACTCTCACCCTGGAGGTTGCTTTCCTTGCAAAACTCGGAGCGGAATAGAATGAAACAGTTGAGCGAGTGTATGGGCTTGTTGGAAGATTCGGACGAGGAAGCGGACGACGAAGACGACGACGACGACGGGGGCTCCATGGGATCGGCCGGGAATAGGGATTCGTCGTGTACTGGAGAGTGAGTTAGGAAATCTAGCCTACTTCAGCCTTTCACGACTAACCAAAAAGATACAGAGACGTACCAGTGGAATTGAGACATGCTCCTGAGGGCATGGTTGACGATGAACAAACAGGAGACATCCTTGGAGAAGAAGCTTGAGAGGCTGAGAGTTGGTCGAGAGGGATCGCTGAGATTCCGAAGCTGGTTGATATCCACCATTCTCCGGCCGCCTTTTCAATCAAAGCGTCGCTGGGAGATGGGAATTTCACCCCTCTATAATAGCACTTCGTGTTTTGACCACCCTCCATGTTATCACATCGTGTTCGAATACCCCTCAATGACGGTATGGTGGTCCCGAAAAGGGATAAAGGGCGACGCCAGACCGGAATATGATCCCTTTGGGTCTGTCAAGGGAGTAAGCCTCATGTTTATTAGCCTCGTGTTTGCTAGCCTCACGATGTTGAAAGAAGAGGTTCGGGGGGCGTTCCCAAGGAACCGAAAGACCTTATATCTGATAATTGAGTTGCGGAGGTGGTTTCGGACGACGGCTCCTTATGTCGAAGTTTCAGCCCAGATCCGCTGTTTACCCCTGCGTGAGCGCGAGGTAACCGGATCCATGTTTTTAGCATCGAGGCTCACGAGGAATATTGCACATCTGTTTAGAAGCTTGCAGAGTTGAAGAGGTTCGCTGGGTTGAAGTGCTTGCTATGATATTCCAAGGGTACAGGCAAAAAGCTGTACGACGGTGGTGGTGAAAGGCGAGAGTCGGGGTTGGGCGCCAACAGGCGCTAAACAACTTAGGTGCATTGCCACTGATGGGCCCTGAGCCCCGCGGTCAGCGGCGAGCGTGCCAGCTGGCTTGTTCAACCCGCTCACGCTGCCCGCTCGAGTTTCCTAGATCTCCTACTCGCGAGTTCGTCGCAAGTCCACTTCCAGACCCGGTTCTTCTCTTAACTTTACAATCGGACGGTACAGGTCACTCTTCTCATATGTCAAATCATCACCACACGAACGCCCTCCGGACGTCGATTCGATTCGCAGAGGTATGTCATTTCTTAAGTTGTCTTGCCAAGCACTCCCGATTCTCCAGTATCCCTTTGTGGACCTGGGGAATTCATGAGGCATTTGTCGTTTGCCCTTCAATTGTTTCTGGACTTGCTATTCTCCGCTTTTCTTTCTTTTCTGGTCCCTCTCATTTCTGGTCTTATTCTTGTTATTCATAGCATCCCTCGCTCAAGCCATTCTCTCGAAACTTAGCCCTGCACCCAATGGACGCCAAGAACGACATGCTTCTCGAACGCATCGAGGAACTCGAGCACGAGAATCAATCTCTTATTCGCGAGGTTCCAATTCTGGTACCAAGCTAACTAACCTAACTCATTGACGACACCATCAAGCGGGCAGGTCTCGAGGAGGCACATGTCATGCGTAACGAACTCCAATTCCAACTCGACTTTGTTACGCCATGGACACGAGGAAATACAGCGTCAGGTGTGTTCATTCATCCTTCCCAATAGCCTTCTGTCACTAATTGCAGTGCCATTCGAACAGCATGAGCAACATATTCAGAGGTTCGCGTTCTCACTCTTGCGGCCCTATCATTCTGTAACACACCTCTATAAGCTCAAACAGGAGATAACCAGTTTGGCAGATGAGGTTTGTTTATTCTCTGAATCCATCGGCTTAAACAACATTTTGAATTCAATCACAACCCCAGAGCAGTAACGAATCTGTGCAAGCGGAAGAGCATCAGACTGCCCTGCTCAGGAATCAGGTCAGACACCCCCCCCCCCCCCCCGTCCATTATCATGCGACGCTCACGTATACCCTGGTCAGTGCGCCCTTGAGGCTTGAAGCCTCCAACGCCCGACTTTCAGATAACCGACATTGGAGAATCGGAACATTCAAGCCAAAACGATATAACATTCCTCTTCGAATCGAAGTCCGACGGGGGTTCGTGTGATGATTTAATGCATGAGATGAGCTATCTGCACGATCTGAGAGTTGAGGCGAGAGAAGAAAAGGGACTAGAAGTGAACTTGCGAGTAAGTAGGATACTCGGGCGGGCGGCGTGTAGTTCGATCAGCCGTCTGGGTTTCTTGGGTACGCCTTCCGAACCTCTCCTTCTAGATATGCGAGGCTAACAAACATGAGGTCAACACCGTTGACAGACCCAAAGGGATCATATTCCGGTCTGGCGTCGCCCTTTATCCCTTTTCGGGACCACCATACCGTCATTGAGGGGTATTCGAACACGATGTGATAACATGGAGGGTGGTCAAAACACGAAGTGCTATTATAGAGGGGTGAAATTCCCATCTCCCAGCGACGCTTTGATTGAAAAGGCGGCCGGAGAATGGTGGATATCAACCAGCTTCGGAATCTCAGCGATCCCTCTCGACCAACTCTCAGCCTCTCAAGCTTCTTCTCCAAGGATGTCTCCTGTTTGTTCATCGTCAACCATGCCCTCAGGAGCATGTCTCAATTCCACTGGTACGTCTCTGTATCTTTTTGGTTAGTCGTGAAAGGCTGAAGTAGGCTAGATTTCCTAACTCACTCTCCAGTACACGACGAATCCCTATTCCCGGCCGATCCCATGGAGCCCCCGTCGTCGTCGTCGTCTTCGTCGTCCGCTTCCTCGTCCGAATCTTCCAACAAGCCCATACACTCGCTCAACTGTTTCATTCTATTCCGCTCCGAGTTTTGCAAGGAAAGCAACCTCCAGGGTGAGAGTCATCCGGGTGCCCAGCTCAGTAAACGAGCTGCCATTGCTTGGAAACAATTGGCACCCGAGGAGAAAAAACCTTGGAGGAATCTCGCCAGCCTCAAAAAGAGGCAGCACAAATCTGAGCAGAAGTGCGCCAAGACGTCCAGATCGTTCCACGAGGTTCGCAGTGCTGGTGCGGGGTTTGCTCTTGATTCCGGAAGCTCGCGTAGCTCTGTCGTCACTCCTTCAACCTGAGGAACATCACAGCGACGACGAACTCAAGGACGAAGAAGAAGAAAGGGACCCCAACGATATTGTCCACAGGCGTGTCGTCACGGCTACGCCAACACTCAAACAGCAATTTCTACCTCTGTTCAACAATAGTCACTACCCAGATCACAAGGTATTTGAGTGGAAGGAGACTCATAGGAACGAGGTAAGGTTGTGTTCTTTGTGATGCCCTCACGTCTTAATGGTTCTTGGCCTACACAGAAATGCGAACGCTGTGCCACTTTGGGCTTACCCTGCACCAGTAACCTCGGGGACCGCAAGCTAGTCTGTCACGAGTGCAATAGCACGAATACAAAGAAGTGCAGCAGGCTGAATAATTTCCGAAAAGAGTTCATCATGAAGAAGATGGGCATCAATGAACCCCTTTGGGAGGTGTTGAAGGAGGCATTCCTGGAAGATAAGAGTCAAAAGACGATACAGAAGCGGATAGAAAAGGCGCGGCATATGGAGGAGGCTGAAGAACAAGGGACCGAGGAAGATGAGCTGGACTCTAATCTTGAAGATGAGCCTCAAGGGATCGCAACGAGTACAAAGAGGGATTCTGGAACACGGGACAAACGAAAACATATGACTGTCGATGATGGAGGGTTCATCTCAAGATCAATTCCGAACTCGCCGCCTGCGAAAAAGGGAAAGGTATGACTCCTAATGTTTGCCACCCACCTCTTGCAATCACCAACATCCTTTTCGATACCGACTTTAGGTTATGCCCGAGGTCGTCATCAATAAGAGCATCTTGAAGAAGATCAAGAGCAGAGAACACAAAAACTCGAAGGCTGCCGGCAGCAAGAATGTGAGTTACATTCAGCTTGGATTCGCATCCATCTGACACGTTCACCAAGGTCAAGAGGTCAAAATCTTCAACCAAGACAAACACCAACCTTGCTGAACGAAACACAAGCGATGTTGCTAGCATCGTCGAGCCTGCCGACACTGGCGATGTCGTTAGTGGATCCAAGGTGAGCTTTCGCTTCTCATTCCCGAGTCTTCAATGCGTTCGACCCCATATTTTCCTTGCTCACAGAGACCTCGAGGACCGACCATTAAAGCGAAAATTGCAGAAGCTGAGCACAGAAAAAGAAGGAAGTTAGCTGAGAATGATACCATCCTTGACTTGGACACCCATGGCCATGGCCATGGCAGCTCTATAGGTCCGTGCAATGCCGCTTCCCTTTTTTGTAAACATGAGGTTGACTCCTCTTATATTCAGATGCACCGATCGCAACAGCTGCCATCAACACAAAGTCAGCACCCACAGGTGCTACAACCGGTGTCAAAGCTTCCTCCTCCTAGAATTCAGCGACTACAAACGTCGCTATCTCACTTCCACCATTCCTAGTGTCCTTGAATATACCCTCGACACCGGCTCAAAAGGCGTTTCCCGTCCATCCCAATCCTGACAAGATCACCACCGACATTTTTGATTTCAGAGTACATTCTCCGAGTCGTTCTTGCTTGCTGCCCCCACGACCCATTCCACCCGAGCTCTCGCTTTCGGTGCTTAAACGAGCGCTCGAGGACATCTCTAGTGATCTTAGGTACAACAGGATCGACATACCGAGCGCGATGGCCAAGTTTGATGAGGTTGCTGATAGGATTGGGAGGCGGGCCGATCTCTGTGTAGTGTTAGGTACATTGTGACAGGTTTGCTGGTCGTGAAGATCTGGTTTCTCTTGATGCAATGGGCTTTTTAGAATCCAGGTGTACCGTGTTTCGACGAAGCTTCCAAGCCAAAGGCCGATGAAGATACTCTATATATTTATGCGGTATTTCTTGTATATCTTTCTTGTATATGATAGCTCAAGTACTTACAACGCGATAGAATTATTGACTCATGACTAGCCAGTCTCTAAGTAGGTGGGCCCATGGGAAAGCATTGCCCTATCCAGAAGTCCTCCAATGTGGATCGATTGTGCGCCCACATGGTACCACAACGCTACACTCGGCGTCGCACGCCTCATCTGACGCTTCATCTAATGCCCACAGAATTAAAGAAACTCGCTGAATTAGAGTACTTTCTACGATATTCCAAGGGCACAGGCGAAGGGCCGTATGATGGCGGTGAAAGGCGAGAGTAAGGGTTGGGTGCTAATAAGTACTTAAGTAGGCACTAACAATCAACGAACAGAATGACTAAGGTGCATCGCCACTGATGGGCGCTGAGCGCTCAGGTCGGCACTGTCAGTGCCCAGCTGACTTGTTCAATCCCCTCACGCTGCCCGCTGGAGTTTCCTAGATCTCCTACTCGCAGGTTTGTCACAAGTCCACTAACAGACCCTGCTTAACTTCACTCCTGGACGGTACAGGTCACTTTTCTCATGGGTCAAATTATCACTACACGACGCCCGTCGGACGTCAATTTGATTCGCAGAGGTATGAGGAGGTATGTCATTTTCTTTTGGCTTGGC
This sequence comes from Marasmius tenuissimus, assembly GCA_029532415.1. Taxonomy (NCBI): domain Eukaryota; kingdom Fungi; phylum Basidiomycota; class Agaricomycetes; order Agaricales; family Marasmiaceae; genus Marasmius; species Marasmius tenuissimus. Next base: position 24,461 of record JAQOTA010000006.1, on the reverse strand, counting down.
ACACCTGATCTAGTACCCTTTGTAGACCTGAGGATGTCGAGGCATTTGTCGTTTGTCCTCCAATTGTTTCTGAACTTGCTATTCAATCGCTCTGCTTTTGTGCTTTTCTGGTCTTTCGCGTTTCTGTTCGACCTCTTGTATTTATGCAGCACCCTCTAAAGCTCCGGAATCAACATTCATAGCATCCCTCAAGTCTCTTTCTCGAAACTCAACTCTGCGCCCCATGAACGCCAAGAACACCATGCTTCTCGAAGGCATCGAGGAACTCGAGCGCGAGAGTCAGTCTCTTATTCGCGAGGTTCGTTGTCACCCATCCTGATACCAAACCAACTAACCCAACTTATTGGCGATACCATCAAGCAAGCAGATACAAGTTGTCTTTCGGTTTCTTGGGTACGCCTTCCAAACCTCTCGTATGTACATAATATTGTGAGACCAACAAACATGAGGCTAACGCCGTTGACAGACCCACAAGATTCAAATTCCGGTCTGACGTCGCCCACGGGTCACGGTCGAACACATGTCGCACTACTGAAGGACCCTACCCCGGACCCGGTCCTTTATCCCTTTTACAGAGAACACGATGTGATAACATAAAACACGAAGTGCTATTATAGAGGGGTGAAATTCCCATCTCTCAACGACATTTTGGTTGAAAAGGTGGTAGGAGAATGGTGGATATTAACCAATTTCCTCAGCGATTCCTCTCGACTAACTCAGCCTTACAAACTTCCTCCCCAAAGATGCCCCCTGTTCGTTCATCGTCAACCATGCCCTCAGGAGTACGCCTCAATCCTATCAGTACGTCTCTGTATCTTTTTCGTTAGTTGTGAAAGGCTAAAGTAGGTTAGGTTCCCCAACTCACTCTCCAGTACACGACAAACACCTATTCCCAGTCGATCCCATGGAGGCCCCGTCTCCATCCTCATCTCCCAACAACAACAAGCCCATTCACTCGCTCAACTGTTTCATTCTATTTCGCGCCGAGTTTTGCAAGGAAAGCAACCTACGGGGTGAGGATCATTCGGGTGCCCAGCTCAGTAAACGGGCTGCCGCTGCCTGGGGGGGATTGGCACTCGAGGAGAAGAAACCTTGGAGGAACCTCGCCAACCTCAAGCAGAGGCAGTGCAAACTTGAACAGGAGCTCCATCCTCTCTCCGTCGTCATTCCTTCGATGTCCACCTCGTCATTCTCAACGGGTCCTCCTGCCTCAGACGCAGATTTTCCGATGGTAAGTCGACTCATTTTTTTTTATCTCTGTGATCGTTTTCTGACGCGACTTTGGCCTCATAGTCCGACGAAACTTTCTTATCGTGCTTTTCAGCTCTGAGTCTCCGAGATCCGATGGAAGAATCCAACCATCGTTTTGGTTCGAGGCCAGAAATCTACCCTTTGGAGTCCTAATTTGACATCATAGTAATCACAAACAACGGCTTAACGGGCAATTTCGAGGAGGTACCGGGTACTTCGAGCAAGACCCAGTACGACCTTGGATTGGGGTATGGGTTAAGCGACGACTTGTTGCTTGGCTTTCACCATAGTAGTTCCTTGTACCTGTAATATGTCACAACGATTTCGCCAAATAAACAAAGCTCCCGAAAGACCTTCTTTGTAGACCTGATAAGTAAGAGGCCTCAGGAGGATCTATTACTCTCAAAGCAGCTATATCAACTCGTAGATCTATGTGAAGTACCCGAGCCGTGAGTATTTCAGATTTCAAGGAGGCGCTTATAGGGATCAACGCTGGGCCGGCCTACACGCACGTGTTACGAAGACGAGTTTCAACCCCATCTTTCAATTCTTACTTTTCAATCCGACGCAATTTGACCGATGCTTGTCCAAAGGGAAGTCGCTATCTCGCTGCTAGATTGGGCTGGTAAGATCTTTGCTGGGCTCCCTAGATCTTGTAAACGCTCCGGTGAGTAGCTGCTGCTTACTCTCCGTTCATTGTCTCCAAAGATAAATGCAGCAGAGAACTGACCACCTACTCAGGAATCATGAGAGAACACGAATTCGACCAATTTTGTGTACGCACTCAGATGTATCTTCTGAGCAGAGACTCAGAACCGTGTTCTGGGCCGCCGCGTCGCTACCCTCCTCGATGTCCTGGCCATGGATCGTTTGAAGAGAAGTAGAGGTTGACCACCCATCATGTGAAGGGGCCTGTGGGACTAGGGCTGCCCAGGGTGTCTTTAGAGAGCTTTAGCAAATGTCTTCGACGGCGAGGCGAGCTGATCAAATACCTTTGTGAAAGATCCGATTCCAGAGGTGTCCAGATGCAATGGTGAGTTCTTTATGAATTGTTCGACGGCATCGTATCAACCAGCCACACCAGAGCCTTATGGAGAAATTTTGCTGGGTGGCAAAAGAATTCAAACGCGCATGGGTATCACCGCCCTCAACGAGATCCGAAGCATCGCCCTCGGAGACTAAGAAACCAACTCGAGGTCTCCGTCAGTGGTTACACCTTGCCTCCCAACTCCCAATGCAATTGAATCAAGGTGGATTCGGCCCTCAAACGGTATCGCAGGCAGAAAGAATGGGCCACCGATCCCGACGTCGACTGGTTTGGAGGATGCATGAGGGCACCCAGTTGGGCAGGCGTTGAGGCTTGTGGAAGGTTCGTGGGGGGCAACCTTGTCTGTGTTCATGGCCTGACCTCTCTTTTAGTGCATACCGGTCCCTCACCCCCTTGTGAAACATCGAAGTTAGTGGTCCACGCTGCTCTAGCCCGTTGTGCACAAGACCCAACGGAGGGTTCTGGGACGACAGTAATTTGGACACTTTCTTCAACAACGAGTTCAATCAGCGGGTTTCGACAAGAAGTAGCCACATACTCACCACGAACATGGCAAGAGCAACTGGATGGGTCAGAGAATTTGGCTCTGTGGACAACCATTTTCCTCTTCCGTTTTCGTCATTCAAGAGACTGTATGACGCACTGTCGAGCGTTTGAAGGAATATCCGAAACAACTTCCAACGAACAAGCCCGTGTACGCAGGCGATTTCAGGTTCATTGCGAACTGCTGGATGCGTTGCGGACATTGTGGAAGCTCGAACGGACGACCCTTCACCGTCTTGGAGAACTACAGGTAAGATTGAAGGTTACTGCAAGGAAAAGTGCTTACAACTTTCGTGACAGGTCAGAGCGGCCACTCTTCCCACTCTCCCCACGTTCAGCGTCCCCCTCTCAGCTCACCTCCAGCTTCGACAACAACAAATAACAAAGAGCGAAAACCAGGTGGGGAGAGGTACTCCATCTGCAATCGCCATGGTTGCTTGGACTCGAGCTCGATCGTGCCGAGGTGATTGATCATAAAACAATCTACCGTGAGCTACGTAGCAAGTTGGATAGCAGAAACCCTCAAGGCTCGCCTACTCATCACAGGGTTTTGGGTGGCGCTGACGAGGACGGTATGTCGAGGATAATATTCTCCTGTGGCAACTCCAGAACTATGCTGGACCCGGTCGAGCTGTCACCATCGAAGTGAAGCATGAATGTCATGGCATTGCAGGGAGCGTTTGTTTCGGTCAGGGGGCAACGATGGGTACCCGCGATCGAGGGGACTTAGCTTGAACCTTTATTAATCTGGATATCGGTCCGCTGGGATATAGTTATCAGTTGCAATGGCTCCGGTAACGCGATTGGAGGCGTACCTTGGAGACGCTCCAGTTTTCGTTCGTGGATGAAGCAGTCGGAACATACACGAAATAATCGATAGACTTGTCTGTGAACGAGAGCGCCAGAGTCAAAACGCACTGGGCGAGTGTTGCAGGTGAGTGCGAACCGTCGTTCTTTTCTGTAACTACGCTCATGGTACATTCAAGAAATGTGTGACGACCGTTTTACTTCTGTCGAGGCGGCCGGCATTCCAGCGACGCTGCTGCCATCTCCTTAATGATCGGCGATATCAACCCTTCGAACGCATCCTCTCCGTCTCGTTCCTGTAGCTCGAAGGTCTCACAGTGTCGTCTACCACCTGTTGCAACGTCAACCTTGGTTGTGATCTGTCAGTGCACGCGCTACTTACAATCGGTGCAGATCTCGTTCGGTTTTCGTAGGCATATCTTTGCTAATTCCAGATGAACGAGACGTTCTATCTCTCGCCTGAGCGCGACAGTGGGAATCAGGGAAAAGAATACGCACCAGTTCGATGGGAGTAGCGTACCAGAACGGGGTCATACCATTTGTGCTGTTGAGACAGACACTGCGCAGCCCATTCCTTCTTTCGGCGTTCGACATCGTTTGTTCTCCCCACCTTGAAAACGACACCGTCAACGAAAGCGTTCTTGTTCTCGATACAGAACACATATATGTACGCGGCCACGTCTTGAGGTGAAAGGGATTTGTAGAGGTAGAACTGAATCTTGCACAGAATGACCCAGACTATGCCCTGTGAGTTCATACTTTATGACCTAAAACGCGAGCTAACCTTCCGCCATCTCAGTTCCTTCAAGGTCGATCAACGAAGGATGTAACTGCAATGTTTCTCGCAAGTCAGGAGAGATCAAAGCGCAGTAGCAAGCCGGAAGGACTAGTGGGACAATAGTGTCGCAAGCAATCATCATAGTTACGGATGCCGACTTTGAGAAACAAAGTCGTGACCTACAGGATGAACCAAAATTGTTGACCAATTAAGCTTTCTCCCGCGCGTCTCTCGTTCTTTCCTACTTCCACCATCTCCAGCACCGAAAGCTCTTCACCATCTCCACAAGGTGGACCTCCACTCCTATCTCTCGAGGGTCATGTCGACTAAGAAACTGTCAAAAATTCCAATACCTAACTACCCGTTCGAGCATCAATGAACGTTCCGAAAAGGTGATCCCCGCATCGGCCAATTCGTCACCACCGTCTCCACAACACGCAAAAAGAGCCATAGCAGCGTCCTCTGGGACGTCTCCACCATAATAAGCCATAACGGTGGCCCCAGGGTTGTCGACACTGCTGGTGGTCCGACTGATATCGGTATCGTTGAATGTGATGGCTCGCCGGGTGTAGATTCTAGGATGGCGTGGACGTCGGGCGGAAACAGACGATGTAGACGGGATTGAAGACTTCATTCGTCTCGTGAGCATTGTCTCGTTTTGTTTTGTTCGCTCACGTTCTTGTAGACTTTACGCCTCGCCATACCTCACCAGTGGTAAACAGAAGCAACAATGGCAAGCTTCTCAAGAGCCGAACTACTCGACCAAGCTCTCGCCAATACGTCAGCTCTGGGAGATCTCGGAGTTGCAAGCCTCTCCAGCTAATCACCACCTTCTCGTCGCTGGCCCGTCCCCTCCTTGTCACCAATTCGCCGTGAGGATCACTGAAAGCAGCGATCAACAAGTATGAAACTCTTCCCACTACTTCTCACCGTCCTTCTCACCGTCTCGGATCTGTCGCCCTGACGCATTCCTGCAACAAAGCTCAGCGTCGCCAACGTCGAGCAACATAAACGATCCGCACGCGAGGATCTTAGACGATGGCTCATTAGTGCGTGTGTTCCCCGCATCCATCCTCCGGCCATTTCTAACATGGTTGATTCTTTCTCTTCAGAATTGACAGTTGGGCTGCTCAACACCTGCTTTGTCGGAAGATTCCCGACTGCGAAGAGGGCACTAGCTCTTGAGGAAACCCCATGCTAGAACCCACCAAGAACGACTTACGTCTAACCAGTTTGCTCAATCAGAGGTCAGCGACAAGCTGTACGAGCGGCTCATCGCCCTCTTTGCCTCCGATCGCCATCGCCCCCTCCAGACGACCTATACCTACACTTTGACACCCCCCCATCTTGCTTCCAACCCCTCCTATGTCCTCACTCTCGCTCTCATTAAGCGGAGTCAAACCCTGGACCCCCTTACTCCCCTTGGTAACTACACTTCTTGAGCTCGAGAGCGCTCTTCGTGCAAAGGTATGTTTTCGTCTTCTATCTCGACATTTGGCTGACTATCCGTTGTAGATTCCGAGTCGTGATGCCATTCAAGACATGAATACAGCGTCAAACGTCAAAGGCGGGGGATGTACAGCGTGTTCTCTCCTTTGCGCTAACGACTCGAGAATAGCCTCCCACATCCTCTGCCGAGTCAAGGCGCCCGGGAAATCGTGTTCTGTACTCGTAAATGTCATTCTTTTACGGGCGTAAAACGAAACCATTTGGACGCACAAACACATTCCATCAACGGTCGTAATACGTCATAGTTTACCGTCGTAAAAGTAAACTTTTTACAATCACTTTTACTCACGTAATTGATGGATGTTCTCCGGCCCGTACAAGCACGTGTTACCCTCGTAAAAGAAAACTTTTTACGGAAAACTTTTACGATTGGTTTTGCGGTCGTAAACGAAAGTAAACTCAGAATCACTTTTACGGTCGTAAACTGCCTGGTTTTACAACTGCAAAAGTGAGTCGTAAATCCTTATCTTTTACGATCCCCTTTTGCGTTTACAATTACGCTCGCAAAAGTCCAGCGCGCCTGTCGTGACGACCCTCATTCTTCTCTTTCAGGCCCCGGTATGCGATTACCGTGGCAAATTGACATCCCCCGGGACCGTCGAGGAGTTGTTCCTGCATCCCCGGCTCGGATGCTTCGGGAGCTACACTTGCCGGGTCTAGAAATCATGACATCAAGCCCAGGTCGTCTCTTTCACAATCTATATGGCGGAAAGTTTGCATGCAATTCGCCTACCTTCGTACTCATGGAAGCAGCAATGTAGCGTAAGTAACTCGGAATTATGACATTCTGAATAAAAGTGTTGCTCGAGTCAACTCTCACTCCATTGTCATGGGCAATCTCGAACAACGGCGTCGTACCGTTCGTTTGGTTCATTAGAGGAAAGGCCCGGATGAGTGCAGTCCTCATTAACGGCTTTCTCACCGACCACGACTACCGAATGAACCCGAAATCTTGGTTTCGCTGGCAGGAGAGATTTATAAGGTGCCGCTCTCATTCGTGAAATCGGTACCAGCTCCCTCTCTGGACGTCCTCTCCTTAGTTTCCGTTCCTTTTCACCAGACGCAAACATGCGATTGGCGTATGCGTTCACTTTGGCTTCGCTGTTCGGTCTTTCCTTCGGTGCTATCCTCAAGCGTGCAGATTGTGGTAGGGGACGAAGCGCTTCGGACGCCAAAGTACATACCAATCGCAGACCGTTGTCAGAGCACAGGATTCTGATATTCTCCAATTTTACAGTGTTGCGTTTGGTACGACGTTTTAGACGACCTTCAGTCGGACTTGTGAGTGGATTGTAGGCGGGATCTTCTGATGAGACTGATCTCGCTCCCTCCAGATTCCGCAAGGAGCCGTGTGGTGAGATACCGACTCTCCCTTCTACGATCGGCTAGCTGGTTGCTAACACTCGCCCGTCAGGTAAAACTGTTCATGAGGTAAGCTTAGTTGATCTGCCTCGGCAGTCCCGCTCAAGGGTATGGTTTCTTGGGGAATCATTGCAGTCCCTTCGCGTAAGTGAGATTTGGAATCGATCCAAGTTGAAGGAGCGCTCACATATCTCGATTAGCTGTCGTTTCATGATGCTATCGGTTACTCGAAGCGTCTCCTCTCTGAGGGAAAATATGGGTAAGGAGGTTGAATCTTACTGCCTACTGACATACTGACTTACCGCCATCACTAGGGGCGGCGGCGCTGGTACGAGCGACGAATTGTCCGAGCTGTCAAGCCACTGACCATCAGACAGACGGCTCCATTATTATACACCGGAATGTAGAACTCGCTTTTCGTATGTGGAACCTGTTCATTCGTATCAATCGGGCAATGCTAACATTTACCAACACGCGCAGCGCTGAACAAAGGCTTAGGTGAGGACCTCTGTCATGGGCTCTCAAGAATAACCACATGAACACATTACAGAGACGATTGTCGAGCGCCAGCTCCAAATCGGTCTATCCCATGATATCTCTTACGGCGATCTGTGAGTTTCCCCTGGTTCATGAGCATCGTCCTCCCCGACTCATGGTCTTTCAGCATCCAATTCGCCGCGGCCGTCGGGATAACAGACTGCCCGTGAGTTTCAAACAATTGTGGCGTCTCCTTGTATACGCTAAGACTTGATCTTACTATGTCATTCCAGAGGTGCTCCCCGACTTGAGTTTCTAGCTGGCCGAGACAAGGAAACCCAGCCATCCCCGGAGGGATTACTTCCCGATGCCGCGGCTTCTGTTGATGTGGTGGGTGAGGATCGGACGCTATTTTGAACCACACTGATGCGATCCTCTTCCTCAGCTCATCGAGAGACACGCTGATGCCGGATTTTCCGCAAGTGATATGGTAGACCTTTTGATTTCTCACACCATTGGAGGCCAGGAGCATGTTAACCCGTCGACACCGGTGAGGAGCACCTCCTGACGACGCACGGCCTAAGAACGACTGATGAGCGTTCCCTTACTTTTAGAACACTCCTTTTGATACCACGCCGACGGCCTTTGATACCCAATTCTTTATAGAGGTCCGGACGTTCTTCGGTTTTATCTCTGCCAAGCACTAACAGAAAGTCTTCCATAGACATTGCTCAATGGTATGAACTCCCTGTCTGGTGAAGGAAACCTTACCCACTCTGTTGCTAGGTACTTCTCCACCCTTTGGCGGAGTTCAACCGGGGGAAGCCATTCCGCCCCTTAACGGAGCCTTTAGACTTGCCTCCGACCACCTAATCGCACGGGATTCTCGGTAAGACTACCACTCGATTGCGCAGTTCTCAACCACTCAAACGTGTCACTCGTTGTTTCCAGAACCGCCTGTCTATGGCAGTCATACGCGAGTACGTTCTTATCTTCTCTCGACACCCGATCGACCGGCAACTGACCCTGTACTCTCGCCCTACTGTAGACGACCAAGAACTTATGCGCCAGCGTTTCCGCGCCGTCATGTCAAAGATGGCAATCTTAGGACACAACCGCGATGATCTTGTAGACTGCTCCGAGGTTATTCCTGAGGTCAGGGAGGTTAAGAAGAAACCTTTCCTCCCCGCAGGCAAGACGATGGACCACATCGAAGCCTCCTGCCCAGACACCCCCTTCCCCACCCTTACGGCTGACCCAGGTAGGTTTCTTGTCGTCCCCCCGCTGCCGGGACTCGCGAGGGACTGATCGAGTTCATAGGACGAGAGACTGCTGTCCACCCTGAGAAATTGCCGGGGAACGCGACGAAGGCTGCGCTTTGAAACTGGATTGTGTATAGCTGTCGGAACTGACAGTGAGCCAAGATCGGGACCGAGCTGCGACCCACATATAGATGGATGATAGATTTTCGTTCCTTTGCCACTCTGCGCTTTGAGGTACTCCTTTTATTTGTGTATAGTAGATCTGGAGTGCAATCTCCTTTCTGTTCTTGCGACCCTTTTGCCAGATGCATGTTATTCACCCCCAGACCAGTGAGACTCAGAGCGTTTGCCTCTCAGTAAAGAGGCGAATGAGTAGTATGTGATTACCCGACCACCTGTCGTATGTGATATATTTGTCGGATAGCTTTCACCGGGACACGAACTGGAAGGGGCTTGGAATCAAGGAGGGTCTATATTTGGCGTAAAAAGCACCATCGGAGGTATGGTCTGAATTCATTTGTAGCGGGACAGGGACATGGAAATAAGTCGATGAAGCCCGAGTTTGACGTTCACCCCTAGGCCAACCCTGATGCCTGAGGTTTGACTGGGTAACTTTTGTACCCCATAAGCTAATTCTAGCATCTGTCACAGGCTCAAAAACATGAAACCCGAGTACTATGAGTGCCATGTGTATGAGTAAGTAGATGAATGCCTTCAAAGATGAACCCGCCTCCCGCAATCTCTTCGTGTTGATCTTTTGAGTCATGACGGGAGATCGGCATGGCCCTAGTATTCAGTGTTGCCGCGCCCGTACAGCAGAAGCCTTCGGAAACCTCGATATTCGGATCTGTGGCTTGAGCATCGTGTGATGTTTTTCTAAACCATCCGAGTGTTTAAATCCGACCATCGCGTAAGAGACTCCATGCCACAGAGGCTTGAGGTGAGTACGAGGGGGAATGTCAGCAGTAGTTTGGGAGTAGTTCTCGGACGTACTCACTTTTCTCTCTGAATGGGACCGTCCGACGTTGACTAGTAAAGGCAAATGAAGCGTCTAAATGACAATTATATCAGTCGTATGATTGCTAGTAAGAGCCGGAGTCTCGAGTTACCTCAACGGTGATAAAGCCTCTTCAGGATTACGCCACAGGAGCTTTGTCTTTAAACACCTCGTTACGATCAGTGATTCTGAAGCAAAGGTAGTCACCCTCGTAGTTCGTGTCCAGCCATGCTTCCATTTCTCCGCAGTTCGTTGGTCCATCTCGTTTTGAAAGCTTTCCTGCAGGTTTAAGGGGCATGCGAATATCACGAACTGGGATAAGAAAACCCAAGGAGCCTCGTTGCGTACCGTGGAATGAATTGACATGCCCTTCTGTACCCCGTTCTCCCCGTTTTTTTTGCTCGGTGTTCATAGTGTTGATACCAGAGTATCAAATTTTAGTGGAATCTAAATCTGATCATCTCTAACTCGAGTAATTAATGGCAAAAGATGATGTTCGACGATCTGGAACTGACCATAAATGGGTGCTTTGGAGATTGTAGCGGTCTTGTATCCCCTTGTTGTGAACGAATCGCAATTCTTCATACTTTCTTGTAGATATTCCTTTGGCGAGATTCAGACTGAGAGATGAGCTAGCCTGTTTGTATCACGTGGACGTAAGGGAAAACCAAGCTGAGAACCCATTGTGAAGGGTCATGAGAAGAGAAATTCAAATTGTTCGGGACAAACAAAGCGCAGGCCACTCATTGCCGTCCCTATTGACGCGTTGTCCTCCTCCTTCCACGTCCATGTTCCTCATTCCCCTGCATTTTATTCCTTAAATTAATTCAAACAAAAAGCATTCAGCTTCACTGGTCAGTTCATATCCATTTTCCTCTTCTCAGATGGCTGAAAGAGTTCAAGTTGCAAACACGACCTGATACGATACGAATTCAAGAGCTGTATCCGTCGCCCAGGAACGCATTTTATCCCGGATTAATTCAGAGAATACCTCCTGAATATGGCCATGCGACGTGGAGGACCGTCTTCCAATTCGCTGAGCCCTCAGGATCCATCTTCACCAACCAGCAGCTCAGCTGCAGCGTCTTTCGGCTTTCCTCGATCTACATCCCCTTCAGGAGGCTTCCTCAATTCGCTCACAAGACCCTCCAAATGGTTCGGTCGGAGTGCTTCGAATCCAAAGATGAGCTCCACTTCCTCTGCAGAACCAAGGGCCAGCACATCGAGCAGGAAGCACAAAATTTCGCGCCCAACAGACCCTCGCCCGATCCTGGATTCATATGGGAGCTCGAACGCGGCTAGGTGAGTCTTCGTATCATTTACAGTGGATTGCTGGCGAGGGAAGAGGGTTTATTGGGATCGTGTTGTACGAGAATTATGCAAGGGATTTGCTTGGAGTGGTCTAGTTCGGCGGATATCCACGTTTTCGTTCTTCGTTTGCACCATTCTATGCCCACTTCCTCCGTCTTTCTTTGCGGCACCGATAACATTTGCTTACATTGTTGCCTCTAGATCTGTGCTCGACCTGTCCCAGTCTGCCCGACCCCAACAATCCCTTGATCTTTCTTCCCCGTTCCACGCTCCTCCCAGCCAACCATCCAGTCCATCAACTCCCCACCACCCTTATACTGGTGGGTTAGGGGATCTGCGAAACATCTCGAAACGTGCCTGGTCAAGGTCCGCCGACGACTTGGGCAAGCTCGAAACGTCTCACTCGTCCGGCCACGGTGCGTCTTTTGAGGAGAAGATTGCCCTATATCGAGGCAGAAGCAACAGCAATGCGGGCGGTATCTCCCCTACTAGCCCACCAGCTTCCGCCCCAGCAGTCCCCGGTGGCGCTCAGCCGTTCCCCACTTTCAAGCCGTCAACATCCCCCTCCACTTCTCCTCCGAAAGTGTCCAATATGCCTTCCGTAGTGTCCATATCCGTCTCTGCCCCTGCCGTGGATGAAGCGTCGGCAGCCGCTGCCAAGAGCTCTCCTCCCGCGAATCATGTTCACACTCGCTCACACTCTTTTACCCCAAAACTCTCTTCAAAACTCTCTGCACCTCGTTTTCCCTCCAGCCCGAAGCGAAAGGGTTCCGCTGGCTCAGAAATGGAGGGACAGCTGCCCACGCCGACGCGAGGAACCTTCTTTGCTTCCGCCAAATCCACAGACTCGAGCAAGGCTCCTTCCCAACAGCATCGTCAGACAGCTCTCCTATCTCCTCCTGCTATAGTCGAGCCAGAAGACATCAGCGGTGGTGGTGGCAACGGTCCTACCGATCAGAAGAGGTCCTCCCAGATAGTTTACAACAGCGGCTTTCTCAATCGTCTTTCCGACGTGCCAGCCAACCCACATCACGCCAACTTGTCGAATGCCAAAGGCTGGAAACCTTTCAAGGTCGAACTAAAAGGCTCCAAGCTGTATTTCTACAAGCCCCCTGGCGATCGGAGTGCTGCTGTGAAGGACTTGTTTCCGATCGAACTCGTCCCCCCTAGCCACGATGATGAGGACGAGGAAGTAGAGGATGAGAAGGAAAAGGGTGAGCCATTTGGGAATCTGGGTCAAGGTGCACGCGTGCGGATGGGGGCGAGGAAGGACGATAGTTTCGGGATGCGAAAGAAGCGAGCATTTTGGGGCAGGCGCACGCACCCTGACTTGATGAGGAACCAGAGCGGGAAGATTGAAAAGGGGACTTTCGAAGCATTGACTCACGAGGCAGTCTTCGGGACCACTTTTCTGAAGTCAGACGAACAAGATGGAGCAGTTCAGGCCCAATTAGAATCGTGGAAAGACTTTGCCTCGTCTATTCTACTGTGCATGCCGTATCTTGTTGACCACGCCAAATTTGAAGGCGAGTTCAAGAGATGTTGCGAATATCTCGTGAGTGGCGCAGAAGAGGAGAAGAAGAAAGCAGAGCAGGCAAGGGCTGCCTGGTTGGCCGGAGAGTATCTCAGATTCCATGGACGTCCCATCGACTTCCCGGATTGGGAAGATTGGAGGTCGGAGGCCATTCCATCCGCCACGTCTGCCCTTGTTCCATCTACTCCCCAGCCCACGATGCCCACCTCAGCTTCTGTGCATGCCCTGTTTAATCCGACTCCCAATGCGTCGCCCGATCTGGGGACCTTCTCTCCCAGACCCGAGGATGGGTCAAAGCTGGCTTCGCTGATGGGAAGTCTTGGCGTTCACAACTCGCCTGGATCGTCGGGCATGAAAGGTTATTTCGACGCTCAGACAGGGGATTCCCATCAATCGTCCCTCCGTGGTTCAGCTGCCTCACCCCCTTCCTGGGGGAACGCTCTCGACCGTGATGGCCTCACCAGAAACGTATTGCTCTCAATCGACCCCAAAGTCCTCGCCAGAAGTCTCAGTCTATTCCATTCCAATATGTTGCATCAAACTCCCGAGAACCTTACCGCCGATTTCCTAATGAGTTCACCTCAACCAACAAAGGGCGGATCCCCTCAAACACCGCAGGCTTTTTCTGCCCTCTTCGGCTCGGATGATTATCCTCATTGGTTGACAAAGCTTGTGTTGATGCAAGTTTTAGTCACTGAATCTCAATATAGCACCTTCCCTTTGAACAACTCCGTCGGGGCCTTGTCATCGCCTGGCGCTCGGCCAGATGATAGAAGTTCTCAGACCTCCAAGACTCATAATCGCTCCGAGGTTATGGCGGCTTGGGTGCGAGTCGGGGAGTACTGTCGTATCAGCGGCGACGAGTGTTCCTGGCGTGCCATCATGAGTGCTGTCTGTTCACCACCCATTGCTCGACTTGAGAAGGCTTGGAAACGCGTTGATCCTGACGCGACATCGACAGTGGAGTCTTGGACCCTGATCTCCGGAGAAGGAGAACCTGTTGGGGTGGCTGAGCCCAAGATTACCCCTTGGGGCGGTGACGTTGGGACCGTGATACAGGAGGAGTTGACTAGGGCCTCTGGCAAGACGGGAGAGATATTTAGTCTCGATGCCATCGCAAGGATACGAACCTTGTTCGAGCAGTTACGCACGTCGTTTTCCCTATGTCCGAGAAAAGTCGTCTTGGAGGAGGGTGATCAGGATATACGCCGGCTTGTCGCGTACTGGGGGGATCTGTTCGGTGATGTACGGAACACTGGTCTTGGGTTCAAGTTCCAGCGGTATGTTGGGTTTCTTTGTTTGTGATATTGACTAAGCATGTCTTTGTTTCCAGGGTGGAGCAGTTCATGTCCCTATCACTCGCTGCTGAACCTCGCCGGAAAGGCCTCTACGAACCCTTCTTCTGGTCGAAGTCATCCTCTCAGTCCCAATCGGGGTCTTCACTTTTACCACTATTATTCCCGGACCCTCTACCCACCGTCACCCTCATAGACAGATCGCAATTATTGCGAGGTCGTGTCGACAGCGATGCAACCGATATCCAGCATCTCCGCGCCATCGACGGACATCTACGACCAGAAGGTCGGGCGACACCCGACCGCAGCGATGCTTCTAGTCCATTCTCCATCCTTAGTAGAGGAGGCACTGTGATTCCGGTCTTTAATGGCGAGCTGCTCTTGATTGTTCAGAATTCTGTGGTAGAATCAACTCCAAATTCACGGCCATCGTCTTTCGTACGATCACGACCTCCATCCGGCGCATTTGACCAGCCAACATCGTCGGAACGACCATCCATCAGCCGCAATCCCTCCATACGTGTCAAGCCGGGATCATCGCATGGCCTTGACCGAAAGACGAGTCTTGCTCGTCGGAGTTCTCTTCCTTCACTTTCACATAGACAACCTATTGTCGTTTCTGAGACGTCGACCGATCCGCCACTGCGCGTACTGGTGCAATCCGGAACACTCGACCGATTGGTCGATATCCTTATTCATGGCCTCAACAATGTGTCGGTCTCCGTCGCAGATGATAACGGCGAGATGTCACTTCGGGAGGGTAGTCGTGAACTAATGCTCGATCACAAGGAGTTCTCGCGGATATGGTGGAATGTGTTCCGCAGTTTTGTAACCCCTTTGATCTTCTTCGAGGTATTCGAGCATATTTATTGGTACACCTCTTTAGTTGCTGACGAGTACCTTTCGCTTCAGCTGTTGAGGAAGGCGTATATCAAGGCGCAGCCTATGGGGTCTGATCCCTCCGTCAATGATTATCTGGATGTCCTCAGTGGCAGACTGAAAGTCGTAGAGACCATGAAGACCTGGGTCACGAAAGGATCTGGCGCACAAGATATCTTAGATGACACTCAACTTCTACAGTCAATCCGGTCATTTTTGCAGAGCTCCACGGACCATTTGATCTACCTGTCAACCAACTTCGAGGACCCTGCTGTGCAGCAAGCGAAGGAAAATTTGGTCGAGACGAGGACAAGTCTTGAGCGCCTCATACACTCTCAGATACTTCGTCCGCACTACCAGAAGTACCAGCCTTTTGTCAGACCGAAGTTCACCTCAAGCGAGTCGCGAATGAGGAATTTGAGTACACGGGAGCCCCCAGATATCGACAGAATGAGCCCAGAAGAATTTGTCGATAATATAGATGGCATGGCCTTTGCCACGTTCAGCAATGTCACCGAAGAGGTTCGTGTCGCTTACATGTATACCAGCATCGTCTAACTTCAGTTGTATAGGACCTGTACATCGCTGCTGATCTCCTCGAAACCCAAAGCGCGGATCGGACGGGTTGGTTCATGCCAAGAGAGGAAACAGTCAACGAGGAGCTTGCCGAGATTCAAACGATCCAGATGTATCTTCAGGAGGTCGTAACCTCTTCGTTGATATCCGAGATGTCCACGGAACACGTATACCGTCTTCTCCCACCTGGGATCCGAAATTGTATGAGGTCGTTCTACATCATCAAGAAATGGATCACAGCCAAAATAGTCGCGCCAAAGCTCGGCCTTCGAGCACGTCAAGATCGTATGGAGGTCCTTCTGCAAGCTCTGGAGGTCGCGAGGATAAGGAGCCTGGAAGGACCCGTACCCCAGTTGGATACGCCATGTGTACGGTCTTTCGTGGAGGCCGTGATCACTGGTGCGATCGTCAGCACCTACAGTCGTTTGCACCAAAAAGCATGGCAAAATGTCGCCTTGAATCGCAACGCTCAGTGTGATTCACTCGCCTCACTTTTGGCGAGGCCTAGAATCAGATCGGTATCGTCCAAGGAGCCGCTGACCGTCGACATGGGTTGGTTGATTGAACGGATCTTGGACGTCGTCGCGATGCCGGACACCGTGGAGGCTACGAGTTTGGAGGGCCAGAACCTGGTCAACTTCGATAAACGGCGGTATGTGTTCATTAGTATTGTGGCGGATTCATCGATTGACCAGATTTGTAGGCACCTGTCCAATTTCATCGCCAATGCACCTTCTTTGATGTCCAGGAGGTTTGTTCAACAAGGCGACCTCAATAGGCGTGGTTTTGACCGACTATCCAACATCGAGCGGGAGGTCTTTTCTATTCATTTCGATAGTCGTGCCATCAAAGAGGAGGCCCATCGAGAAAGTATGAACGCCAGCGCCAGTGGAAACACTTCCGGCAAGAAGGTGGCTCGTCCTTTCCAACGCTTAGTGACTTTGCAAATGGAGAAGAACCGCAGAGACAAGCATTTCCGCACTCGTCTACAGAAGGAAAAGATGCAAGAACAAAATCGACAAGAAAAGCGAGACGAACTCATCAACAAAGCTATGCGCGGACGAAGGGTCTCAGCCGTTGCTCAGAAACAGCATCGTAATAAGAAAAGCATGTCGGCGTTGTTCCACTTCATTCGACCGATCTCTAGTGCATTTGGAGCCGACACACCACATCCACCGACTCTCAAGAGGACAGTCTCGGAGCTTGACTTCACTCCCACAGGGAAGCCATCGTTGGTCCTCAGCCTGATGGACTCTCGTATTGCTCACTTCATCAACAACGATCGTTCTTTCATCTTCCAACTCGATACTGAGGACGGCGGCCACTACTTGCTTCAAGCCATCAACAAGCGCGAGATGACGAAGTGGATCGATACTGTCACTCGTATCTCAAATATTGCTGCCAAGCGTCGACTTACGTATCTGGGACAAACGAAGCCACAGGTCAACGACCACATCCAAGCGCAGCCCTCGACTGCGACAAGGGATCCTTATGCAGGTGGGAAATAGTCACCTCTTCGAACCATAGTGTGCTGATATACTTTGCAGTCTTCGGTGTCGAGCTTGAGTTCTTACTGGAGCGTGAATCGGAAGGTGAGGTACTACCAGGTACTATACCATCCGTGATACGCAGGTGTCTAGCGGAGGTGGAGGGTCGAGGTTTGACGGAGGTCGGGATATGTGAGGTTGCTTTATCATTCCCTGAAGCGAAGACTCAATCCGACTTTCAGATCGCATGGCTGGCGCTACTTCCGAGATCTCGGCTTTGAGAGAAGCTTTCAATCGAGGTAAGGACTCGTCGCCATAGTTCCGCTTCACCCCGGCTCACTAATACTGCTTTAGGCGAATGTCCAATCGTTCAAACAACAGACATACACGCTATTTGTGATATTGTCAAGTCGTGGTTCCGTACATTGCCAGAGGCTGTGGTCCCCTCGTCGTTCTATCACGAAGTCATTGCTGCCATGCGTGAGTGCAGCTGCAGTTATCGGGCACCAGTATTGCTAACGACTAGTTGTGCAGAGCTGGATAGTCTGGAGGACAGAATCTCGGCGACGCGCATACTACTCCACAGGTTGCCTCAAGCCAACTTCGACCTACTCAAGCGAATATCTGAGCACCTGGATACGTGAGCTGCTTCCTCCATCGGAGTGGCCTCTGATATACTGACGGGCTTTTGTTAGTGTTACCGATTTCGAGGAGCACAATCAAATGACTGCCGAAGCGTTATCGATTGTGTTCAGCCCCAATCTCCTCAGAGCACCGCAAAACGACTTTTTCGTTGCGTTGACGAACATGGGCCAAACTCACAAATTTGTGAAAACGCTGATAAGTCATGTAAGCTTGACCTTCAATGCCAGTGCCTACTATGCTCTAAGCATTCTATCCCTAGTGCCATGTCATCTTTGATGATTCGGACCCCGAAGCGGATGTTGATCAAGATGAAGAACTCGAGACACCTATTGCTGAGGAAGATGAGGGAGATGATGATGACCACTTCTCCATACCCGTCACCGAAGAGCCCGAAAGCTCTCAAATCCATCTGGACCTGGGTCGGGATAATCACTCTATCACTCACTGATAGTTACCCCACATCACCCGTATTCTTGTCCATCATGCCACCATTCTGTTCAACAGGGATTCTCTAGCCTATGATACCTTAATACTTTCTTCTTCTAGCTGCAACCGCTTTCAATTTCATCATGCATGTTTTATTAGCTTCACATTATGCCAAAACTATGCCATTCCAAGGTCTATCTAGACCTCATGCCCTTTGCCACGCCACCCATATGTAAAGTACATACCGCTACAGCTCAATTCCCATAAATTATTCACGCACGTACATAGCCATCATTGCAGGTCATGATTCGGAAACACGGTGGGGATGATGGTCCATATAATCGATTGGGTCCGAAAAAAACCATCGCTCCGGATCGTTAAGGATAGATTCGGGGAGGCTCTTCACATGTTCTTGCAGGCGCTGCGGAGGTTTGAATTTGTTCGTGGTGATAAGCTCCGCAACCTTTTCCAGCACCAGATCTCTGTGCTTGATCTTGAAGAGGGAGGGAGTAGCGAAGGAGGTAATCGCGTTGTGAATTCGGGTGCGCTCGCCATCCTCGCTGACTTCATACGCCTCGAATGCAAGACGTAAGAGGTGCTTGGTCACTATTTGACCTTCCCCTCGTGCTTGAATCATCCAGAACAGGCTTTGCATAACGAGCACGAGATCTGGGATTGAACAAGTTGCTCAATGACGGGGGAGACGGGAGCGAGAGGCATCCTCACCGACAATGTACCCCATCAACAGTCGAATGACGCTTGGGCTGAGGACAGGCGGGAAGAGTGAGCAAGGGGGGCGGCGGTTGATGAGCTTTTGACATCCACGAACCTTGATCCGTACACCATGTAGACCCACTTCGCAAAGGCAACCCCAGCTACAACAGAAAGACTTACGGCAGCACTCATCGGGTCGGCTGAGGTGGCTATATTGACCAATTCGGCAACGGAACTGTGTAGAATTTTGAGCGGTAAGCGTGCCAAAGCCTTCCGCAATGGCTTACATGAGGTTCCCCATCCGCACCGTGGGAGGTTGGTCAGATAGGTCTTCTACAAGATGGGACATGGCAGCTTTAAAATCGGGGGATTTGCAATGCTGGAAGAGGAAGAGACGTTAGCGAATTGAAGAAAGCAGTAGATAGGATTGCAAATACCATGTGAGGATCGTTGAAGTTCCAGATTTTTACGATGTCGTCGTGAATTACGTTCAAGAACGCTTTGAGATTATTTACGGCGAGATTTAATCCAGAAGCCAAGCCCTTCCAATATTCTGTTCCGCCGTTTGGGTTTCTTGAAAGTTAACGGGAAGGTGCTTGAACGAGGCTCACTTTTCCGGCCAATTCTGTAAAGGAAACGCATGGGTTAGAGAGGAAAGGGAGCATTTGCGGGCTGCGTACGCAATAGACGCGTCTATCTTGAGATCTGCGTTGGCATTCTGGGCGATAGCCCAGGTTAGCCAAGCGGCTTCGTCGACATATTCTCGCGTCAGACGCGTCAACGCCTCGAGGGTGTTCATATATCGTTTCCCTGTCAAAGGCGGGCAATTGTTAGAAGCTCCCAAGCTGAGCAAGCGTGTTCGTACTGGTCGATACTTCGAGGTAGGGTAGCTTCCTGTCCTTCGTGATAGTTTTGAGTGGTTTCACGCAGATCTCGCTGAGCTGGCTCCGTGCGCGCTCCTCGACGCGTTGCTGAAACTGGTCGTCATCCAGATCAGCTTGGTCCCCTTCATCTTCTAGCTCGGTATCCATCTCTTCTTCGAGTTTGCTGACGAGCTGATCGTACTTGGTGAAAACCACGATGACGGGGACTTTTCACAAGTGAGAATTGCATCACGGAGTCTGCAGGTATAGAACCTACCGTTCTCCAGTTTCAATTCGAATACCTTTTCTTCCCCTTTCTCAAACAACGCGCCGTTCGCCGTCGGTATTTCGACACAAAACCTGCGTGTTGACTGTGAGATATCGGCGAGCAAAATATCAGACTCAGACTTCCTCACCAGATAGCATGCAATCGATCTTTGAGAGGTTTCCTCTCATCTGTCCTGTCCCTTATAAATCTCTCGACAGTTTTGTAGTTATCCACTTCGCCATGAGCGAATCCTTGGGAATCATGCAGGATAAAACGACTGTTCTGCTCCGACGTGATTTCAGAGTTGATATCCGATACACCTGCAAGTTCATGGGACACTTTCTAAAGGTTGTTTGAACTTTGAACTTTTATTGTGCACAGGTCCCATACAAATCCCGGCACTCACCGCTGTGTTGACGTTGAAGGTCGAGTTGATCAACGACGATTTCCCAGCCCCAGACTTCCCAATAACCAAGATCCGAAACCTTTGAATGACACAGTGTGAGGTTTCAAACGATCAAATAAAAGATATTCCTCTTACTTTGGACATTGCTTGAGTACTTCATCGACGGCAGTAGAGAGAACCTCTTCGGCTACGGTAGCGGTTGATCCGATGCGGAGATGTGAAAATGACCTGGGCTCCTGCGAACCAAGCAGGTCACTAGTGCTGGTACTGGATAATCCTCGCCTCGGAAATTTCAAAGCTTCTGGGTCCATACTGTCCGACCTGGTCAGTGTAATCAGGACGTTTGTCGTTTTCTTTAGCTCCCGAGCATCGCAGTTTTTATGATCCCCTTCAACCATTTATAGTTCAATCTGGCAGTGTAGCCATGAGCATTTTCAGACACAAGGATAGTCGGCTCTGATCCCTCACGAACGTGCGTCGCGTAAAGCGCTCCCGGTCAGAAGAGAACGCTCCCGCGTATGCTTTGTATCGACCGAGAAACTCTGAAAGAGAACGACGGATCGAGATGCAGCGGTGCAAAAGAATGCGCATAAAGATAAGATAAATATACATGTAGACACCGAAAAGACTTTCTAGATTCATCCCATCCCCATTGTCCGCGCCCACCCATATGTAGAACACATACCACTACAGTCCCCTTCATTCGTATGATTCGCTCAAGCACGTACATAGTCATCACACCAAAATTTGCAGGTCACGATTCAGGAGCTTGTTTGCGGTGGTAGTCCATGTAACCGATAGGGTCCGAGAAGAACCATTCCTCCGGATCGTTGAGGATGGACTCGGAGATGCTTTTTACGTGTTCTTGCAAGCGCGGTGGTATTCTGAACTTGTTGTCTGTGATGAGCTCCTCGACCTTCGCCAGCACCAGATCCTTGTGTCCGAACTTGAAGAGGGAGGTTGGCGTAGCGAAGGAGGCAATCGCGTTGTGAATGCGGGTGAGTTCGCCGTTCTCGCTGGCCCCGTATGCCTCGATTGCGAGACGTAGGAGGTGCTTGGTGACTGTTTCACCTTCCCCTCGTACTTGAACGATCCAGAACAGGCTTTGCATGACAAGGACGAGATCTGGGACCAAACATTTGCTTAATGTCATATCAGAGGCGGGAACTAGGGGCATCCTTACCGATAATGTAGCCCATCAGCAGTCGAATGATGCTTGGGCTGATGATAGACAAAATCAGTAAGCAGGAGGCGTGTCGGTGTGCGTTTAACGCCCACGTACCTTGCACGATACGCCATATAGAACCACTGTGCGAACACAAGTCCAGCTGCAACGGGGAGGGCCACAACTACAGCACCTGGGACGGCTGAGGTGACTATGCCAGTCAAGCCGGTCACGGAGCTGATCGGGGTAGAGTTTAGGATGGTAAGCGTGTCAGAGAATTTTCTGCGGTGAAGACTCACATAAGTTTCCTCATGTGTTCCATGGGGGGCTGATCGGACAAGTCTTCTACGAGATGGGACATGAGAGCTTTAAATTCGGGGGATCTACAATGCTAGAAGAGGTAGAGACATCGGTGGATGGAAGAAAAAAGTAGGTAAGGAGAAATACCATTTTAGGATCGTTGAAGTTCCAGATCGTCACGATTTCGTCGTGAACTACGTTCATGAACGCTTTGA
The DNA here is from genome assembly GCA_029532415.1 of Marasmius tenuissimus. Taxonomy (NCBI): domain Eukaryota; kingdom Fungi; phylum Basidiomycota; class Agaricomycetes; order Agaricales; family Marasmiaceae; genus Marasmius; species Marasmius tenuissimus. Next base: position 2,343 of record JAQOTA010000006.1, on the reverse strand, counting down.
GATTATTTACGGCGAGATTTAATCCAGAAGCCAAGCCCTTCCAATATTCTGTTCCGCCGTTTGGGTTTCTTGGAGGACAAGGGGAAGATGCTTGAACGAGGCTCACTTTTCCGGCCAATTCTGTGAAGGAAACACATGGGTTAGAGAGGAAAGGGAGCATTTGTGGGTCGCGTACGCAATAGACGCGTCTATCTTAAGATCTGCGCTAGTTCTCTGGGCAATAGCCCAAGTCAGCCAAACGGCTTCGTCGACGTGTCCTCGCGTCAGATGCATCAACTCCTCAAGGGTGCTCTTATATCGTTTCCCTGGTAAAGGCGAGGAATTGTTAGAAGCTCTCAAGCTGAGTAGGCGTGTCCGTACTGGTCGACACTTCGAGGAAGGGGAGCTCCCTGTCCTTCGTGATAGCTTTGAGTGGTTTCACGCAGATCTCGCTGAACTGGTTCCGTGCGCGCTCCTCGACGCGTTGCTGAAACTGGTCATCATCTAGATCATCCCCGTCCTCCTCTAGCTCGCTATCTATCTCTTCCTCAAGTTTGCTGACGAGCTCGTCGTACTTGGTGAAAACCACGATGATGGGGACTTCATACAAGTGAGAATTGCATCACGCAGCCTACAGGCATAGGACCTACCGTTCTCCAATTTCAATTCGAAAATCTTTCTTCCCCTTTCTCAAACAACGCGCCGTTTGCTGTCGGTATTTCGACACAAAACCTGCATATCCAACCATGAGATCCGCGAATGAACGAAAATAGCAAACATCCTCACCAGATAGCATGTAGCCGATCCTTCAAAGGTTTCTTTTCGTCTGTCCTGTCTCTTATGAATTTCTCGACAGTTTTGAAGTTGTCCACCTCGCCATGTGCGAATCCCTGCGAATCATGGAGGATAAAACGACTGTTTTGTTCTGAAGTAATCTCAGAATTGATATCTGATACACCTGCAAGTTCATGGGACACATTCTAAAGGTCGATTGAGTTTCTTGTGCGAACAACCAATGTCACTAGTTCTGGCACTTACCGCAACGTTGACATTGAATGTTGAATTTATCAACGATGACTTTCCGGCTCCAGACTTTCCAAGTACCAAAATACGAAACCTTTGGACGCTATGAGACTCCAAACGGCTCGAATGAAAAGAAAAATATGCCTACTTTGGGCATTGGCTGAGCACATCATCGACGGCATTCTGAGAGAGAACCTCGTCAGCTACGCTAGTTGCTGAGTCTGACGTGATGCTGAGATGTGAAATTGACTCGGGCCTCGGCGAGCTAACCAGACTCTGACTAGTATTGGTGCTGGTACTGGATAGCCCTCGAGCCCGAACGGTGGAAGCTCTCGAGTCCGTAGTATCCGATCTGGACATTGTGATGGGGATTTTCGTCTTTTGTTGTTTAGAGCTTCCTGACGACCTAGTTCTTATAATCCCTTCAACCATTTTTAGTTCTCTACAGCTGTCAACCGCCGGCAGTGCAGCCATCAGTGCTCTCAGCCACAGGGATAGGTCAACTCCAAACTGTTCACGAACGTGCGTGGTTAGTACCGTGTAAAGTGCTCCCGGTCAAAGCTAAACCAACCTGAATAGTAATGGCCTATGGCAAGACCATGTGGATACCGTACCGCTATATAAGTTCTACAGCTGTCACCGATGAAATATTCCCCGTGTATCCTGGTATCCACCGAGCTGTCCATCGAGCAAAAACCCAAAATGAGAAAAACGAAAAACAATGTACAACGAGCAGTGTAAAAGAATGTGCATAAAGATACGATAAACAAGATATGCGTGCATGAAGAACATCAAAGATCACATCCAAAGCCAATATCATGATTCCGAAGCCTGTTGTCGTTCCATTCGTCTCTGTCGAGCTATCTGTAATATCTCCTCTAATTGACTATCCAAAAGAGTCAGAAAACAGGAACTATAAATGAAGCAGTGACCTCGACATACCCTGACTTGTAATTGATAGGCTTTGGTACACACGGTCAGCACCTGCCTCAAGATAGCTGTTTTGATCATCAGTCAAGGCATCCTACAACAGGATAAAGGCAACTCAGTCAGCGATTCACAGTGCACACGACCTCAAGTTCAAACTAAACTGACCTGTGCATCCCACAACGAAAACATCCTTCCCAGCATTCCGTATCTCCTTAACAGCTTCTTCACCAGTCATCACCGGCATGTAATTGTCCAGCGTGACGAGATCGTAATCTGGCGCGTCTGGCGAAAGCAGTAAAATCCACACACTCCTTCCCATCCTGTGCCGTGTGAACAGTGCAGTTCCGGAATCCTAATGACCGGGACAAATCTTCCGGGTCAATGGATCGTCATCGACAACAAGCACCAGGA